>JAFEMH010002312.1:0-355338 GCA_022495995.1 Adenophora triphylla var. japonica | reverse complement strand
AAGCCGAAATCTTGGACCCAAAGGCCGAAGATCCTATCTTGACACAGCTCAAGCGCACTCAGGCTAACATCTCACTCTGGTCCTTACTCACTTCATCTTACCCGCACAAGCTCAAGTTGGAAGAAAGTGTGAGCACCCCAACCCGGGACCTATCTCGTATCCCGAGCTTGAGAAGCCCAAATTAAGATATCTCATTTTCCATTTTTCAAAAATCTTTTATTTTGCCTTTACAAGGAAACCAATTCTAAATTTTCCATAAACAAAATCAAATATAACATCTCCCCTTGGAGGGATTTAAACAAATACCTTAAGAACCATACTTCACTAATTACATTGAAAACCCTAATTAACATTGTTTAACAAAAGAGTTTTCATTACAACTTATGAAAGAGTAATAATTAAATATGACTCCCTACAACCCACACATATACCTATCCTGACAAATCCCAAAAGCAACAGCCCACAATCGTCTCCCCGACCTCACCTGGTTCGAGTCACTTTGTCTCGGCACAATCTAAAGCAAGAAAAGGGAAGGGGTGAGAATAAATCTCAATGAGCTATTATGAATGCAGCAAGATGCCAAACAAGATGCAACACATAGCATGGTAGCACATAACACATTATGAAAGCGGTAAACACCTTACGTTACCTCATTTTACCTTTTTCCCGTCTGAACAATAAGTCGTACAACGTGGGAGTAAAACTCCACTCTTTGGTGAATTGCCTCCAGCACATTCACCTCTTATAGGACTCATACCCCAGAGATCCATATAAGAAAAGATACCTATAATAGTGTATCCAAAAATAATATCGCTAACTGTAAAGCTTTAGGCTTAATACAGAAGCATTCCCCCTAAACACCAATCGCAGCAGTATGTAAAGCCTTTTGGGTCAATAGAAGCTTGCACGCCCACTCGCTATGGCCAGAGAGGGGTAAGGTCACAGTATAATGAACCTTCAATCACTTATAGAACAAATCAGTAATTGATTGAATTCCATTATACCCCCTGAATGTAAACACGTTTCAAGCACATAATAGATACTTGAAATAAATCCACAACAAGGGATAATCATATAACAACATGGTAATATATACTCATGCTCATCAATTTCATAGTGCCACAACCATTTAATACACTATGCACAGTATCATCAATAAATATGAATGATAACAAATAAATTCACAGATTGAATAACCGAGCAACCACATAATAAGCATATCCACACATTGGGATATCATAACAACTTGTCAAATAATCCACACTTGGGATGCACATATCAACTTGCCAAATAATCCATACTTAGGATATTAAGGTAACCATATAATCAATAATTCCACAACTTGGAATAACCATGCCACAAAGTGATACATACCCATTACCAATTAGTTCAATAGTGAAACCTATGGTTTCTCCACCATTGCAACTATTCACCAAAGATAAGGAGTAAGTGAGGATACTATATATCCTAAACCATTCTTACATAGTCATTATACAACCTCGAACAACCTTAATAAAAGTTCAAGATCTATTTCCCAAGTTGGAACTATTCTCCGAACCATTATTTAACTACTTCCACAATTCCACTTTGACCAATAAAGACGTCATGGCCTAGCCAAGGTATTCCATTTTAACTTAGGTTAAGAAAGATTGATTTGTATCCGGGTTGGGTTAGGTTCTATTAATTTATAATGGTTGGGAGTTATGCCAGGTTATCGGTAAAATTTAGCAAGAATGGAAACTGGGAGGATTCTGGTGCCATGGGCGACCGCCCATAGCCACTTGGGCGACCGCCCAAGGAGATTCAAAGGGGAGTAAGGCTTTCTGGAGGGGTGGGCGACTGCTCAAGGATACTAGGGCGACCGCCCAAGGAAGGCAAGAAGGGTTTCCACAATCTGACTACATGGGCGGCCGCCCAAGCCCCATGGGCGACCGCCCAAGAGGCTATTCAGCAAGAATTCAGATTTTTTCCCTTTACTTCTATGTTCTTCTTCCTTAATAAATCTTTCTCATCTTAGGTATTTATAAAGGAAAATCCTAATTATTTATCACCTCACTCTAAATCATTTCAACCCAATGTAACCTAACCTAAACCTAAATTATTTACCATTTGATTTCCACCCATTTCACCATTTCAAATAAATTCTAACTTTCTAAATCTAATTCCACCCATTCCTTTCAATCTAAATCAACTCCCATGAACCACAACATCTTTTTAAGTAATTAACCCATTCCTAACTCCAAGAAGACTTCCAAAACATACAACAACAATTACAACACCAAGAACAACAATAGATAGTTCATGAGCAAATAAATGAAAGAAGGTCATAACAACTCACTTTAGGATTTTTGGATGAAAGGATGATCTTCTTAGCTTGCAGGATTCCTCTAGTTGCCCCGAATACAAAAGTACACTCGGATTTGGAAACGGAGGAGGATTGCACCCTCCAAGGACTTGGAAGAAGAGGTATAATGGAGAGGCTTCAATGGAGGTTACTTTCCATGGAAGTTGTAAAAGAAAAGTGAAAGAGAAGAATGAGTGGAGAGGAGGGGGGACGGATGGAGGGAGAAGAAATGAGGGAGTATGGGGAAAGTGGGGAAAGTAAGAGAGAAATGGACACATGGAGGTATTTGGGTGAGGGAAGAATTTGGCCCCTCCCCACAATTAAAGGCTTTCCAAAAATAATTCAAACCCTTTATTTTTATTCTACACATTTTAATCTCATCTTATTCTTTATCTATTTTCTATTTTGTTTTCCCCCAAGATGCTTTATTTAATTTCTCTAGCAATCCTAAGGTTCTAAAATCATTTCCAACCATCTTATCATAAAATAAGAAATTAAAGACATAATTGATCACATAAGGATAACATAAATATTAAAAGCATATAATATAATATTTAAAATTTAGTGCCTAGGGTTGGGGTCGTCACACTCACTCCCCCTTAAAGAAAATTCGACCCGAATTTTTAAAAAAAAGACTTACTCTAAGGATTAAATAGCAAAGGTTACCTTTCACACATTCTAACTTAAAAATTTCAATTAGATTTCTCAATTGCATGATTCTACTATACCTTTTCACAACTCGAATACTCTAAGACTTCAATTCCCAATTAGTCTCATCACTGTTATGATTCTTTCCACGATTTCTAATTTCATTAATAATACGATATTACAACTGAATATTCCAAGAATACCATACAATTATCACTAGCCCGAATTTTTCACGACTTCAAAGAAAGTATAATTAAATAAAAAAAAATATCACAACTTATGTCACCAAATACATTACGATATTACTATTAAAACTTCAAATACTCTATAAGATGATCTAAGTCGGTCTTTAAGTCAAATCACCAACCTTTTCTAAACTTCAAATGGATTAACAAACTCTGGCGCTAAATTACCTTAGGCCTTGCGTTACCAACCTCACCCCAACAAATTGGAGATCGATATTTTCTTCCTGAACCACTCCTCATACGGTTTCATCTCAATGCTAGAATGATAACTGCTATTATACGCAACTCGCTAGGGTTAATTAAACTTCTCAAGTTGAAGGGAAATCCGACACACAAACACAACATATTCTTCCCGAATTTGGATAGTCTTCAACTCTCTTCCTTTCGACTAACTAAATCCTCCAACTCTTAGGATCGGTAACTAACCCCAAAAAGGGAGCTTCAAAAGATGAGATTCTACTTAAATCACACCAGCAATTGTAACCACTCTCGACAAAGGATAGGAAAATTTCGCTCTATCTAAGTTAACTTCCTTGAAACATTCGCTATCACTTTCCCATTTTGCATAACACTACACCCTGATCTCCTTTTAAATATACACTTAAAATTTCACAAGATTCTCACATCCACTAGGTAAGGTAAGGATCGGATCTATAGCCAATCTATTCTCCATCTCTATCAATATGACTCATCCTTATTACATCACACACCATTTATACATACTCTAGAGTTAACTAAAGCAATGCTTCTTCAATTCTCAAGAACTCTTTAAAATTTCCTTCGATAAAACTTGCCAACCCAAAGGTCACGGACTCAATCCTTGTAAGATCTAGGGAACATCCAAGCTTAAGATTTTAGAACCCAAAAATTGGAATCCTCTCAAGCCAACCCACACTTGCTAAACTTCTCACACAATGAATTCCCACTAAAGGAAATTAACACAACTCACAAATGATCCTCTCATAACTTTAAATAATCAAGAAGATCATCAATCATAACTACCATAAAGCCGTCAAAATAAGGATTAAAATTCTGATTATCATACTTTGAATCAACACATGAGATTCCTTGATGAAAATACAATTACCATCTACTCACAACTAGCACGAAAATTTTCCGGAAAGACTTCTTATGCAAGTCTAACACCAACCAAATACCTTTTACACTTTTAACCAACATTTTTCTGGCTTAAACACATATATAACAAGAATTTCACATTAAGGTTTACCTATCAAATACCAATATAAGCAATCTAGGCATGGAAAAAGGGGACTCACTTATTATGATAGTCTATCATTATACAACAACTACTTAACCCTCCAGGTCAAGTATATCTCCTATTTACAAATTGGTAATCATACCAAATCAACTGGCAATACATACTCAGTCATGACCACATCACTATCGTGGTAAATCAAGGGAGGTTCGAGGTATCCTCTCATAAGAGCAGAATCCTCTAACAATAAAACAACATCTCAAACAATGTATGTCACATATAAGCAAAATGTGATGCCAAACATAAATGATATGCAACAGGATCTATAAAATATGACCCCTAATTCTGAGACAGGGAATATACCTCTAGTGACCTCTGAGGAAGCTATCTCTCCTAGGTTCGAAACAAGTACTCGACCATAGACCTTCTCTTTCGGTTCTCCTTCGTTACCTCTTTTGGTACCACCTCTTTGTCGTCCACTCGGCTGACCGCTGCTTGAAACTCGTCCCTGAAGAAACTTTGGACAATTTCTCCTAAAGTGTCCCATTTCTCCACACTTAATACATTTACCTTGCTTACTCCAACAATGATCTTCGGTATGCCCAATCTTCTTGCAAAATTTACACTTCATCCCATACTGTTTGGATTTTGGCCTAGATGAAGAAGCTACAACAAATTCTCCTCTCACACTTCCTGAAGTTAAAGTCCTTGGCTGTCCTCTACTGATTTTGGATCCTTGTCCTATACACTTTGGCTTGTTTCCAATCTCACTTCCGTATCTTCCACTATTTTCCTCAATGTCCTTTTCGACCTTATATGCCCTATCTATGACTGTCTGATAATCGATGAAACTATCAATCCATAATTTCTTCCTAAACTCACTCCTCAAACCTGTTACGAACTTCTGAACCCTTTTCACTTCATGCGATACCAAATGAAGGCAACACTTAGCTAATTCCTCAAACCGGACCGAATACTGATTCACCGTCATGTTCCCTTGTTTTAGTCTTAAGAATTCAATCTCCTTCTTATCCCTTGTAACCATGGAAATGAAATAGTCCTCGAACTGTTGAGTGAAATTATCCCAAGTCTCAGGGCGTATGATCCCGCTCCCAACTTTCCTTCACACCGCCACCACCGATCACCGGACCTTCAAGTTTGAAAACGGCATACCTAACTCTCTCTTTGTTGGGACTTCCTATAACCTCGAAAATCCTATTCATTTCTGCTAACCATTTTTCTGCCTTTAACGGATTCGGATCTCCGTAAAAGTTCGGTGGGTTCATCTTCACAAATCTTTCTAATCCATCACTTTGGTATCCCTCAGGTTGATTCGGAACCGATCCTCTAGTCTCCATATCCTGTACAAACTTCCTGAATAATTTCATCATCTCTTCATTCTGAATTCCACCTATACCCATATCTTCTTCAATTCCTAGAACCTTCCGCTGATCATCCTTGCTTCCGGCCATTAGAACGAACTCCTGCATTAAACACTCGGCGTCAATTTCCACACATTCCCCCTTAGTTTAGACATCTACCCTTGACCTCTAAACTAAGCTCTGATACCAAATGTGAGCACCCCAACCCGGGACCTATCTCGTATCCCGAGCTTGAGAAGCCCAAACTAAGATATCTCATTTTCCATTTTTTCAAAAATCTTTTATTTTGCCTTTACAAGGAAACCAATTCTAAATTTTCCATAAACAAAATCAAATATAACATCTCCCCTTGGAGGGATTTAAACAAATACCTTAAGAACCAATACTTCACTAATTACATTGAAAACCCTAATTAACATTGTTTAACAAAAGAATTTTCATTACAACTTATGAAAGAGTAATAATTAAATATGGCTCCCTACAACCCCCACATATACCTATCCTGACAAATCCCAAAAGCAACAGCCCACAATCGTCTCCCCGGCCTCACTGGTTCAGTCACTGTCTCAAAGACAATCTAAAGCAAGAAAGGGAAGGGGTGAGAATAAATCTCAATGAGCTATTATGAATGCAGCAAGATATCAAACAAGATGCAACACATAACATGGTATCACATAACACATTATGAAAGCGGTAAACACCTTACGTTACCTCATTTTACATTTTTTCCGTCTGAACAATAAGTCGTACAACGTGGGAGTAAAACTCCACTCTTTGGTGAATTGCCTCCAGCACATTCACCTCTTATAGGACTCATACTCCAGAGATCCATATAAGAAAAGATACCTATAATAGTGTATCCAAAAATAATATCGCTAACTGTAAAGCTTTAGGCTTAATACAGAAGCATTCCCCCTAAACACCAATCGCAGCAGTATGTAAAGCCTTTTGGGTCAATACAGAAGCTTGCACGCCACGCGCGCCACAGAGGGGTAAGGTCACGAGTATAATGAACCTTCAATCACTTATAGAACAAATCGGTAATTGATTGAATTCCATTATACCACACTTGAATGTAAACACGTTTCAAGCACATAATAGATACTTGAAATAAATCCACAACAAGGGATAATCATATAACAACATGGTAATATATACTCATGCTCATCAATTTCATAGTGCCACAACCATTTAATACACTATGCACAATATCATCAATAAATATGAATGATAACAAATAAATTCGAGATTGAATAACCGAGCAACCACATAATAAGCATATCCACACATTGGGATATCATAACAACTTGTCAAATAATCCACACTTGGGATGCACATATCAACTTGCCAAATAATCCATACTTAGGATATTAAGGTAACCATATAATCAATAATTCCACAACTTGGAATAACCATGCCACAAAGTGATACATACCCATTACCAATTAGTTCAATAGTGAAACCTATGGTTTCTCCACCATTGCAACTATTCACCAAAGATAAGGAGTAAGTGAGGATACTATATATCCTAAACCATTCTTACATAGTCATTATACAACCTCGAACAACCTTAATAAAAGTTCAAGATCTATTTCCCAAGTTGGAACTATTCTCCGAACCATTATTTAACTACTTCCACAATTCCACTTTGACCAATAAAGACGTCATGGCCTAGCCAAGGTATTCCATTTTAACTTAGGTTAAGAAAGATTGATTTGTATCCGGGTTGGGTTAGGTTCTATTAATTTATAATGGTTGGGAGTTATGCCAGGTTATCGGTAAAATTTAGCAAGAATGGAAACTGGGAGGATTCTGGTGCCATGGGCGACCGCCCATGGCCACTTGGGCGACCGCCCAAGGAGATTCAAAGGGGAGTAAGGCTTTCTGGAGGGGTGGGCGACCGCTCAAGGATACTAGGGCGACCGCCCAAGGAAGGCAAGAAGGGTTTCCACAATCTGACTACATGGGCGGCCGCCCAAGCCCCATGGGCGACCGCCCAAGAGGCGATTCAGCAAGAATTCAGATTTTTTCCCTTTACTTCTATGTTCTTCTTCCTTAATAAATCTTTCTCATCTTAGGTATTTATAAAGGAAAATCCTAATTATTTATCACCTCACTCTAAATCATTTCAACCCAATGTAACCTAACCTAAACCTAAATTATTTACCATTTGATTTCCACCCATTTCACCATTTCAAATAAATTCTAACTTTCTAAATCTAATTCCACCCATTCCTTTCAATCTAAATCAACTCCCATGAACCACAACATCTTTTTAAGTAATTAACCCATTCCTAACTCCAAGAAGACTTCCAAAACATACAACAACAATTACAACACCAAGAACAACAATAGATAGTTCATGAGCAAATAAATGAAAGAAGGTCATAACAACTCACTTTAGGATTTTTGGATGAAAGGATGATCTTCTTAGCTTGCAGGATTCCTCTAGTTGCCCCGAATACAAAAGTACACTCGGATTTGGAAACGGAGGAGGATTGCACCCTCCAAGGACTTGGAAGAAGAGGTATAATGGAGAGGCTTCAATGGAGGTTACTTTCCATGGAAGTTGTAAAAGAAAAGTGAAAGATAAGAATGAGTGGAGAGGAGGGGGGACGGATGGAGGGAGAAGAAATGAGGGAGTATGGGGAAAGTGGGGGAAGTAAGAGAGAAATTGACACATGGAGGTATTTGGGTGAGGGAAGAATTTGGCCCCTCCCCACAATTAAAGGCTTTCCAAAAATAATTCAAACCCTTTATTTTTATTCTACACATTTTAATCTCATCTTATTCTTTATCTATTTTCTATTTTGTTTTCCCCCAAGATGCTTTATTTAATTTCTCTAGCAATCCTAAGGTTCTAAAATCATTTCCAACCATCTTATCATAAAATAAGAAATTAAAGACATAATTGATCAGATAAGGATAACATAAATATTAAAAGCATATAATATAATATTTAAAATTTAGTGCCTAGGGTTGGGGTCGTCACAGAAAGCCTGGCCCAGACCATGGTTCCCATCACAGTAACACCTGATGAAGCAGTTCAGATGATTGGCAATGTTAACTACAGCAACATCATCACTTTCACAGAGCTCGACCTTCCAAAATTTGGGGCTGACCACAACGAGCCTCTCTACATAACAGTTCAACTGGACGAGCGCCGTCTCCCTCGGGTCTTGGTAGATGGGGGATCATCCATGAACGTCCTTCCCGCCAAAATGATGGATTTGCTAGGGATCAAAGCAACTGATCTAAAGCCCTCAACTCAGGCAATCAAGGCATACGACTCAACATCCCGCCCAGTCTTGGGAATAGCCACCTTGAACCTGTGGTTTGGAAAACAAATGGTCCCGACGGATTTCCAGGTCATCGACATCCCGATCACCTTCACTGCCATTTTGGGACGCCCTTGGCTACACCAGATCAATGGGGTGGCATCCACTCTCCATCAGTGCGTAAAGTTCGTCCAAGGAACAGATCTTACCATCATCTACGGTGATAGCGTAGTCGACGAAAGGACCGACACAAACGGCGTCCCGGTCTTAGAGATCAAACCCGACGATGATGGCATGATGCTAACAGGGTTCACAATCGAAAGCCCAAAGGCCCAAGTGTGCCACATAGACCTGCCTTTGATTTGGGACAAGATCCCTCCCCCGATGAAAATGATGAAGCACATGAACTACATCCCGGGGCTCGATTTGGGAAAACGCCATCAGGGCACCCAATGATCATCAATATCAAAGAGCAGAATACCACCGCACGGCACGGGATACTCCCCTACTCCCGAACACATTGCGGAGGACAAGCGAGCTGCACGAACGCTCCGCGGATAACAAAAGAGGCGTACACGCAATCTACGATCTTCGTCCCACAGCCTTCGACATGACCAAGTACTTCACAAAGAAGGCCGGCAACTTGGAAGAAGATCGAAAAGGGAGCAGGCGATCGGCGCCAAACAAGGCGGCTCTGCAACCATGGACAAGCTCAGCAGTAACCTGGCAAGATTCGGAGGCCTCAAGCCAAATCCCGTCCGAAGAGCATTTCTCGACACACCGCCTCTTGGGATCCGTGACCACCACCTATTCACAACGAATTTTGGTTCGGGAAAACCCCTCTTTGGCGAAGAACTCGAAAAACTCTCTGTCAACACTCCACGCCCTCAACAAGCGGGACGAGTGCATTCGAGCTAGTAATGCCCAAGACAAAAGCAAAAGACTCCGCAGACGATGTTTGGGACGAGCCACCGCTCCACTGCTCTTCAAAGAAGAAATCGAGATGCCGGATCTAATCGATTTTGTTTCGATAACTCTGTGATAGCAATGATTGGGAACGGTGACATAAAGCCCTTCAAGCCCCATCTCTGTTAAGCTCATTGCCACTCAATAACCGGGCCACCTTCTCACGACCCACTGCCAAAGAAAAAGGACATGATTGAACAACTTGGTCCGACCCCTCGAGTCCTAGAGTCTAGTGTCAAAACTCATCCCGAGTCCATTAGCTTTGAATTTGAGTCTATCGAGTCATCGATGGCCTCACGCCGAAGATTACGAACTCATTGCCAATAATGTATTCCCGTATGCTCTTAATCAATGCTCCGCTCATTCCGAGTATCCTCTCATTGCATCTTTAACAACCGATAAATTAACTAACACACAAGCAGTTAATAACGATTCACTTGATAAAGAAGCGGACACATTAAACGAACAATACATTAAGCACATCTTTAAGCATGTTGTCAAACGAGAGAAAACCGGGCCCAAGGCCGAGGAGGTTTTAACCAAAGTGAATTTGGGAGGCTATTTGAAGAGCGAAAAGAGACGCAAATCGGAGGTTTCTTCACCGGCAGAGCAAGACGCATTGGCTGTACCGCTCAAAGAGTTCGTGGACGTGTTCGCTTGGTCTTACCGAGACATGCCGGGATTAGACCCAAACATTGTAGAGCACCGGATTCCCTTGAATCCCGAGGCTAAGCCCATCAAGCAAAAGCTACGCCGAATCAAGCCAGAATGGTCTTTACAAGTCAAAGAGGAGATCGAAAAAATGCTCCGCGTCGGCTTCATCAGGGTAATCGAGTACCCCACATGGCTCTCCAATATCGTCACGGTCACCAAGGCCAATGGAAAAGTACGCTGTTGCGTGGACTTCCGAGATCTCAACAAAGCAAGTCCCAAGGACGATTTTCCACTACCCAACATCGACATGTTGGTAGACACTATAGCCAATTTCGAAGTCAAGTCCTTCGTGGACGGTTTTGCCGGCTACAATCAGATCAAGATGGCCGAAGAAGACCAAGAAAAGACAGCTTTCACAACCCCCTGGGAACCTGCTGCTACAGGTAATGCCGTTCGGACTAAAGAACGTTTGGGGCTACCTACCAACGGGCAAAGAACCGCCCTCTTCCACGATATGATCCACAAAGAGATCGAAGTGTACGTCGATGACATGATCATCCACTCAAAGGGATCGGATGGACAACACCTCGCACTGAGAAAATTCTTCAATCGCCTCCGAAAACACTCAATGAGGCTTAACCCTGCCAAATGCACATTTGGGGTTAGCCGAGGCAAGATTTTGGGATACATGGTCACCGAGAGAGGCATCGAGGTTGATCCTCAAAAGATCAAGGCTATCATCGAAATGAGACCACCGCAAACTCAGACAGAGGTGAAAAGCTTCATGGGCCGCCTGTATATCGCCCGCTTCGCCAACCAATTGACCTCTATGTGCGAGCCAATCTTCAAACCGATGAAGAAGAACGCCGACATCGAATGGAACTCGGAATGCCAAGATGCCTTTGAGAAAATAAAATCATACCTTGTGAGTCCTTCGATTCTCTGTCCTCCCCACGAGGAAAATCCTTTGTTGCTATACTTAAGCGTGATCGACACCGCAGTTGGAGCCATGCTCTGTCAAGAAAAGAAGGAGTCACAAGTCGAAACGCCATCTACTTCGTCGGTAGAAAGTTTCAAGGCGGCGAACTCAATTACTCAGCCCTCGAGAAAACCTGCGGAGCTCTGGTATGGGTTGTCAGGAAACTACGGCACTACATGCGGTCGCACACGGTACACTTGGTTTCCAAAATGGACCTGGTCAAGTACCTCTTCGACAAACCATCTCTGTCAATGAGGCTCGCCAAATGGTCTTTCTTCCTAGCGGAATTTGACATCAAGTACGTAAACCAAAAGTCAATCAAGGGACGGGCCATGGCCGAACAACCGGCCGACTTCCCAACCGACGAGGCTCGAGGCCCCGAACCACAATTTCCGGACGAGGGAATCTTCGCAATCGAAGGCGAAAATCGATGGCAGCCTGTTCTTCGACGGAGCAGCCAACAAAAAGGGAAACGGCATCGGTATGCTTTTGGTAGATCCCAAGGACGAGCACACCCCAATTGCTATAAAGCTCAATTTCGAGGTAACCAACAATGCCGCCGAATATGAAGCTCGCGCCATTTCTTGGACTACAAGCCGCACTCGAGAGGAATGTCCGAAACTCGAAGTTTATGGGGACTCGGCCTTGATCATCAACCAAGTGTCCAACAAGTGGAAAACCATAGACCCGGGCTTGCAAAAATACCATGCCCGCATGGAGGACCTCATCACACAATTCGAAGAACTCACCTTCCACTACTTGCCAAGAGACCGAAACGAGGTTTGCAGATGCCTTAGCCACCTTGGCTTCTCTTGTGGAAATCCCCGAAGGAAAAGCAATCAAACCCTTCAAAGTCGGGCGAAAGGAAATTCACGCCACCGTTGTGAGATCGAACCGGAACCTAAGCCCATCAATGAGCCATGGTATAACCAGATCTTCCAATACCTCAAGAACGGAAACCACCTTCATGAACAAGGAAGACCCACACACGTAAGGGGTCAAAACCAAGAGCATCATGGCCCTAAAATGCCTTGCCTCTCACTTCGTCATCCCTGGGGACATGCTATACAAGAAACGCTACCATGGGCCACTCCTACGCCGCATCGGCCAAGAAGAAGCAAACAAGTTCATGAACGAAGTCCACAATGGGGCTTGCGGTCCCCACATGAACGCCCAGCCCCGATGCAAATCATTCTCGGGATGGGCTACTATCGGATCTCCATGGAGGCAGACATTGCATCCACTTTTTCCGAAGCCGCGACAAGTGCCAGCGGTTCTCCAACCTCAACCCTCTGCCTCCTCACGATCTCTACCGCATGACTACACCTTGGCCCTTTGCCACTTGGGGAATTGACGTCATCGGGAAAATCGCTCCGCCGAGCAAAGCAACGGTCACGAGTTCATCTTAGTAGCCATCGACTACTTCACCAAATGGGTCGAAGCCAAGTCCTACAAGGTACTCACCTCCAAGAAGGTCGCGCATTTCCTCAAGGAAAACATCATCTCGCCGATACGGCATCCCAAATGAGGTCATATCGACAATGGCTCACACTTCGAAGGGGAATTCGATAGAAGCCGGGCTGAATTCAAGATCACACGCCACAAATCTTCTCCCTACCGGCCACAAACAAACGGCGCCGTGGAAGCAAGAAACAAAACCCTCGAACGGATCATCCGAAAAATGACCACCCGAGGACGAGATTGGCCCGAGAAACCGCACCTTGCACTTTGGGGCTACCGCACATCGCCGTAATGCCCACGGGAGAAACCCCATTTGCCACGACATACGGGATGGAAGCAGTCCTTCCCATCGAGCTAGAAATTCCCTCACTCCGAGTGTTGCTGGAAAATTACATCAACGAAGTCGAATGGCTCCGAAGCCGACATGACGAATTGGCTCTGCTAGACGAGCGACGACTAAAGGCCATGGAACACGTCCGAGCCTATCAAAGCAGGATGGCTAGAGCTTTCGACAAGAAAGTCAAATCCCGGGACATCAGGGAGGGCGACCTTGTACTCAAAGAAAATCCTCCCACTCGAACCAACCCACTGGGAAAATGGGAACCCACATGGATCGGCCCCTTCGTGGTTCAAAAGATCTTCTCGGAGGCGCCATGAAGGCCGGCGGACCTAGACGGCAATCCCTTCATGAATCCACTCAACGGAAGCAAACTTCACGAGATACTTCGCCAAAGAAGAACAAGCTGTGCATCTCTTGGCACTCCATGTAGTGTCGAACTACGCACTGAGCCCTCTAGTCACATAGGGGGAACGTAGGCAACCTTAATTGGTCCGGTCTAAAAATACACAAAAAGTCAAAAGTTTGAATGTCAATCAAGACCTCCATCAAGCTACGCACTTTTCAAGAACACGCCCCGGCCACCTTGACCAAGTCAAACGACGGCGGCAACATCAAAGGACATCCGAGGGTCACTCAGCATCAAACGACTGACTCATGTCTGCTTCCAAGCCAGGGGCTTGTCTTCGCCCTCACGCGCTTCAATAAAAAAAAAGAGCTCGAGCAAGGGCTCACAGAAAAAAAAATAAAAAAAAGGAGCTCGAGCAAGGGCTCACAAAAAAAAAACAAAAAAACAAAAGAAGCTCAAGCAGAAGCTGCAAAAAAGAGGTCAAGAGCCCGACGCCAACGAGAGGCAAGGAAGCTGCGGAAAAGACCGTCAAAACGACTTGTCGGGAGATCACTCAACCTCTCAGCCAAGCACAAAGCCTAAGCAAAAGGGATTGCCGTCATGGCCCAGACTGCTTCAGTCCGCAAATGCAACAGAAAAGTCCAAAGATGGACGCCGACAAGGTGCACAAAAGAAACAAAGGCAAACAAGAGATCTTGCGTCTCGACAAAGCTTTAAAAGTAAATCACAAATCACTAACGGTTACAACATTTCTTGATGAGTTCAAGCACGGTCTACTCTCAAGTTCACAACATGCTAAAAGACAGCTTAATACATTTAACTAATAATGTGTTTGCAATGCAATGAATGGATACCTAGGAGGTCATTCCGCGCCGTCTGCGCTTGTCCCCTCGCCATTCTTTCCTTTCTTCCCTCGTCCCCGGCGAGTCTTCTTTCGCTCCACGTGAACCAACTCTGCGTCTCTCAGTCCGAGATCTGGGGTCCTCCCCGTAGAGTCAAACAATCCAGTAGCTCTCAGGGCTTCATTCGTCCGTGCTTCGGCTCGGATCTCCTCCCTGCGAGCCCGCAAAGAGGACCTCTCCCCGTCGGTCGGTCAACTCTAGTCTCGTAGTCAAACAAAGTGTCTCCCGTCACATCCAAAGGGTCGGACCGTGCTTCGGCACTCCTAAGGCAATAGCTACTACGGCAACCGGGTCCTGTAATCGGCTACACGCCTTGCTCTCCAAGACCACTTGGGACGCCAACACGCATTGCTTTCATACCGGGCCGTGTACCGAGTCGTCAATACGACGCTCCCCCGACGTCTAAGGAGTACCACCGGAGGGAAAGCGGAATACTTCCATACCCTCGTAAAATACAAAAAGGCACTGAAGGCGCCATACGAAGAGGAACTACCTCCGCAAAGAGCAAGGTCATCCCGGCCCCAACAAAGGCTCTGCTTCATCCCAAACTACCGGAAACAAGCGACGGAATATAGAAGGAGGACCAAGACAAACCTGGAACTCGACAACGTAGGACCCTTCTGCAAAATCCTCCTAGTCTCAATCCTCCGGTGCGGAACCCACCCGGATCTGATGTGTACCAAGCCGTGCCATCCATCTCTCCCAGCGGATCGATCCATATCCAACACAAGAGGTCGGCGAGCAAATGACCACGCGCCCTAAACGACGTCGGAACCTCGGGCATGGCCCGAAGTCTCTCTCGCAGCCCACAAGGTGAGCAAAGCGGGGCTTCCCCTCTCATGAAATGATCCCCGGTCGCCGCGACGGTCGATATCATGAAGAGTCTCCCCAAAGCACCAACGGGACAATATCCTCTCGGCTCTGCGTGCCCAACCACATCTAGCAAAGCGCCATCGCAAATGCCAAGGGAGCTGACCATGAAAAGCGTCGCCATCACGCACAAGGCAAATGCGTTCCAAGAGACATCACTCTCATCATCAACCATGAACCGCTCCGGCAGCCCAGAAATGTCGATATGACCCGAATCAAGGATCATGCCCTGCACTTCTTCCAACGAAGTACGAAGAAAGCCTGCAAGCTTCACGCTCACCGCAGCACCACCCATCAAAGGAAGCGAGATGGCCTCCACCTCCGGTCCTCCAATCAAAGCCCGAAAATCCTCAAAAGTGGGCACCATTTCATTATAGGAGAAACAATACACGTGCCTCCTAACATCCCAGAACTTCGCGGCAGCCCGCAACAAATCCCAATCAGGAACCAACTCCTTAAAAGACCAAATCGAGCAAAGACGAAACCTTACCTCGAAAGCCCGTCTCTGATGCCTCATACGGCGCCGCATCCACGTTTTCAGCTGCTCAAGGAAGTGTGCTTGCCTCTCCTGCGAAAGCCTCGGCAAAATTCTAGGGACGTACGAAGAATCCATGACAAAAATGGAGGTTCCTAGAGGAAATGGGGAAGAAAGCTCGAAAATGGCTGCAAATGGGGAAATGAGGAAGAACCAGACACTGGAAAGCATTTATCTCCTTCCCAAAAGCAAGGTTGGTCCGTACGGACCTCTTTGCATGCTAAGTATGTCCGTACGGACCTCCTTGCAAAACGCAGAACCCATTTCCCAAAGAAACAGTACAACAACCACTGTCCTCAGCAGGACCTTGCTCCAAACTGCCCAAACACTGGCCAAAGCCATTCCCGGTGAACATACACTACCCACAAACGCACTCTCAGCTCACGTGGCATGCACAAAATAAAAAAAATACTAGCAACAATTTCTATGACAATTCCCGGGAATCACAAAGATGACATTACATCCTAAAATAAAATGCGTTTGCCATGCAAATACAAAAGTTTTATTACAGGTACATCAAATGTCTGTTGCTAAACAAACAAAAAAAAAGAGAGAAGATATGGAAAGAGGGAAAGCAAATGGACCCTAATCCGACTCCTCAGCATCATCATCCTCGCCAAGGTCCTCCAGAGAGAAGTCGGGCATCCCGGTGAACTCGCCCGTCACGTCCTCGTCGTCAGAATACCGAGCCCCCTCCGGAGGCTGGTACTCAAAGTACTCAGAAGGATCAAATCCGGCGAAAGGATCAAAGAAGGAAGGCTTTGACAGACCCTCGCCCTGTGCATCCTGAGGAGGGAAGAACTGATAAAAGGGCTGCTGCCCCGGAGCTCCCGAAGATGTCCCGGCATCCATACTATGCCGCCCCCTCGAAGGTCCCTCCTGCTGCGGCTCCGACTCGGCTCTCGGTGGAGGAACGTCTACAGAATGCCTCGAAGGCATAGGCTGGTACGCCGGCACGCATCGCGAAGATCGGCAAGACATCTTCGACGCCATCTTCTTCACAAAGGACCTCATCGCCACATAACGGCGAGTCAGCATATCATAGGCTCTCCCCGGGACCTGCACAAGCAAGCAGCCAAGGAAACGCTCAGCAATACAGTTACACTCAACAACAAAAAGAGAAAAATGCAGAAAAGATGCCAAGATGGAAAAGAGTCAGCACACTCACCGATCTGTCGGGATCCACTCGGTATGCGACGGGAGCACAGCTCGAAACGGCAGTCTGAGACACCCTCCTCCTCGATCCGTCCCCACGGACATACTTGAAATCCGTCCCCGGCATCGGAACCTGCAGGGGAGCTGCGGGCCGGCCCTCTCTCTCCCTCGCCGATGCACTGCGGCGTCCTCAGCTTCCTCCTCACGAAGGCCCCGTACTCCTCTCCATACAAAATGAACTCCTCGGCGCCCACACCGCCAAGGTACCTCTCAAAATCAAGCACATCCATGTCCCGGGAATCAAGCATCCCAAAGGGAGGGTCCCTCGGAGCCACAGGAAGCACACCTAGGCCATCTTTGCCGCGGAAGACCAGCTCCCCGGAGTGCACGTGACATCGCAGGTCAGGCCCCGCAGCATCTTCCGCTGCGCTGTCACCTCGGGAGCCCCCTCGAACTCATCACCCTCATACCGAGCCCACGGGAACAAAACAAACCCCTCCGGGCTACCCCTCTCCAGACGCTCCTGCACATCCCCGTAGGCGATGGTGAGCTTCCCCCTGCTGCTCCTCCTCTTCCTCGCTGTACGAGCCCAGCCCAGCATAGCAGGATACGCAGCAACAGCCCCCGGATCTCTATCCCACGGGAAGCACTGAAAAACCTCATAGAACCACACCTGTGACAAAAACAGAAAAGGCTCAGTGCAAAAGAAAACGGAGAAAAGACAAGTTGCTAAATCAAAAAAACGGCAATAAACTCATACCTCCAAAGCGAAGTCAAAACAGGCCAATGAACTGGCCACACCCCGGCTAAACCGGTCCAAAGAGAAGTAGAGCTCGGCCAAGCCTGCCTCGCCCCAAGCAATGTCACAAACTCTATCCAGATCAATCAAGCTCTCCAACAGAGCAAAGGGAGCCGCAGTCGCGTGGTTCGAGAACAAAGTCTCGGAAAGTGCATACCACAAAAAGGAGCGCGCCAGCTGCTCCGCCGACACCTGGCCGGTACCCCGGACATAGGCCCCAATGCTGGCCGTGATCCTCAGCTCCACATCGCTATACAGCATCCCCAGACCCCTGCGAGGACGAGGCTCAAAGCCCAGCAGCTCGGTCAACACAACATCGGAGATCATATCCCTCCACCGCACTGGCCCTCCTTTGAAGGAAAGCCCAGTAATCGCAGCAAAATCGGTCGGCGTCACCGTCACCTCTCCCCAACTCAGATGGAAGGTGTGGGTGGTATCCCACCAATACTCAGAAAGGCCAAGGAAGACGCTCTTGTTCTTCCTCGTATCAGAAACTCCGGCCAGGTTCTCGACGAACACCCCCAGGCCAGAAGCATAGACCAGCCTCCTGGGACTCGGCCTACCATCCACGGAAATATCGGGCATCCGCTGCCACAACTCAACAACAGCCTCGAGCGATCCCCGAGTCTTCATCCTCTTGGCCTTCCCGGCCATAAGCCCCGCATCCTGCAGGTAAACACAGCAAAGGTACGTCAATCACAGTACTTAATATAAAACAAAAGGCACAAAAGTCCGTCCCAACACGGAAAGCCATGAAAATAACCCGTCACAAAACACGACACACATTGCACATATTTTTCACAAATAACCCGTCACAAAACACGACACACATTGCACATACATTATACATATAATTTTTCCCATGCAGTCCGTCACAAAAATACGGCACACACTGTACACATTTTCTCAAAAGAGGGATTAAGCCCTACACGACACATTTTCAAAAAAGTCCGTCCCAACACGGCAAAGGCACATATAACCCGTCACAAAAACACGGCACATATTGCACATATTTTCCTCACAAAGTCCATCACCCAAAAACACGGCACACACTGCATATCACATTTTTCAAAAAAAATCCGTCCCTACACGGCACACACTTTCAGACAAAACCCGTCACAAAACACGGCACATGTCACATTTTTTCACAAAAATTGTCACTACACGACAAACTTTTCTCATAATGTACATACATAAATAGCATACGGTACAAAACACCAAAGCATGCATTTCATTAGAGAGGCACTTTATTTTCACAAATAAGGGCTAATCTACACATTTCTGCACAAAATACACATACCCACAATTTTTTACATGTCCATTTTCAACAATTCATCAAGAATTTCACAAAAGGCATAAAAAAAAATAATAACAAAAATTCAAAAATGCGAAAAACTAAAACCTAGTTCTAGCATTCAAAAATTCGAGCAGGGAATCAAAACGGAACGGATTTCTTACCTCCCCGACGTTCCTAGAACGACGATTGTGCACCTCCGGATTCGGATACAAGACATCCGGGTTCTTCGAAGATGGAACAAACGAAATCCAATTTCTTGGAGCTCCATCCGTTGCTCGACCACTTCTTGACTGCGTTGACGACGACTCCTTCGAGATCCTTCCGCCATTGCAAGCGATTCAAGCGAAAAAATGGAGGATTTTGGTAAAAATGGAGGTTTTTTCCTCTCTCTCTCGCCTGGTTCACGAACTGAGGAAGAAGAAGTGGGGGAGCCTCGGCATTTAAACCTGGTCAAAATCTGGGAACTGTAAAAAACCAAAGTGGTCCGTACGGACCTCTTTGCAGCCAGGTTGGTCCGTACGGACCTCTTTGCAAGGGGTGGCCAAATTACTTTCCTGCCCTTATAATCTTTGCCCCTGGCTGTCCTAAGGCCTTTTCCAGCAAATCCAAGTGCAGAATGGTCCCTAACCCTTCAATTCAAGCACCGGCCGTCAACGTAAGACCGGTCTTCGCCCACTTCAACGGCAATTCAACCACCGGCAGTCAGTGTAAGCCCGAACCTCGCCCACTTCAACGACAATTCAACCACCGACCGTCAACGTAAGACCGGTCCTCGCCCACTTCAACGGCAATTCAACCACCGGCAGTCAGTGTAAGCCCGAACCTCGCCCACTCAACGGCAACTCAAGAAGGAGCCAACACCTCCCAGTACGAAAATCAAGGCACGAGACGCCTCCAAAATGCTCAACGCATCGGCCCTCAAAACAGGTCCGAAGACACTTTCCCAGCAGGAAAAGCCCCTACAAGGCCACATATCCCCAGCAGATGAACACCGGCCATCAAAGTAAGCTCGAGCTCCTTCCCAGCAAGTCAAAAAGGGAATCCTTGCAAGCCCCTACAAGGCCACGATAAATCCCCAACGGATGAACACCGGTAGTCATCGTAAGTCCAACCTTCTCCCCAACTGACAAAGCACGAGACATCTAAACCTCTCGAAGCTTAAGGCAGCCATGCCTCCACCACCGCCGCCAGAAGACGATTCAAAGTCCTCCCGCATGGCACCAACCGCCGCCAGAAGACGATTCAAAGTCCTCCCGCGTGGCACCAACCGCCGCCAGAAGACGATTCAAAGTCCTCCCGCGTGGCACCAACCGCCGCCCGAAGACGATTCAAAGTCCTCCGCGTGGCACCAACCGCCGCCGGAAGACGATTCAAAGTCCTCCCGGCGTGGCACCAACCGCCGCCGAAGACGATTCAAAGTCCTCCGGCGTGGCACCAGCCGCCGCGAAGACGATTCAAAGTCCTCCGGCGTGGCACCAACCGCCGCCGAAGACGATTCAAAGTCCTCCGGCGTGGCACCAACGCCGCCGAAGACGATTCAAAGTCCTCACGCGTGGCATAACCACATTCGAGAAGACGATTCAAGTCCTCACGCTATCCCGGCCGGAAGGCTTTAAACCACTCGGTCAGGAAGACCGTATAAATCTCCCAAATCACTATCTCGGCGGAAGGCCTTAAACCACCCGATTAGGAAAATCGTAAAATTTCCATCCCGGGACACCACCACGTCCTCACAATTGACCTCGGCGGTCACCACATCTTAGGACACCACCACGTCCTCACAACTGACCTCAGCGGTCACACGACACTTCAGGGCACCACCACGCCCGCACTCACAATTTCACGACCTCTGAACTACGACTAGGCTTGATTCTCGCCGGGGATACGTAGGAATCCTATCACGGTGGTCCAGCCATCGACCCATGCGGTCACCCGGGACACCACCACGTCCTTACCACTAACCTCGGCGGTCACACGACACTTCGGGGCACCACCACGCCCGCATTCACAAAACACTCACCCTACACCCGAACTACGATCGGGCTTGATTCCCGCCGAGGATACGTAGGAATCCTATCACGGGGTCCGGCCCTGCGGCCTAAACGGTCACACAATAGGACACCACCACGTCCTCACACCGACCTCCCGGTCACTTTATCTCCCAAAGACGCAATCAGTTAGGACCCTTATCTTATCGGCGACCCCACTTCTTTCATAAGTGACGTCGTCGAGGGGCTTCTGTAAGTACCCCAATCTGGATCACACCCTTTCAAACACACGGGAAGCACCGCAGACTCATCAACGCAGTCTCGACGACCCCTGGCACTCAAAACCCCCTCAAAAACCCCGGCCAAACCAAGGGAGGAGCCTTTACGGGATAAAAGGGACAAAAGGACCTTTTGGGAATTTTCGGGGAAATTGGAAAAGCAATAATGGTCCGTACGGACCTCTTTGCTTTAATAATTACTGAATCTTCTTAAAGTCCACAATATTCCCTCAAATCCCGGGGAAAATGATTACCCCCCTGCAGAGTTGGTCCGTACGGACCTCTTTGCATGTCAACTTGGTCCGTACGGACCTTATTGCACAGGGAACATCATAATTGCAAATATTCCTCCATCATCACAGATTCCCTCAAATCGAGGAAAACCAAAAGTCTGGATTACCAGGGAGGTCCGTACGGACCTCTTTGCACCAAATCTGGCACTATAAATAGAGGGCTCTCCCTCCTCATTTTCACACCCCTCCCACTTCTCTCTTCCTCCCTAGGCCTTCTGGCTTCCCCTCTAAGTCCTTCCGAGGCATTCCCGGCCCCTTTCGGATCCTTCCGAGGCCTTCCGAGCCCCCTCGTGGTGCTCCGAAGCCTCCCCGAGCGCTCCCGCGACGCTCCCGCGCTGCCCCGAGGCACTCTCGAGGTACTCTGAGGCCCCTCGTGGTACTCCGAGGCCTTGCCTGGTCTTTCCACGGTGTCCCGGCTCTTTCCGAGTCAAACCGGCAATCCCAAACCACGCCGAAACTCTGCCCGAGTGACTCCTGCCACCTCAACGCACGCCGAACCTCTGCCCGAGTGATCCCGACGATCCCCACGCACGCCGAACCTCTGCCCGCACGCAGCTTGCAACATCAACTCACGCCGAAACTCTGTCCGCAGACAACCGGCCCCTCCCGAAGCAATCCCGATCCGTACCGGAACGCTACTCCGACCTCAAACACTATTCCTCAGCGGAAGACAGACACGAACCAACATTGGTAAGGCTTCCTTCCTACACTATTTCAATACCTTTCCATACATAGCATACAATGTAGACATCCGATACAGCATGCATTTTTAAAAGCACACACACACACACACAACATTTAAAGGATATTAGGGGTATCCGAAAGACTCGTTTTACGAGGCGACTCGGGTGAGCTCTAATATTCTAATATTCTCTTCCCGAGGAGTCATCTGACCTCCGAACTCAAAATCTCATCACACAAAAACAGTTTAAAATTATCTTTAAACTGATGCCCTTTTTCAATGTTTTGGGCTTAATAAAAACGGCGTGGCGACTCTACAAAGCAAAACACGGCGAGACACCTCCAACCAACTCTAAAGCGGAATAAAGCCAGATGCCGGGGCGCGAACGCGCTGCCTCTCGGATCCGGACGACTTTCCCGAAAAGCGACAAATGCGAGATGCCGGGGCTCCGCGCGCGAGCCGGATCCCGGGTAATTTCAATCACGTAACTCAACTATAGAGTTCACATCTATGCCAGAAATTTCAGAATTTATAATAAGAAATCTCAATGCATAACTTGTTTCAGAATAACCTATAAAGATAGCATCAACAGTTTTAGGTCCAAGCTTTTTCCTTTTATGTGCGGGTACAAGTACCTTTGCAAGGCACCCCCACACTTTTAAGTGTTTCAGGCTAGCCTGTCGACCTCTCCAAAGTTCAAACGGACTTTCCTTTCTATGTTTAGGAGGGACTCTATTCAGAATATGGCAAGCCGTATTCAAAGCCTCTCCCCACATATATTTGGGCAGTCCAGAACTTATGAGTAAACTGTTAATCATATCAGTAAGGGTTCTATTCTTACGTTCAGCAACACCATTAGATTGAGGGGTGTAGGGAGGAGTCTATTCATGTACAATTCCGTTTTTATGGCAATAATACATGAATGGGTTAGACTCATATTCACCTCCTCTATTAGACCTTAACCGTTTAAGTTTCTTGCCAGTTTGTGTTTCTGCTTCATTCTTAAATATAATGAATTTATCTAATGCTTCATCCTTAGAATTAAGCAAATAGATATAACAGTATTTACTAGCATCATCAATAAAGGTGAGAAAGTATTCCTTTTTGTCTTTGGTCAACACGCCATTAAATTCACAAATATCAGTATGAACTAAATCTAGAATTTCAGAATTTCTCACAACCGACTTAAACGGTCCTTTTGTAGATTTAGCTTCAACACATACATGACACTTAGAATTCTTATCAATAGCATGTTTAGGAATAATATCTAAATTCATCATTCTTTTCACAGAATCATAATTAATATGTCCTAAACGACCATGCCAAACATTTGAAGATTCAATGGAATAAGAAACAGGATAATCAATAGAACTAAAATTATTGTGCGAACAAACATCAGTTTCAACTCTAATTTTAAATAAACCATCCGAGGAATAACCTTTCCCCCACAAAACTACCAGATCAAATCCTTCTCTAACTAAACTAGAACCACTAATAATGTTGCGACGAATATCAGGAACGTGATACACTCGATGCAAGATAAGAATGCGCCCATTAGGAAACTTCAGGTCCACGCATCCAGTCCCAAGCACCTTTGCAGCACTAGAGTTCCCCATCGTCACTGATCTACCACACTCAGGCTGGTAAGACACAAATAGCAATTTATCAGCACAAACGTGCACATTTGCCCCAGTGTCAACTAGCCACTCGTTGGATTCATAGACAATAAAGATTTCAGGATAAGAGGTTACATACTTTGTAACATTGCAGGTCAGAGCGTCAACTCCAGGTGCGTCAGAGTCAGGATCATCATAATCCTTCGGACCCAACACCATGTTGACAGCAGGATGGTCATCAGCAGAGCCTTGTGGTCATTTTCCTTTCTTGGACGGGCAGTCCCTAGAAAAGTGTCCACCTTCTCCACAATTCCAGCAGTTCAGTTTTGCTTTTGGCTTCTTAAAGTTATTTTTCTTAACTTTAATCTTATCATGGTTTTCTTTATCCTTAGAGTGAGTTTTCACACCTTTTCCTTTAAACTTGCTTTTACCAGTCACCATATTAGCAGCAGCCTCCACAGGTACGCTCGGTTGGTTACCATTATGCACCTCCTGAATCGCAATTGCATTCATCAGCTCATTGAGTGTCAAGCTTCCAGTACGATGCTTGAGGGTCATACCGAATTCCCCCCAAGATCGAGGAAACTTCTCAATAATAGCCATGACAGCGAACTTATCAAGAAGTCCCATGTCAGCATCCTTGAGCGATTGCAAAATGATTTGGAATTCGTGCACTTGGTCGGTAACCGACTTTCCCTCACTCATGCGATAATTCAGGAACTTACCCACTTGGTACTTTTCCACACCGGAGTCATCGGTGCTGTACTTTGTGGAAAGCGACTCCCACAAATGACGCAAAGTGAGAGGAGCAGAGCAATAAACATCAAAGAGTGCATTCGACAAAGCTGACAGAATGCATCCTCGAACAACATCGTCCTGCTCCTTCCACTGTTTAACAGCAGCCACACTAGCGATATCATCGGATTTCAGAGCGGGACATTTAGATGTCAGCATACCAGACATGCCCTTAATTGACAGCCAGATCTTCATGCGTTCAGACCAACGCTTGAAGTTCTTACCACCGAACTTCTCCGGAAGATCTGAGGTGTCAACTAGGGACTTAAAGGGAGAACTAGAGGTACTACCAGACATGATCCAATAAATACTATTTTCTCTTAGACTGTTGGAAATTAATTTATAGCACCACAGATTAAACAAATAATTTAATCAACAATAGAGGATTTATTGATCAAGTCAAGAGCGTACCAATAATAAGCCAATAGCAAAACCGACAGTAAGGAAACAGGATCAGGAAAACAAACAGAAACAATAAAACAAACGATTAGAAAACTTATCGTGATTTGATCGAGTCGCCTTAGGAAGATTGTCCTAAGAGAAAATATTGCCCACAATTGGTGCAACTCAGGTACAGGCAAATTTCTCCGAGGATAAAACGATCACGGATTACGTACCACAAATCAGCACACAGGTAGGTAATCACCGGCGGTCCTATCTCAGTCGCCTTGAATCTCACGAACGAATCTCTATGAACCGGGAGTAATTGAACAATGAAATAAAACAAGAGAATAGTTTTCTCTTTGATATCTCATGAGCAAAAACGGCTGGAGGAAGAATATTATTTATATCTATGGTAAACTAGGGTTTTAAATCTTAATAAGACTTAAAAAACTGCTCAAATTCGGCCCAGGAAAATCGCAAACCCGTCATGAGCGCGGCCGCCCTTGAGGCATGCGCGACCGCGCAAGGCAACAAGCAATGGTTGTTGAACCCTCGACACAACAGCGCGGCCGCCCTTGGCCATGGCGCGGCCGCCCTCCTTGGCAGTAACTCTGACGTGATTTCCCTTGGCCAAATTCAGTCCAAACCCACAACACAACAAGGTCATAGAGCTATGGACTTCCATACCACATATATACCAAATATTCCAACAAAGACTGCTTGGGACATTCTCCAACTTCACTGTGAAGGACCGGCTAGTGTCAGAAAAACTAAGTTAAGGACCTTAATGACTAAGTTTGAAACTTTAAGGATGGGAGAGAATGAAACCATAAAAGAGTACTAAGCCAAAATTTTGGACATCTCAAACGAGTCATTTTCTTTGGGTGAATCCATATCCAATGCAAGACTCGTAAGTAAAGTACTTAGAACTCTCTCAGAAAAGTTTAATATTAAGATTTCTGTAATTGAGGAAACTCAGGATGTCCAAATTGTTGGACTTGATGTAATCTTGGGTATTTTAACTAATTTTGAGTTGAATCTTGAGGTACATGAATATAGCAAAGCAAATTCAATTGCTATTGCTAGTGCCCTCAAAATATCTGAAGAACTAGTCCAATTGTCTAATGATATAGATGAGTCAAACTTGGGAGAAGATGAGTGTGACTTGATAACACAAAAATTCAACAACATGTTGAAAAAGAAACGATCAACAAAGTTTTCTAATTCATCACACTCTCCTTCTTCCACGGTTGAATCTTCTAAAAGTGAGAGCAATATAAAGAAACCTTTTTTGGAAACTAAGAAGTCCATCGAATCAATTCAGTGTAGGGCTTGTAAATGTTTTGGACAT
The DNA here is from genome assembly GCA_022495995.1 of Adenophora triphylla var. japonica. Classification (NCBI taxonomy): domain Eukaryota; kingdom Viridiplantae; phylum Streptophyta; class Magnoliopsida; order Asterales; family Campanulaceae; genus Adenophora; species Adenophora triphylla. The sequence continues at coordinate 328,534 of JAFEMH010002312.1, read as the reverse complement.
TTTGCTAATGAATGTGCAAATACCTTAAAGAAAAGGGGAATGAGTTTTTCTGCATCATTAAGTGATTCTGATGATGACGATCAGACAGCAAATCTTTCAATATTTGGTCCATCACAGTTCTCCTTGTCCGATAGTGATTCGGATTCGAAAGTTGTGCAGTGTTCTGTTTACACAACTGACTGCACAACTGGCTGCAGTTTATATACCTGCTTGAATTCCACTACTGCAGGTGAAACTGAGAATGATCCTGCAATAAAGAAGAGTGTGCTACCTATGAGGATTTGCACAATACCTATATTGAACTCCACGCTGAATGGGCCAAGCGAATGGAGCAACTCAAGGTATTCAAACAGGTAAATGAGAAACTAACTGCAGAAAATCTCAAACTGAAATCTGAAGTTGAGTGTTATCTAAGGAGAGTGATTCTCAAAAGGATTCCATAGCCAAATTTACTACAAAATATAAAAGAGACGTTACCTTTGTAAGGTGGCATTTGAGCAATATTTATAGTGTTGGTCCAGACAAGAAATGTGGCTGGAATCTCGAAGAGATTGTAGGGATTTGGCCTGATCGTCTTCGTGATTGTAGCATTCTGTTATTATATGTTTAAGCGACATTATTCAACTTGGTCGAGGTCGCTCATGTCAATGAGGTCGACTTGAGTTCGAGTCTAGCCAAGGTTGAGATGGACGAGTATCACTACTAGAATCAGGCCTATTACCGACGGACATTTCCGTCGGTAATTCTCCATATCCGTCGGTAAATGGACATTACCGACGGAAATAGTCCGTCGAATTCCGTCGAAAATAATTCGTTGGTAATACCGACGGACCATTTCCATCGGTATTACCGGCGGATAGTCCGTCAAAAAACAGAAAATTCCGCCGGAAATTGTCCGTCGGAAAGCAGGTACGCCGGCCGGTTAGCCGGAGCCATTGCCAGAGGTTACCGACGGAGATTTCCGTCGGTAAATATTAAAATAATAAAATATTAAAATACTTTACCGACTCCGGTTAAATCAAGTCGGAAACATTAAGATTTACCGGCGGATATGTCCGACGGCAATTTGAAACATTTCCGGCGGATATGTCCGTCGGTAAGCTGGAACTTTGCCGGCGAAAATTTCCGTCGGTAATTTATTTTATTTTTTGTTTTTTAATTATTTACCGACGGAAATATCCGTCGGTAATTTGACCAGATTTAAAAAAAAAATTATTTTATTATTAAACCACCTGTAAACCTGTCAAACCTGTTTTAAACAAATCCCAACTTAAAAAAAACACAAACAACCTACAAACAAAGGGAAAAGGGGTAATGGGAAAGGGATAAGGGGTAATGGGAAAGGGAAAAGGGGAAGGGAAAATGTTTTATTTGAACATCAAATAAAATGAAACTGTAATAACATCACATAGCGAAAGGGGAAAGGGGAAAGGGGAAAGGGGAAAGGGGAAAAGGGGAAAGGGGAAAGGGGATAAGGGGAAAAGGAAATTGTTTCGCTTGGGGAAAAGGGAAGGGAAAGGGAAAGGGAAACAAAATATATTTTTTTACATTACATGCCAAGTAGCTTTAACTAGATGTGTTTTTTCTGCAGTTTCCCTAAATTTTGGAGATATAGATGATTACTTTACTTCCGCCAAAATGATTTTAGCTGGAATGCCTCTAAATGAACCAAGTCTTCAGAATCGTTTATCAACTCTTTCTTATGAAGAAACAAAGGGGCTCGTAGGAGGAAAGCTTCCAATCAGTGAAAGCTTCTACTTGATGGGGACAACTGATCCTACTGGAGTCTTGAACAGTAATCAAGTTTGCATTATTCTGTATGTATTATGATTTTAATCAACGTTTTTCAAGATAAACAGAGCTAAAGTAGATTATTTCTTTCCTAATAAGTGAAAGCTTCCAATCAGTGAAAGCTTCTACTTGATGGGGACAACCTTTTACCTTCACAATAGATAATTAAAGCAAGGGTATACGTGTAAAATGATAAGTTAGACAAATCATTTATTATACTTTCCTAATCCTAGAGCTTTTGTCTAGTGGTCAAAGAAAGTGAGACGGAGGAAGTAATTTGATAAAAAAAATCCCCCATTCATGAAACAAGTTTGACATCATTATGTACTTGCATCTTAGCAGGGAAAATATATATGCTCCTGTAATTAGGTCAAGGATGCATATCTACCCCTAAAACTACATCCGATTCCACAAAACTCGCTTGTGCATCCTATCATAATATTCCTACTAAAATATAAAGCATAAGCACAAGATATTAAAAGAAATAAGTTGAGAAAGATATGTATGGCATCTCATGAGCATAGTTTTCGACGTAAAAAAAAATTTATGTTACTTCTTTTTCCTTTCTAGTTTTGGTTGAATAGCTTCCATGATGGAGAAACAGGTTTCCAACCCTTACATGGAAGCTAGACTAGTAATAGAGTATGAGATTGGTTTAAGTTGCTTTAAGTTATCTAAACTACCACATCCAAGGACTTAAAAAATGACCATGAGATTGGAGAGAGAGAGAGAGAAAGAGAGACTAATCATTTTCATTCAAATGACTCGATTTTACATAATCTATCATTCCTCCCTACAATCCTTAAAGGTTAATGAATACAACGACCCATGTTCACAACTCGGTAAACAACTTACGTAAACCGAAGAAAAACCTGTTAAAACTAACAATCATTTGTATTTCCAATCAATGTGTGACTACATAATGTAATTTTACAAGCCGTGCCAATTGATGAATCATCCTATCTCCATAATTAAAAAAGGACCGTTATTTGGGATGACGAAGCATACTCTTCGTAATAGAAGAAGAAAATTATATTTCACACTCGCCTACGCAAGAAAATTAAAAGAGACATAAACTAATATCGCCATACTGGAGCAAACTATTTGCACTTATTAATCCAAACCCCGGACTTAAAATCTCACTCAATTTCCTTTCCATAAGTTCTCGGCTACCAAATTCATTGACTCAACAACACTAATATTTGCAGGAATAACCCGATTATTAACATCGTCGAAAAACAAAATAGCACAAAAACCAAAATTAGCATATCCACAATCATGAAAATGAAATCAACTTTTCACTTGAGCCGCATATCTCAATTAATAGCATATCACGAAAAATAAAAATAAATAATTACGTAGTTGGAAAATCAAAACAAAGCCTAACCCTAATTTTCCAAATTCAAATTTACTTATACCATACATCAAGTATACTTATTCCATACATCAAGTAGCAAACAAAAAAAATTTCAGTTGCCCAATTGAATTTACCGTGAGTGATTTTAAACGGCGGAAGTTGAACGGAGGGAGGGCGGACGGCGACGGCAACGGAGCTGGAAGGGCAACGGCAACGACAACGGCAACGGCGACGGCGAATCAACGGCGCTGGAAGTGATTTTTGAGGATTTAATGAGAGAGAGAGAGAGAGATAGAGAAAACGAGGGAGAGAGAGAATTACTAACCTCACCGGTGAGAGACGACGACGGAATGACCAGAGAACGGGGGCAACGGCGCTGCTTGGTGCTGTTCTTGATTTTAATTTCGACCTAAATGACCGGAGAAGGCGTAGGGGTTGTATATATACGTATTATTACCGACGGACGGAGTCCGTCGGTATTTCCGACTACAGTTTTTACCGACGGAAATTATAGTGTTACCGACGGACCAAAATGAAAATTTTAAAAAAAAAACCCGGCAAATGAAAATTATTTTTCCGTCGGTAACCCTTTTATGTCCGTCGGTAAAATTCCGTCGGTAATAGGCCTGTTTCTAATAGTGTATTCGGCTGAGGTCGGGCCAAGATAGGTCGGGACCCTGTTAGGTCAGACTAGGTACTTGATCGACCATACGAGCATGAGGTTGTCCAGTCCAGTAGACGTGGAGACTGTTCCATTGGGCCGATACCTGAGGTGGACGTAGGGCTTGACACGTTGGACTTTACCTGTCCTATTTATTTCGTTCAATAGTATATCATGTTACGAAGGATTGTTATAAGGAATATTTATTTTCAAATCATTAATAGAAAAAAGGAAAATATTAATTAACCCCTACCTCTCCCCCTCCCCATGTAAATGATGTCTAAGTTTTAAATAGAGATAATTGCAAAATAAACTTTAGGCAAGTTTATCTATTGCAAATTAAACCTTATACATATTATAATTGCGTAAAAAACATTATACAAGAAATTTGGTTGCATTTTGAACTCTCCATCCGTTAGTTGTTAGAAAATAAGTTAAGAAAGTACACTTTCACCCCCCCCCCCCCTTTTCCCAAAATGTTATCTAATTTCTAGTGTTCCTCAAAAGGTTAATTTATTATACTTTCATTTTTTATTATTCATAAAAAGTTATTTCACTAATAAATATGAAATAAGATGTTCATGGCTTAAGCATAACTGTCTATCTGCCTAATCATATATAATATATAAACCAAAACTATTTAGAGGCTCCAGAAAAGGCCACGTCAAAGGCCACGTCAGCAATTCCATTTCCAACTCATTTTTATTATAGATTTTAGTTAAAAAAATATAGGTTTTATCAAAAATGGAATCTAAATCTGATGTAGTCATAATTATTTCATTAAAAGATAAGATAAATATAGGCTTTATCAAAAATGGAATTCAAATATCAAATTGGTTACAGTTTTGTTTCATACGTTTTTTTTTAACTAGGATAAGTGGTTTTTTTTCATAAATTCGAAAAAATTGAGTAATTTTTTTAGGTTAGTAACAGTTTTTCCCAAATTTTATATTTCGGAATTTTAAATAAAAAAAAAAGAATCCGGAGCAAAAAGAACTAAAATATATTTATTTCGGGATGTTAAAAAACATAAAACTGTAATTTTATATTTCGGAATTTTACAACAGTTTGAATTCAAAGCCACTAATTTATGAATGGATTTTTTATTTTTATTTTTGAAAGCAATCTAGAAAATTAAGCAATCATTATCACAAATCCAAATATTTTAATCAAATCAAATTCAAACTATTGATAACGTTGGAGCCAAATTAGTTATTTAAATTCATCACTGACTAATCTCCACCAGCCCTATAAATTACCCAAATTCAATCTCACTAATCATTGTTTACTTGCCAGAATGGAGAAACACTTCCAGGAGATATTGCAGAGATTGAGGCTTATTGTAGAATCTTTAGAACAGCTGAGCGGCTTCAAGGTGCATTAATGGATACATTGTGCAACCCAGTGGATCGGGAATGTAGTGTTTCATACACTTTCCCATCGAGAGGATAAACCACTACTGGAAGATAAGATAGTGTCTGTTCTTGGTTGCATGATATGTCTCTTGAATAAAGGAAGGGAAGATCTTCTTTCTGGGAGATCCACCATTATGAATTCATTTCCCATTTCAGACGTCAATACAATAGAGGATAAGCTTCCTCCACTTGCCATTTTCGGGCGTGAAATGAAACGGTGCTGTGAAAGCTTACATGTTGCTCTTGAAAACTACTTGACACCCGATGATTCTCGTAGTTCGGATGTATGGAGGAAACTTCTAAGATCGAAAAATGTGTGCTATGATTACGGCCTTCCCCGTGGGGATGATCGGCCGCCTCAAACCCTGTTTTGCGAATTGGGGTCCTATTTATTTGTCCACATCAAAAGAAGACATAGACTCGCGATTCCGAGGTTGCCTTCGGGAGAAGTAGCCGATTAAGCGAAGAGAGTCTCGAACTGGTTGATAGAGAAAGGGTTCAAAACCATTGTTGATCTCGAGAGCGAGAGTACATTCGGGATAATTTTTATCAATTAGCATTGGACAATGCTATTTTACGTGGGAAAATTGAACTGGTCAAACTTCCCGTGGAAGTTGACACTGCACCATCAATGGAGCAGGTTGAGAAGTTGGCGACGGTAGTATCGATTCTAGGAAAAAGACATTGTATCTCCATAGCAAGGAAGGAGTTTGGAGAACTTCGCTATGGTTTCTAGGTGGAGACAGTACATGTCTAGATCTCCGGATACAAGAACAATAAAACAGGTTCATTCCAAATGAGCCCAAATGAAATTAAAGCTTTTAAACATGAAAAACAATCGGTGATTGACAACCGGACTCAAGCGATGGTTCCATTGGAGGATTTCCCAATGTAGTCCATGTCGGAAAAGAAAAGAAATATCTGAGTAGCAATGGAGAGTCTGACGGCATAGAGACTATGTTAACACAGACACTTGACAATCAAGTAGGGGCTGCTTCGGTGGATTTCTGCTGCGAAGTCAACCCTCTTGACTCTCAGTTACCTCCTTCCAATATTTTCTCTAGAAAAGAGATGTCTACATTTTTCAAAAATAAGAGTATCTCACCTACCACATACTTCAGCTATGAACATTCAAGATTGGAGTTACAGTCTAGATTAAAAGAGAACTATAACGGTGCAACTCAAATGGGTCACCAAACAGCAGTAAATTTCAATTTAACCATAAATTTCGTATACAGTTTCTAGAAATCAATAGAAATTCAAAATTTAAAATAATTAGTAATTTTCGAAAATTTAAAATAATTAGTAATTTTCGAAATTTAAAAGACATGTCAGAATAAATTTCAATTTAACCATAAATTTCGTATACAGTTTCTAGAAATCAATAGAAATTCAAAATTTAAAATAATTAGTAATTTTCGAAAATTTAAAATAATTAGTAATTTTCGAAATTTAAAAGAGATGCCAGAATAAATTACAGTTTAACCATAAATTTCGTATACAGTTTCTAGAAATTAATAGAAAATCGAATTATTTGAAAATAAAAAGTATTATTCATTTAACTTCTATCTAAAATTCAAACTTGGATGGATAAGTGATGATTTTAGATTGATCTATCTTAAAAACTGATAAGAGATAATTTGACAATGTATTATCGGTTAAGGATACAATTCATATCCTACTAAATATTCATTTTCAATGACAAGCAAACATTGATTACACATTGAATACCGCGATATGTTAGCAATTTTACACATTTTTATTTTAAAAATAAAAAATTAACTAATTTAACTCCAAGAATCAAAGCAATTCAGGCTTGATGCACATAAGCCCATAACAAAAAAATAACTCAATTCAATATTTCACATCACCTCAAAAGGTCATTAATGATATTTCACATCAAATATTTACTGATATGTTACATAGTAGTGTATATATATATATATATATATATATATATATATATATATATATATATATATATATATATATATATATATATATATATATATATATATATATATATATATATATATATATATATATATATTAAAATTGGTGAAAAGAGATATAGTGATTTCATGTGGATAATTTTTTGTTAAAACTCTCATTTGTAAAGCCACATCACTATAGACATAAAATATGTACATACAACCTCTATATAGATAGATACATCATACATAGTATTATCTTTAATACATTAGTATATTTTAATACTCTGTGTATTGTTTTTAGATTAAATGGAGTGTTAGCTCCCATTCCACTATTTCATTTTTATGTTTTGTATTTTTATTTTAATTTTTTGCAAAAGTTATATTTATACAATGTAAAATTTCGTCTTAAATTTTTTTAATAAATAAATTTTATAACTTATTTTTCTATATATTATAATCCCTCCGTTCCAGCTCAGTGGAGACAAAAAATTTGGGCATATAGATTAAGGAATAATGAAAGTGTTGTGAGTAGGATATATTAAATAGGAGAGATAATGAGTGGGAGGAATAGTGATTTGATTGGTGTTGTGAGTGTAAAATTAGAGTAGATGGAGTTGGAGAGAGACTGAGTGGGGGTAATAGTGAAGATTCCTTTCCATTTTGGGTAGTCTCCATTGAGCTGGGACATATCAAAAAGGAAATAAGTCTCGGCTTAAATTTGGAACGGAGGGAGTATATGATTTGTTATTTTATTTTTATTTATTTTTAGATTGTTGTTAAATTATTAACATTATCTAAATATATGTTCATTAATATTTGAGTTTTTTAAGATTATACAAATTTATAGATCATTTATGAAAAGAAAAACGCATCTTACTGATATGGACAACTATTCCATTAATTTATCGCAATGATCTTCTCAACGATTACCATTGGCGGATATTTCTAATGGTAATTTTATTATTTACTTTATTATTATTTTAGCATATCCATTAATATCATGTGTATAAAATTAAATTATAAGAATGCATGATTTTATATTTATTTTTTTACTATCATTTTAAATGAATTTATTTTTATTTTTAGTGGACTTATCATCGGGTAGTCATTTGATTTCACCGAGTAATCATCAAAGTTGTATTACGGCTCAAGGTAATATGTTATTGAATTTTGTCAATTTTGAAGTATTTTTATTATAAAGACAAATTCTAAAAAAAATGTTTATATATATATATATATATATATATATATATATATATATATATATATATATATATATATATATATATATATATATATAATGTGATTTTTTATATAAATTTGTTAATTAATTTAGATCTAAGATAATAATACTTGATATACAGATATTGGTGTGAACCATACAAATGAAAATCTTACTCCTAATTCAAGTCACGACCGTGGATCTATATGTATGATTTTCTTTGTTAATTTACAATATTTTTCCTATTTTATTTTTATTTTTAATTTCTTAATAATCTTTTATTAAAGAATAATTATTTTTCTTATTCAGCTAAATTTACGAGCATAGCATCAAGTGTACATAACACTTTTCACGGCACGCTCCTTGAGCCAAAAAAAATTGGACGACCGAGAAAAATTATTTCTTCTTCTTTGGATTCTATTACGACAAATTTGTTAAAAGACGGTGAGAAAAGAAAAATCGGGAGACCAAGAAAGGTAGCTGCTTCTATTTTGGAATCTTCAAAGATAAATTTGGATGTTGATGGATTCAGTTCTGCAATTGAAGTTGAATTAATGAAAAACAGTCCTATATCTGGTAAGTTACTCCCTCCGTCCCATGATAATGTAGAGTTTTTGGCCCGGCACGGAGATTAATGTAAAAAGTGATAAAGGTAATGTGTTGTGAGTGTAAAAGTAAAATAGGAGAGAGAATGAGTGGAGAGAATAGTAAATTTAAAAAGTGTTGTGAGTAGAGAGAAGTGGATCCCATTTCCATTTTGGAAAAGTTATAGATTATTGTGGGACGCCCAAAATGGAAATTTTATAGATTATCGTGGGACGGAGGGAGTATATGTTTGATTTATTAGTCAACTATATATTTTAAAGAGCTAATATAAATATATTAATCGTTCTCAACATTCTTTTGACATTGTAGGAACAGATAATGTAACAGTAGCAAATAATACAACATTTTTATCTCCTACTGTGAATTTAGGTAATGATTTTTTTTAATTGTTCAACATTCGATATTTTTAAATAAAACTATTTATTATTACAAATTATTATTCAATAGTTTATGATAAAATATTTCATTAATACTAAGTCATACTCCCTCCGTCTCACGTTAGTTGAGACTAACATTTTGGGCACACCAATTAAGGAAAAGTAAGTGAGAGAAAAAGTGAAAGAAAATGTTGTGAGTATGAAGAATTAAATAGGAGAGAGAATGAGTGGGAGAAATAGTTAGGAGAGAGAATGTTGTGAGTGTAAAAGTGAAATAGGAGAGAGAATGAGTGGGGTAAATAGTGAAGATTCCTTTGCCATTTTGGGCAATCTCAACTAACGTGGGACGGCCCAAAAGGGAAAGAAGTCTCAACTAACGTGGGACGGAGGGAGTATATTCCATTTGTATACAGAATCCGCGTTAATAAATAATTCTCGCATGCATGCGACAACAAGTGAGTCGTTAATAAATCAGAAGGAAAAATCCAAGAAAGCGTGCGTCGGTAGAAAGCAAAAAGATTCGGACGAACAATATAATACAGGTGTTTATTATTATTTTTTTTCTCAAGTATATATTATATTATTATTTTCTCTGTATAGCCAATGAATTACTAACATAATTTAAATATTTATCAATATATTGTAGTTTATGGGGATATAGGCGATCCGGAGTACGAATGTGCGAAATGTGGTGCGATGTTCTGGTATGATGAAAGGTTAAAAAGTACGCAAGCATCAACACAGCCTAAATTTTCATTATGCTGCATGAATGGAAAAGTTTAGATTGACCCATTAGTCCAGCCACCTAAGTTATTGAGTGATTTCTTAGAGAACTAGCATGAAAAGAGTAAAAATTATAAAGACAATATTCGAGCGTACAATTCTATGTTCGCATTCACTTCAATGACCGGTGCAGTTGACCATGGCATAAACAATGGTCGTGGTCCTTATTCGTTTAAATTGAAAGGAAAGAATGATCATATGATAGGTTCTTTATTGCCTAATGACGCCCATCCCCGTTTTTCTCAGCTTTATATCTATGACACGGATAATGAAGTTAAAAATAGAATTAATGCTTTCAGGTACGTTTTTATTAATTATTCGAGAATTATAATGTATATTACATATATTGTATGACTATCTTCTATTTATATGTCTGATTCTTTCACACAAGCAGGAAATATAAAGATAAGCCTTCTCCATTCGATGAGTCAATTGTTGCCGATTTGAAAAATATGATAGATGTGCATAACCCTTATGCGCGGAGCGTACGAGTAACGGCCAGAGCACATATTGGAATGAAGAAAGATATTAAATTGAGGCTTATTGGAAAGCGGGGTAGAGATGGAAAATCGTTTAATATGCCGGCGGCCTCGAGAGGTCGTTGCTATAATTGAAGGTGATATTGATGATTCGGGTGATGTCAGGGACATTGTTATTGAAAAGCAGAATGGGGATCTGAAACATATTCATGAATTTGATAAATCTTACATTCCTCTACATTATCCTCTATTATTTGTATACGGTGAAGATGGATATTTCACAGACATTCCGAGGAAAAAAAACCTCAGGGCAAAGAGATCAAGTTTGTCAATAAAAGAGTTTTTATCTTTTCGACTTCAGGAGAGGATAAGAGAAGGATTACAGCTTATGAGAAGCGGTCGGTTGCTGCAGCAATTTATGGTTGATGCATATGTTATGATGGATACACAGAGGCTTCAATGGATACGTTATAATCAGCCTACTCTTCGGATGGAAACTTATAAAAATCTGTCGGATGCATCGGTAAGGGGAGATACCGGCGAAGCATCTGGGAGACGAGTTATATTGCCATCCTCTTATACCGGCGGGCAGCGGTGGATGACTCAAAATTATCAGGATTCTCTCGCTATATGTAAATGGACTGGGTATCCGTCACTTTTCATAACATTTACGTGTAATCCTAAATGGCCGGAGATTACGATATTCTGTAAAAAAATATGGCATTAGGCCTGAGGATAGGCATGATGTATTAAACAGGGTATTTAGAATGAAGCTTAATCAGATGATTGCAGATTTCAAGGAAGGCAAAGTATTTGGCACCCCAAAAGCAAGTAAGTAAATCTTTAAATATTATTTGTTTTCCTCTTATTGTTTTGTCATTTATATTTTTTTATTAGCATGTTCCTCTTATTTTGTTAATTGATTCATGCAGTTATATACACGGTGGAGTTTCAGAAGAGGGGCCTTCCGCATGCTCATATTCTTCTCTTTCTTAACCGCCAGGATCAGGGTCATAATCCTGAAGATATTGACAAGTGGATTATTCGAGATTCTGACAAGGAGAAATATCCTAGATTATACGAGGCGATTCTTGAATATATGTTGCATGGACCATGTGGTCTTTGCTAATCCTAAATCTCCGTGTATGGATCACAACAGGTGCTCAAAGAAATTCCCTAAATCATTCAATGATCGCACTCGTGTAGACGAGAATGGGTATCATGTATATAGGCGAAGAGACACGGGTTTCATAATTGATAAGGGTGGAGTTGCTCTCGACAATTGTTCAGTTGTCCCATTCAATCCATATCTTTTGCTAAAGTACGAAGCTCACATAAATGTCGAGTACCGCAATCGTGAGCAAGGCAATCAAGTATTTGTTCAAGTATATAAACAAGGGAACCGACAGGATATGCCTTGCAATCGAAAATGATGAGGTGAAAAGGCAAATTGATTGTCGATATGTCTCTGCGTGTGAAGCTATGTGGAGGATTTTCGGATTCGACATACATTATTGGACCCCTCCTGTTGAGCGCTTGGCTTTTCACTTGGAGGGTGACCATAGTATCCCCTTCAAGGACGGAGACTTTCTTCCTGATGTTTTGGATAAAGCGACAATTAAAGAATCTCAATTTATGAAGTGGATGGAGTATAACAGTATTCATTCAGAGGCTCGGAAATATAAATACTGTGAATTTCCTCATCATTTCGTATGGGATAAAACTAAACTTGAATGGCGTCCGAGGAAAGATAAACGTTTTCCAGTGGGGCTATTTATCATGTTCCAATGAATTGCGGAGAATTGTATTACCTCATGATAATGTTGAATCATGTAGCAGGTCCCATGGAATTCAAGGATTTGAGAACTGTAAATCGCGTTGTTCATCCCGATTTCAAATCTGCATGTTACGCTCTGTGATTATTAGATGATGACAAGGAATATGTTGATGGAATTATAGAAGCGAGTCATTGGAGGTTGCCCGATAGTCTGAGAAAACTATTTTCTATGTTGCTACTATCTAATAGTATGTCGAATCCGGGAGAGGTATGGGAGAAGACTTGGCGCTTATTATCTGATGATATAGAGTACAAGTATCGGAGGATGCACGATAATCCGGGTATTTCGTCCCATGTTTACATATTTGTTTTACAATAAATATCAATTATGATTTTATTTCTACTTTACAGTTATACAATATGATTCTATATATTTATCTATATTAATATATTTATTTTGTTTTTTATAATTTCAGGTTTGAAATTAATTAATGAACAGGTCCAGAATCTTGCTTTGGCAGAAATTGAGAAGTTACTGATCGAGAATTGCAGCAGTCTCCATAAATTTAAAGACATGCCTAAACCGGTGGGCAATGTCATTGGTGATGCGATAAATAAGCTCTTTCTAGATGAGACATCTTATGACATTGATGAGATGAAAGCTGAGCACTTCAGATTACATCCTCAGTTAACAACCGAGCAAAAGAGTGTTTATGATAAGATTATGTCGGCTGTTGATCGAGGAAACGGTGGTGTGTTTTTCCTCTATGGTTATGGTGGTACGGGAAAGACCTTCTTATGGAAAACACTGTGTTCTGCATTAAGGAGCAGGAGAGATATTGTTCTTCCTGTTGCTTCCAGTGGCATAGCTTCATTGCTCCTTCCGAAATGTAGGACCGCGCATTCTAGGTTCGGTATCCCGATACAGGTAAACGAGAGATCAACTTACAGTAAACTAAAGTCGGGTACGGATGAGGCAGCACTTCTACAGAAAACCAAACTAATTATATGGGATGAAGCTCCAATGGATCATAAACATTGTTTTGAGGCTCTCGATCGTAGCCTCCGAGATATTATTCGTACACCCGAGGGGAGATATTCCAATAAACCATTTGGTGGTTTAGTTATTGTATTCAGTGGTGACTTCAGACAGATTTTACCTGTTGTTCCTAAAGGGAGTAGGCATGATATTGTGCATGATGCACTCTGTTCATCGAAAATATGGAATGACTGTGAGGTTCTCAGATTGACGCATAATATGAGATTGCAGGTAATTCTTAAATAGCCTTTATTCATCTACTTAAATATTTTTATTTCAATTTAAGTAATTTGTATATATTTAACTTAATGTAGGGTGATTCTACTTCTCATAATTTCGAAGAGATAAGAGATTTCGCTCGGTGGCTCTTGAGTGTCGGAGATGGGATTGCCGGTGGAGATAATGACGGGGAAATTGACATTAACCTTCCTGATGATATATTGATTCGTGAGGCTTCAGATCCTATTGCAAAAATATTCGAATCTATATATCCTGACTTATTGCGAAATAAGGATGTCGAAGGATTCTTCCAGACCAGAGCTGTGCTTGCTCCAACAAATGAGATTGTCGATAACATAAATGATTATGTCATGTCACTCTTTCCGGGAGACGAAGTTGAATATATGAGTTCTGATGCCATTTGTAAGGATGAGGATGATGAAAATGGTGCTGAAGATATATTCTCACCTGAATTTCTAAACACTATCAAGTGTTCTGGATTGGCAAATCACATTATTAAGCTGAAGGTTGGGTGCATAGTAATGCTTTTGAGAAATCTTGATCAAGGCTTCTTGAATTGTGTAACGGCACGGAATGATTGTCACTCAATTAGGTAAATACAGTAATTTTTTATTTTTTATATACATATAATTTAATACTTAATTTTGTTACATATATGTAGGTAAGCACGTAGTCGAAGCCAAGATGCTTTCGGAAAAGAATGCTGTCATGAAGGTGCTTATTCCTAGAATGATAATGTCTCCGTCAGATGTGACAAAATTTTCGGTAAGATTCCAAAGAAGGCAATTTCCACTTGCCGTTTCTTTTGTTGTGACAATCAACAAGAGTCAGGGACAATCTCTTTCCCATGTAGGACTATATCTTTCACAACCTGTTTTCAGTCACGGACAATTTTATGTAGCATTTTCCAGAGTAACCAGCAAGAGAGTACTTAAAGTTATTATTTATGATTCAGATGCTCAAACATATGACAAGACGCTGAATGTAGTCTATAAGGAAGTTTTCGACAGACTCTGAAAATTTATGTCGCACAATTTGTGGTTAAACAAAAGTATTGCAATTTCTTATTATTTTCTTTGTTTTTATTTTATTTTTCTTTAAATATATAGGAGATGGAAGAGATTATGTTGACACTTAGGCACACACTATTAAACTCACGCTATTGTAACATATCTCTTCATCTTCCTAATTTGTAACACTAAAATCTTAATAATGTATTTTGGTTAGGCAGGGACCTAACCTCCCGTGGTTTTGTGCGGGCGAGATAGTTGTCTCAAGGGCTTTCCACGTTACATCATGTGTCAACATCTTTTTTCTGTATTAATTATACTCCTAATATCCGCTACATTGATTATCAATTTCGATTTATATTGTTACTTAAAAATCAATTAAAACACATAAATAATTATTTACTTAATCAAAAAAAAAAAAAATTATTCACCGTCGAGTACCGACGGGTTACTGACTAGTTTATACAATAATGAAATAACTAAATAAGAATAAGGAGTAAAACGATTTTATTGAATAAGGAGTAAAAGTGATTTTATTTAAATTTTTGTAAAAGCTTCATACAAAAAAAGGGTCATTTTTTGACAAGACATTTTTTTAAAACATACTCATTTCGTCCCGTCCCATGTGAGTGTGATCTGTTGGTCAAATTTATCAAATTTATGTAACTTTAACCAACAATTTAAATAAAAATTAAAAAATTTTATTGTATAACAATTAATAATATTTTCAATAATTTTTTTTAGATTTTTATTAGGATTTTTATTTTTTATTTAAATTGTTGGACAAAATTTGACAAGACATTTTTTTTTAAACATACTCATTTCGTACCACGTGACTGTGATCTGTTGGTCAAATTTATGTAACTTTAACCAACAATTTAAATAAAAATTAATGATCTTAATAAAAATTAAAAATTGTTATTGTATAACAATTAATAATATTTTCAATAAGAAAATTTAGATTTTTATTAGAATTTTTATTTTTTATTTAAATTGTTGGATAAAATTATATCAATTTAACCAACAATTCACACTCACGTGTGATGGAGATAGCATATTTTACTTCTTTGTATCTTCTTAAAATCACTCAAAATCTATTAGTTAAGTAAGAATAGGTTAGGTAATGTATTATTTTCAAAAATGACTTGTCAAGAGAACTTTATCTTAAAATGCCTTTTGGAAAGTGGATCGATGAAGTAATATATTTGTAAAAACAAAATAATAGTTTACATTAATAATAATACTTTACATATATATGCTTAAATAATAGTTTTAGGGTGATTTTAAAAAGACAAAATTCGGCAAAATATTACTCCCTCCGTCCCTAAAAGTTTATTCCATTTGACTTTTTTTTGTTGAACTTTGATCATAAATTTATGAGAGATTAATCATGTTCATGAAATTCTAAAAGTTGTTGTTGATAATATTATTAATGGTGAATTAATAGAAATTTTTAGAATTTCATGAACATAATTAAATTGTCATATATTTGTGATCAAAGTTCAACTAAAAAGTTAAATGGGACAAACTTTTAGGGACGGAGGAAGTATCTTTTAGAAAAAATATCTTGTCAAAAATGATCCATTTTCTTGGATTGGAGCTCCAACATTTTTTAATTGAAAATATTTTTACTATTTATTTTTATTTAGTTAGCTCGATAGTATACGAATTAGTCAATAAACATTTATGTTAAGAGACACAAATATTTTACTTGCTTAAACTTTCTTCATCTCTCTAAAAAATTTCTTTAAGTAGGTATAACACATAATTTTCAAAAATAATATTTACTTATTTATATTTCTTTAAATTAATAATTTTAGAGAGATTTTAAGAAGAAACAAACATGTAAAGTACATTTAAACACAATATCTCATCTGTTTTGTATACTCGTTTAAGATACCTAATGCTAACGACTTTCATTTCTTCAGTTAAATAGACATGTGCAATACATGTGACTAATTTTTTAAAGGTCAAAATTGAAAAATCAATCCAGTTAATATAACATAACTACAATGGTTTTAAGTGTAAAATTAAGAAATATAAGAGGTACAATTTAAATTATTTATTAAGCAATTAACCCCCTCCCTCTCAACTTAGATCTTGTCTTCTTCACCCTTTTTCTCCATCACCCACCACCATCCCCACCTTCACCGCTGCTACCCCCACACTCACCTGCCAAAGTCATAACCGCCCCCCACTCATTCCTAACACAAAACAACATTCACCTCCTCCCCTCCCTAACTCTCCCACTAGAATCAAATCTCTCCTCCACCTACCTCTCTCTCTCTATACCTGGTCATTGTTATTGTTGTAGAATAAGAGATAAAACTAATGTTATGTTGATATTTGAGGTGAGTTTTCAAAATGAATGAAGTGCCATCTCTTTTCTTATTACAGTGATTGTAATTGATTTTTGGGTTAATGACAATTTAGGGCCTGTAGTATAAGGGTGGTACCACATTGGGGCCTGAAATCTTAAAACTATCAATTTGGGGCCTGAATTTACAATTTTGATCAATTTGGGGCTTTTTGACGAAAAACGTTAAAAAAGGCCGTTAAGTGACCATGTGCGAGGCATGTGACATTCAGTGAGGGCATTTTGGTCATTTCACCCCCCCTCTCTCTCTCTCTCTCTCTCTCTCTCTCTCTCTCTCTCTCTCTCTCTCTCATTAACCCAAAAACTAAAAAAACCCACATCCCCACCCCTTTTCTTCCTTCCCCCAAACCCCACCTCCACCATTCTCGCCACCTCCATCCACCACACCATCCCAACCCAAACTACGCCACCACCTCAACTTCCTCACCACTCTCTCCACCTCCATCTACCACACCATCCAAACCAAAACCCTCTACCTCTCTACCCAACAAAAGCCCCATTTTACAGCAAACTCACCACCACACCCAACCCCAATCAAGAAGTCGATGGCGACAGTGGGAGATTTGGGGGCTGGTGCTGGGGCTTTGTGATCCCCAGAGGATGGCTCAGTGAGGCTCGGCGGTCTACAAAGCTCTGGCTGCGCTTGGCAAAGGCAGTAGACCGTGAGTTCATCACTGCTTAAGCCACTGCTGCAGAAGAATAGAACCCAAAGGTCGTGGGTGCGGGTTTTCTAACGGGGGAGGATGAGTAGTTTGGTGAAGGGTAACTGGATCGAAGTTGGTTCTGGTTTGAGTTCTGGCGCATTTGAAGCCCGGTTGGGGATTGCAATTGGGTTGACATTCTTGGTGATAAACGCTGCATTTGAGATCCAAAAACATCGTCAAGATTAGCAGGATTCATCTCCTCAAATCGATTAATGTTTGCATTGTTGTTGCTGCTCCACATCGATGGAGAAGATGAACGGCTTGAAAGATCATTAATCAGTTGCTGTCTTTGTTGGGTTCTTATACTTTCCAAGCCAAGAGTTTCTAGCTCCAATTCGAAATCACGGGCATTCAAAGCTGTCTTGATTGGGGTTTTATTGATAGTGTTGGTGAGTGATGGCAGTGGGGGGAAATTGGGGAACGGGATGAGGGGAGAGGCCGGAGGAGGAGGCCGGAGAAGGAGATGAAATGGGAAAGATTTTTCTTTTCTTTTATATTTTTTGATAATAGTAGTATCTTTTATTTTTATTTTTATTCATTATGTAATTTATTTTAACCAACTTATAATTGTAAAACTAAAAAATGTAAAATTAAGTATTAAAACGAAATATTTAATTTTAGTTTAGGTATAATAACACTTACTTCATTATTCCATCTTTAAATATATGGTTAGTAATTTTTTTCTAAATATTTATTTTAATTAATCTATTTTTATTTATATATTTTATAAAGTATCCATTCTAAAATAATTAGTAATTTAAATTATTAGAAAAAAAAACTAAATATTTTTATTTATTATTTTATAGGAAAAATGTCAATTTAGGGCCTGAAGTCTGGGCTGAACGCGAAATGACCAAAATGCCCTCACTGAATGTCACATGCCTCGCACATGGTCACTTAACGGGGTTTTTTAACGTTTTCCGTCAAAAAGCCCCAAATTGATCAAAATTGTAAATTCGAACCCCAAATCGATAGTTTTAAGACTTCAGGCCCCAATGTGGTACTGCCCCTATACAACAGGCCCTAAATTGTCATTAACCCTTTGATTTTTTTGGTTTGTTAAAAAAAAGGTTGATAACTTAAATGCTATACTCTCTCCGCGCTCGAAATAAATGTTTGGGAAAATTGATTATACCTTGACCATGTATTTTAAATAAAAAATAATTATCATAATAAAATTTTTAAAAAATGTTATTGTATTATAATCAATAATACTCTTAATAACAATTTTGAAATTTTTGTTAGAATAATTATTTTGTATTTAAATTACTTGGTCAAATATATTGTATTATAATTAATAATACTCTTAATAACAATTTTTAAATTTGTTAGAATAATTATTTTACATTTAAATTACTTGGTCAAATATTTCGAGCGGGACAAATGGAGTCCGTCCCACTTACTTCAAGAGTCCTACTTTTTCTTTTGGTCCATCCCAGACTAAGAGTCTCATTCCATAAATGATAAATTTTGAACAGTGTTTCGAACATTTATACCCTTTTAATGTAAATATATTTTATAAAAACCATTCATTATATTCTTATAATGTTCACATATTTACAAAAAAAAAAAACCCTTATAATGTAAATATATAGTACTCCGAGCCCGTGCGGACCGCATGGGTCAGTACCCCCACTTATATCCACACCCCCATCAAAGACTCTTTTTCTCATTATTCTAAGCACTCCATTACTCACCATTAACTACCTTTCACATTCTTTCCCGAGACATTTATTTGTCAAAGCAATGAGTAATTGGTTCATGTACATAAACTTGCATTTAGTAATATTGCATCACTAAGGTGATTAAAAGTCTTGGAAAGGTGAGCTTCGGTTACCTTGGTCTCCTCCTCTTGTGCTTTTCTTCTTATGTTTAAAATCATCAGAGGCAAAGATTTTCCAATAATGAATAAAAGTTTGTGCATTAATTAGCAGGTTCTACCTCTCATCTAACGAAGCCCATATAGTTTCGCACCAATAGGATATTTTTATGGGACGGAGGATAAGATTTAAAAAAATAATAATGCAATGCAATGAAAGGGAGGGAGGGTCAAGCTGTATTTTGTTCGGACATTGAGACAAACAGATGGAGTGCATAAAGTTCATTATTTTTGACATAAGTAACCACTATTTTTGACATAAGTACCCACAACTTCAGAGAGAATGTATCTTCCCATTCATGAAATGATAATTCACTAATTTTGACATAAGTAACCACTACTACTTCAGAGCAAGATTTCAATACCTTAATCTCTCCGTGCTTCCAGGTATTTGGAGGAATTTCTGCAATATGCATTTTCCTTTCTAGAGCAACCACATCATCGTCGTCATCAACATTGTGAGCTTTCAGAATTCCATACCTATCAAAAAACCCCATTTAGATACTACTCTATCCGGAGAACTGAACCGGAGAAAGAACTTACAAATTTTTTCCGTAGATAGACAAAGAACATATCATAAATTAGCATAATCGTGAAAATGGGTAACGGTTCAAAAGATCAAATTGAGAAATACTAAGGCTACACACATGTTAAAAAGTTATCAGCTAGAGCACAGTAAAAGTAATGAGGCAAACGAAAGACAAAGAGAACGTACCTGAATCCGAAATTCTATGAGCAAGAGATGCTTTTGTCCAAATCGTAAACATGCTAGGAAACAATAATACTTCTTATAAGTTTTAGAAACATATAGAAATCGAAAACAAAGAACTACAGATAGACTTGCAACCAAAAAAAAGAAAAAGAAAAGGAATTAACTCTTGCACTCGCATTCACTCATTGACCACGCTTTTGACAATGGACCGAGGCTATCTATGCACTCCACAATTCCAATACCCAAAAAAAAGAATTCACACCTAACAGGCTACATAGCAAAGGATAATACCTAATTGAATGTCAGAATCACATAAAAAAAAAACTTTCAGCCCATACAATACCTCCAGCAATTTTTCACAAATGTACTTCAAACGACATTGCAACAAAGAGGACTAATTCAAAGCCGCCTTTTGTCACAAATACCAACTTTCAAATGCAAGTCTGAAGGGGGAAGACCGGGAGGATTTAATGAGTTCAGATATTCTATTGGGTATCGATTAGCCACGATCGAATCGCTTGCATCATCATCCGCATATTTATCTGCCGATAAATAACTAATGATTTCACCGGGGAATATCTCTAATGCTTTGTGGTTTATATAATTGACATCATCATTACGTGGATATAAAATTGTTCGGTCAGTTAAGAACCGAGCAGAGCTCCTCGGAATATGCAAAGATGGATAAACTTCTCCTATTAGCTCTTTGACATCTTTACACTTTCGAATAGTAGAAGGCAGTTCAATTGTCTCATTTGGAGTGGTTCCCACCTATAATTGAAATTGATTTAATGTTAATTATGAATGCTGATTAATGAAATATTTATTTTAAATGCATAAAAAATTACCTCGTTCAAATATGTCGCAAACTCTACATTTGCAAAATCATTTCGATCTAGCCGCATATTCTCCGATAGAGTCAAGACGTGTATATTATTCCAAAGTGGTGATTTTTGAATGGTTGACCCTACAATTTGCTCACGATATCCTTTAGGAACAACAGGAAAAGTTTGACGAAAATCACCGCCGAAAACAACGGTAATTCCACCAAAAGGGCTATCATTATCACGAACATCTCGAAGACTGCGATCGACGGCCTCAACGCAATGGCGATGCTGCATAGGGACCTCATCCCATATTATTAATTTGGTCTCTTTAAAGAGATGGGCATGAAGTGATCAAGCTTTCGTAAATGAACACAATGTATCTTCTAAAACATTTAGGGGTAGACAAAATGTAGAATGTGCAGTTCTGCCACCGGCCAACAATAATGATGCAATTCCAGATGATGCAACACAAATCACGATATTATCAAGCGAACGACATACACCTGCAATTGTGTTGTACAAAAATGTTTTACTGTTCCTCGCACCCCCATTTAAGAAGAAGGTTTTCCCTCGATTTTCATTCACCGAAGACATCACAAAGATCAAAACAGTTGTCGCTGACCGACATTCAAGCGAGAGATATTTGCTTCTGCACCAGTAGTGCGATCATCATACATAAGTTGTCTATGTTCCCACAATAACCTGTTGTTGCCGGTCATTTGGGTCCAATTTTGATGGGGAAGAGTCATTGGTGGAAAATCTTCTAAGCTTTTTCCAGATTCTTGCAATATTTCATTCAATAGATGGAGACCATAGTCTGTTATTTGACTATCATTCGGATAGGGAATTTTGTACTGTGTGCGCAATTTGTGAGGAAGATCGTCACGTATACTCATTGCAAACCTAGTCCACAACTCATGGGGATATATCGGAGAGCATTGTGTTAGAATAAGGGCAAACAATCTTCTTAATTGGTATCCGGTCTTCATAACAGAGGCTTCTTCCATACATTGCTTCCATTCTTCATCATCTTCTAGAAGACCCCGTGCAATGCAAGCCTCTTTAAATGTATCACATACAACACCATTGTATGTACGTAAATTTTCCCATGAGGTTGGCCCTTTGACAGTAATTAATAAGAGTCGGAGGTAAAATCTCTCACCACTGGAAGGGCTAGCAAAATATATTCTTCCAATTGCTTGGCTTGGACGATTTGGATGTCTTCGTTTTCAAACATTATCTTTCCATGTGTAATGCTTCGGAATTTGTTGATAAGTATAATTTCGGGCCATTTCATCGAAAGCACAACATCTAAAAAAACTCATTAATTTCGTTACTTTCTCCCTTGCTTGTTGAACTATCTCACCTCGTGAACATTTTGAATCATATGAAACATTATGTTCTCCGGGTAGATGGAGATCAAGTCGAACAACATTAGGAAATTCTTCATGCATAGTGTTTCCGAATAATCGCCATGCAGCTTCGGGCGGACCAATATACCTCGCATCAAGATATTGTTTTATTTCATCACCTTTCCCTAAAACCATAGTTGTTCGATCATGACCTTTGTATATGTACTTGTGAATGTACTTCACGTATCTAACTCCAGCACACACCTCCACGTTAATATGGCAATCAAACAACTCCGTTAGATAAGGATTATAAGGTACAACGTCTCTATGATCTATCTCCTTCTCTCTTACCGTCAATACAACTCCATTATTGCGACGACGATAGATTGCATAGCCGTCATTATCAATAATAGTTGTTTCGGCCCATTGTTTTGGAAATCTTTTTTTACACATATTATTCTCCATACATTGCGCACCTGGGTTTCTCGTACCGCATGGTCCATGTATCATGCATCTCTTAACCGTGTCGAAAAGTGCAGGCTTGTTATCCGGATCCGGTAACTCGGCACATACCACCCTATCAACTTGTTCAGGAGTTCTGATCTTATCTTCATCTGCGAGAAAAAAGAGAGCATGAATATGGGGCAATCTCCGTTTCTGAAATTCAATTGTGAAAACATATGCCTCTATTTTTCCAAACACCCTTCTATTTTTTACTATTTTCAGCAAATGCTTTCTCTTTAATTCAAAAACTCGAGCAATCAAATCTGGTCGATCAGCTGCAGTTTGATTAGGAAGCAGAGCATCTTTAATTTCTGGCCAAGCTGGGTTGGCTGTCATAGTTAAGAAAATATCTGGATGCTTATAAGCTCGTGTAATAGCCATGAAATCTTGAAAAATTTCATACATCTGCCTTGGTCCACCGGTGAAAGAAGATGGTAGAACAAATCTTCTACCAATTTGATCCGGTCTTGCACTCTCCTCGTCAAAAATTTCTTGGAGATCTTTATACCGATCAACACGAACGTATTCCTCCTGGTTTTCTCTAATGTAACGAAGACGGTTTTGCTCTGTTGCAGCCCAAGCATCCACCAAATATTCCTGAAATAGTTTTTTGCCTCTCAAAATGGTAGAATACTCTGTTGGTCATTCGAATAAAAGATAACTGTAGTAATCCATCATTGTGAGTCTATTTCTACTTCTAGTACTCGGACCATTCCTATTCACATCCCAAAGAGTCATAGAAGGTTCCCATCCCAGCTCGTCTAAAGGAAATAATAAGACGTAATGTAAATATATGGTTAGTAATTTTTTTCTAAATATTTATTTTAATTAATCTATTTTTATTTATATATTTTATAAAGTATCCATTCTAAAATAATTAGTAATTTAAATTATTAGAAAAAAAAACTAAAATTTTTATTTATTATTTTATAGGAAAAATGTCAATTTAGGGCCTGAAGTCTGGGTTGAACGCGAAATGACCAAAATGCCCTCACTGAATATCACATGCCCCTCACATGGTCACTTAACGGGGTTTTTTAACGTTTTTCGTCAAAAAGTCCCAAATTGATCAAAATTGTAAATTCGGGCCCCAAATCGATAGTTTTAAGACTTCAGGCCCCAATGTGGTACTGCCCATATACTACAGGCCCTAAATTGTCATTAACCCTTTGATTTTTTTGGTTTGTTAAAAAAAAGGTTGATAACTTAAATGCTATACTCTCTCCGCGCTCGAAATAAATGTTTGGGAAAATTGATTATACCTTGACCATGTATTTTAAATAAAAAATAATTATCATAATAAAATTTTAAAAAATGTTATTGTATTATAATCAATAATACTCTTAATAACAATTTTGAAATTTTTGTTAGAATAATTATTTTGTATTTAAATTACTTGGTCAAATATATTGTATTATAATTAATAATACTCTTAATAACAATTTTTAAATTTGTTAGGATAATTATTTTACATTTAAATTACTTGGTCAAATATTTCGAGCGGGACAAATGGAGTCTGTCCCACTTACTTCAAGAGTCTTACTTTTTCTTTTGGTCCATCCCAGACTAAGAGTCATTCCATAAATGATAAATTTTGAACAGTGTTTCGAACATTTATACCCTTTTAATGTAAATATATTTTATAAAAACCATTCATTATATCCTTATAATGTTCACATATTTACAAAAAAAAAAAAAACCCTTATAATGTAAATATATTTACAAAAAAATTATTCATTATCCCTTATATAATGTTAACATATTTACAAAAAAAAAAAAAAACAATCAAAAAGAGGAAAAAAGATTAAATGTTTTAACTTTTCATTCTCTCTCCTCTAATATTCTACCCACTTGCAATTCTTTATTCGTTTTTTAAAAAAATTCTTAAGAATCGTGAAATACTACCCTAGCCTAGGACCCTTGAAGTGAGACAGAGTGAAATACTACCCTAGCCTAGGACCCTTGAAGTGAGACAGAGGGAGTAATATTTATTATGGGGAGGGGAATAGTGTCTCATTTCTTATATTGTGGGTCCACTTTCAAGAAAAGCCACAACGACAAAAATCTATTCAAAGATGATAAACCTCATCCCACATTCAAAGCGTTAAGTACAATAGCCAAATGTCCAAACAAGATTTCGTCATTAACAGATCCTAAAAGCCAACAAACCAAGTCTCAAGAGGCCAAAAATAAGTGTCAATAATTATTGGATCAAGAAAAGATGCTCCAGTAAAATACTTAGCCCGAGAGAGCTGAGCTGAGAGCACTATGAACATCCACTCCAATCTGGGCTTCAGCTTTCTCTGAGTCAGTCGAAGCCGAACTTAGTTTCTGAGTAAACTCAGCGAGTCCCTTTTGGACCTGGGCTGGATCAATTTGGTCAAGAGGAACAGCCTCAACTGCAATTATATCAGCGTAGGAGTTGGAATGAACGAAAGCAAAGCCACTGCTGACGAAATACTTTTTTGTTGAATCGCTTTCGTGTACTGACATGACACCAGGCTTAAGCTCTGCGATTGTGGGAACATGCCCGGGTAAAATACCCATCTGCCCAGTTGTTGCTGGAACAATTACCATATCGACCTGTAACATTGCAAAACAATTAATAAGAGCATTAGAACAGATGACAAACAACTCTTTTTCAGCTCCATACACTGAAGATTATAGAGTAGAATATATGCAAACAAGTTACTGAAAATGTAGCAGATAACGCAGATAACCATGATCAAATGAAAAGAACAAACTCTCTGTATCCAATTATTAAATTCCTATTACGAAATACTCCCTCCGTCCCATACCTACGTGCACACTTTCCATTTTGGGCGTCCCAAACCTACGTGCACATTTCCTAAAATGGAAAGGAATCTTTACTATTCCCTCCACTCATTCTCTCTCCTACATTATTTTAATACTCACAACACCATTATAATTTACTATTCCCTCCACTCATTCTCTCTCCTATTTTATTTCACACTCACAACACTTTCAATATAATACTCTCTCCTTAATTTACGTGAAAAGTCAAACCGAGCACATAGGTCCGGGACGGAGGGAGTAGTCATTTTTTTTGGCAATAGGCATTATCTTTGCCCTTGACGGCTCTTTTATCATGCATGGATCTCTAGAAAACATAGATTTCTTAGAATTACTTCTTGGCATGGATTTTCTATCATTTCTGATGGAGCCAAAGAATCACTATTTTTTTGGCTTGGGAATATGATGGAGTAAAGCAAAATGGCTCACTAAATTGTTTGCGCTTCTTTGTTATGAAGCAGCAGCCATTTTCGACACAATTTTCATCATGGATTATCCGAAAACAGTCTCTATGTGCTTTAATACAGGGGCAAGGTTGCGTACATCCGAAAACAGTCTCTCTGTACATAAGAAAGATGATAAAAATTCTTCAAAGAAGCCAAGGCTGAACTCTATAAATAGACACCCAAATGACATAATACCATATACTAATGCAAAAGAGACAGCCTTGGTGAATTATGTTTGCTATTCGTATTTTTCTCACCAAAAACCAAGGGACCAGTTAGACCACGCACTCCTCAAGTTAGTTAGAAGATTTACAGTTTAGTAAAAGCTTCTTAAGTGGAACGATCTACTGCATAATGTACTTTGTATAGGAACATTTCCATCAACAAAAAACGAGTAAACAATGCCTATTTGGCTTTTTGGTACCCCCGAACATGACATAGAAAAAGTAAAATGCAGGAGAATGTTGGGTTAGCATATATGAAGGACAATTGCAGACATCATATAAGCGAGTAGATATTATCCAACCCTTTCCTAGTTCCACAACCTCTTTTAGCAGTTTGTGGCCATCATGATATATATACAAAGCAAAATGATGGAGATCGTTGGCTTGTAAATTGGAACCTGCTTGCAAGTGGCCTACTTACACCATTGCCTTTGGACAAAACATGCACTGCAGTCAGTCCGACTGTTTCGAACAGCTTTGGATTCATAATAATCAAGTTTTCCCTCTACA
Source organism: Adenophora triphylla var. japonica (assembly GCA_022495995.1). Taxonomy (NCBI): domain Eukaryota; kingdom Viridiplantae; phylum Streptophyta; class Magnoliopsida; order Asterales; family Campanulaceae; genus Adenophora; species Adenophora triphylla. The sequence continues at coordinate 301,494 of JAFEMH010002312.1, read as the reverse complement.
TTCAATTTCCACCGGTGCGCATAATCAGAGCCCTAACTATGGAAACCTTGGAGTGCAATTTGGGGTTTTAGATTCTGTGTAATGGGCATGTTTTGAGATTGGTGAAGGGATGGGTCACATCCTTCCTTTTGCCGTAGGTTAACTGAGTAACAATTTCACCTACTATAATTTTTAAAGAAATATGCATACAAATTCAATGTACGCATATGTATGGGTATTTAATTAGGTACATGAATCCAAAGAATTGATAGAGTTGGAACCAGGCCTTTTCAGAAGGATTTTACTTTGTTAATAGAGGTAGAGCTGCTGAATTTTCTCTGATCAACAATTAAACTCAAGAACAGAGTCATGTTGAGAGTGCATTTAGGTGTGTGTAATTAGAGAGAGAGAGAGCGTGAACTCTGAGATGCCGTTTGGGGTTGGGTTTTGTGAGAGAGCAGTGTGTGTGAGTGCCCGTGAGAATGGGATTGAAGAAGAAATGGTGGTTGGGGTTGAAGATGAAGAAGAGTGTGTTTCCTATTTTACCCCTAAAAATTAACCATCTGCATCGCACATGCCTATTTAATAGGAAAAATGGATGTCGTTAGGGGGAGGCACCTTGGATGCAACTAAAAAATAGTTGAGTTACCTTGTATGCAACAAAAATTAGTTTAGGTTTCAAATCCAAAGTTACCCTATAGTTTGGGTGCTATTTTTGCCAAAATTATAATAAGCAAACATTCATCATTTCTCATGATAACTTAGTAATGGATGATAAACAATGATAGTTCTCTAGCCTGTTGTATTCCAAACTATTTACATAAGGGTATTTTAGTAATAAAAAATCATTCTAAATGATAGGTTATAAGTTTCTATTTTTGGAGGAAGATTCCATATCAAGAAAATATATGCAAGAAAAAACTGAGGGAATTAGCTCTTAGGGTTTTTTTCTTGGTTATGTAATTATTATTTAGAAAACGTAGGAGACAGATAGATAGAGAAAATGTGGGACCAAAGAGAAAGAAAGAAAAAACCACAAAAATGAAGAAGAAGATGCAGGTCCAAACAGATGTTATTACAAAAATATAATTTTCAATGTCTTCTCTCAGTAAACTTTCTATTACTTTCTCTCATTACTTTAATTCTCACCAAACAAAACCTTTTATATGACTATTCAACCTTTTATATGACTATTCACTGGCCTTTTACCAAAAAAGTAAAGGAGGATTGGTCATAACCCTCCGTGATGGAAATATTATTCCAAATTTAAAAAGGTTAACTACATTCATCCTCGAAAAGCACCCAAGGAATTTACTTCAACCCCCATGACCAGGAAAGCAATAAACTAATTACTTAACAAACTAAAAATTCATGATAACCTTGATCCTTGTCAATGTATAATGCTCAGGTAAGACACATACACTAGAACACTTTCGCTTGGAAAGGATGAAGTGAAAGTAATTATACATGTGGATGTTTTATTATTATTTTTTAAGAGAGAGAGAGAGAGAAGCAAAAAAACTGAACATAATTTTTCTTTTTATTACTAAAAGAAGATCTATTAGAAAAGGAGATAAAATACAAATAGATGGACAGGTAGTCCATCAACGAAAAGAAATACAAGAAGTCTAAACTAAACAATAGCCGTAGAACGTGTTTCTTCAAATCTGAAAGTGAATTTCCCTCAGAAGGTGCCATGTCTGAGGTCCATAAAAATACTATAGACACCACTTTCTCCCGCAAAAGAAGCCCCATTAAATACTGACCTTAAAAAACCCTCGCATTTCTCTCCATTCAAATACACCCAAAAAACTGCAAAGACCCTGTATATTCATAATTCTGTTCCCCGTTGGCTACTGCAGATTTAAAACAACATCGTTGACCATGAATTCTACGGGGGTTTTTGGTTTTCTGGGACAAAAACAAACAAATATAAAAACTTCAACTTCTGGATCACTAAAATGCTTGGCAGCAAACAATACAACCCAGTCCAGGATACTTATCTACGTAACAACAGGAAAAAAAAACTTAAATGTGGTAATATGAAGGGTGGTAGATTCAACAATTTTCTTAGGGAACAACAAAAGTAGAAATTACTAATCAAGATTCAAGACTTCAACATATTCTGCCAGCTTAGGGTAGAATTAGACACTTAAAAAATATGCCAGCTAAGTATTCTGCCATGCGATTGTTAGATCATCCAAAAATTTAAAATTTTGCATAAAGTTAGTGTAAAAACGCCGCACTAGCCATGTCCTATCGTGTCAACATAGTACATTAGAAAAAAAATAAGGATCCAGGAAACACAGCTTAAAGAGCACTTCAATTAATCTCTGAAAACAATGAGCAAAACCTTGTTAAAGGCAAGAGGCAGGAGAGAGGTTTCTAGAAAAGGCGAATGGCGGGGTGGTTGAAAGGCGGCTGAAAGGCGAGCAAGGCGGTAAAATAAAACAAAAAAATAGTAAAATAATATATACTCCCTCCGTCCCACGTTAGTGGAGACTTATTTCCTTTTTCGTCCGTCCCACGTGAGTGGAGACTGCCCAAAATGGCAAAGTTTTTACACTATTTCCCCCCCCCCATTCTCTCTACTACTTTACTTTTATACTCACAACACCAATCAACTTACGATTCCTCCCACTCATTCTCTCTCCTATTTTATTTTTCATACTCACAAACACCTCCCCCCACTAATTCTCTCTCCTACTTATCCTTAATCGTATGCCCAATAGTTTGGTCTCCACTCACGTGGGATGGAGGGAGTATGTAAAATTTATTAAACTGTGCTTAAACATGTTAAAAACAAGAAAATTTTTCATTAAAAAAGGTCACCATACCACATGTAAAAGCAACTTAACACAATTAAAACATCTCAAAAGTGAGAATTCTAAGACAAAAAACACATTTGATGTTCAAATAAGTAAACAAGTAGTTGTTTAAAAGCGTGAAAATAAGTGAGTTCTAATATATAATTTCAAATGTATAATTCCATACCTATAGATGAAGATAAGAGATAGTTAAAACTTCAAATAACAAAAGGAAACCCAAGTAAAGATAAAAAAAAAAAGTAAATTAGTAAACAAATTACAAAATAAAATTTACAAACCTCCATTTAAAAATTAGAATAAAGCAAGCTATCGATAGTGTTTTGTCGCACTTCTTTGTCGTCGTTCTAATTCATTATTTATCACACTTATTTTCTTTTGATCAATCGAGAGAAATTACGGATATCTTTCTTTCTCATGCACGCCACAACAAGATATCTTTATCCCATGTTTTTTCAAAACAACGCATTTTAAGTTAAATTATTAAAACTAAATACAAAATGACCTAGTTTAACATACAAATATGCCTATATGCCTTTTGACAAACGCAGACTCCTCAGGCTCCTGGCCATAACCAAGAAAGGCCTCGTCTGGCCAGAAAAGTGCACAACAGCCCGCCACAAAATCAAAAGGTGGTTGACCCCTAAAAGCGCCAAAAAGGCGAGGCAGACGAGGGATGTGCTAGCCTTTCACAACTATGAGCTCACCTAAAATGCAACATGAGATTAAACTACAAATAGATCTGAACTGAATGTAAGATTTTCATAAACTTCCAAGAACGACACCTCTCTACACAGAGAGGCTCCACTTATATGATCAGAGAACTACAAAAGAAAAGTATTCTCCAAACAAACTTACCTGAAAAGGTAAGAAAGATTTGGCAAAACTTATTCCACTAATGTCAAAAACATCCCAACTCCAATACAATATCAGTAATACTTGGTTTCCAAAAGCTACAGATATCCCAACATTCATTAATCATCAATCTTACCAGTAACATTGACAATGGTCAGGTGCTTGAAGCATTCGTCTCAATGAGAATGACAATTACAAGTAAAACATACCCTCTTTGCCCCAAAATAATAATCCTATTTGATGAGTCAAAAAATTTAACATGAAATTTTTCTTCTCTATACTTCCTTTAGAACACACTAGAGTTGTACCTTGCTAGTATACTGCATAAGAGAAAATCACGGTTTTGAGAATGAACGAATATTTATACCTTATTGTATATAATGAGGACATCTTTTTCTTTCTTTTCCTTTACTTGATTCATGATAGCCGACTAAGGCTTAGTTGCTGTTGGGGGGGGGCCTAAAATGAGATGTAAGATGCTTCTTGGGATGAGGAAATAATCAATTAAATTAGCATAAAGTAATTCTAGGTTACTCAAAGTGATAGGTGTGATAGTCATGCAGGAAAGGTCCAAACCATTTGAGGGTGGGTCACTCTATAAACAGTCATATCCAACAAGTTATTTGGTAGTGAAAGTGAATCCAGTTACAGCATTACACCCAAACATCCTAATGGTTTTATGATCATATTGAACCAAATAGACAATGACATGAACTATGAAAGTTAATTCAGACCCAAATAGTGTAATCTGTAAACTCAAAACCAGCATACAACTCGATCAATAGCACGAGTTCACAACAAGATCAAAATCAAATACCATAATATCAGAGTCTACCAACAATTACTGTAAATCAGACAGTTATAAGAAGTACCTAGTAACATTGCTCTAGAAACCATTAACATTAAAACCAATTGATTCAAACAGCATTTACACAAATTCAGATCAACGCAAGATATAAACCAAATATACCCATACAAATTAGGGGAAAATCAGACCTCGATAAGATTAGGTTAAAAACAATAAACAGCAAAGACAATCGAAATTACCGTAAAAAAGACAATCCAAAACAAACCCAGATAAAAATAAACGCATCAAAACCTAAAACTGACCTCTTTGTTAGCGAGTTCAGAAGCGTACGGAAGGACAAAATTGACGGTGAGTTTAGCGGGTATATTAGAAGGAGTCGGAGCACGAGGAGTCATGAAAGACATAGGCGTCTTAGGAGGTTCGATGTTGGGAATCACCTTCTTCCATGCATCAGCAAAGGTAGTATCAACCGGCGTGGATTCGGAAACATCGGTCGAAAATGGCCTAGCTCCAGCCCTTGTTGCGGCGGCGGCGGGGGAGAAAGTGGATCGGGAGAGGAGACGGGAAGTGGCGTGACGGAGCATGGTGGTAGGGTTATGGATCGCTCGGCTCGCAAGGTCGGAGATCGGGAAACGGGGGAAAACGGTCGTCGAGGTCTGCGATTTGTTGTTACTGTGTGTGTTGGGGATATGTGGGGGAGATGCTGATGCGGGTTTTCTCACAAGTTGGTATTTTCCCCTAGCAAAAAGACCCAAGGGTTATTGGAGTACTTTAACTTCATTTTGCAAAATACTCCCTCCTAGTTGATTTTGCACGAATTAAGAAAAATTAATTATTATGTGTCAAAATCTTACAAAAAATGCATTTTTTTTAAGCTTAGAAAAAAATGCGTTTTGTTTCCCCCGCTATACAAGTGTTAGTGTAATAAAGTGTCAGTGTAAACAAGTGTCAGTGTTAGTGTAACAAAGTGCCAGTGTAAAAAAGTGTCAGTGCATGTATATTAAGTGTCAGTGTAAAAAGTGTCAGTGGTAGTGTAATAAAGTGTCAGTGTTAGTGTAACTGATGTGCCATGATTTATACTATGTAATTCCTATGTTTTTCGTTCATTTTATATTCAATTTCCATGTATTTAGATAGGGTTGATGTAGTATTGAGAGTATTTTGTATTGTGAGGATTATGAGAGAAACAATGTAATTCGAGGGAGATATAGAGAGTATACCTTGTAATCAATTTTATTCTCAAAAGCTTCAATCATCATCTTCAACATCAATGGAGGCCGACAAGGTCAATGCAAAGTTCAAGGGTGTTGGAATCGCGACAGAATAAGCGTGGCAGCAACAGGGGACGAGTTGTCCCAAGAACAACCAATTCATCCCCATAAAAGGGACGACTGAATCAGAAGAGGAAGCAATAGGGACGAGTCGTCCCCCGCATCACGAGTCGTGCTCTCAGCGTCAGGCGAAATCAGCAAGCAACGAAATTGGGTAATTTTGGGAGTTTCAATTTATTTTCCTTTTTTTTTTTTTCTCTCTTTTTCCTTTTTAGACTAGGTTTTGAGGAAGGGAGCATAAATACTTTATTTTCTTATTTTCCAAAGGGGAGAGACGGCTGTAATTTTATTTTTTTCATAAGAACAAATTCGAAGCTTCTGGATTTTCATGGAAGCTTAATTCCATTGCTTTAGATTTGAATCTTGAACCGTTTATTGAATTCAATTGAGGTATTTATTTCTTTATTCCTTAATCCCTATTCATAGTTTTACTTGTTTTAATTGCTAGATCTTTTTCTAGGGTTTTGAGATTTGATCATCCTCTTTTTCCTTGTAATTGATTTATTGCTAGTTTAATCCTAAGTCTGTGCCAGATTAGAATTTTTCACAAGTAGCATCTTTGAGATTTATGCATGTGCCATGGTAAATTGAGAAGTGGGTAAAACTAGATTTTGTTCTATTTGCAAAAGAATAGTGAAATTCTTGATCTTAATCTCTTAAAGCTTTATTAATTAATTATCAAAACCTAGACTGTGCCAGTTAGGTTTGATTATTGATTAGGGATTTAGGTGAGTGTGCCACTGCTTATAACCATTAATAAAAAATAGATAGAGATTGAAATACATCTCGGATCAAGTGAATAGGAGGAAGGGAAAGAGATTATACCGATGATATTGGATTGGTAAACGGGAACAGAAACAAAACTGAAGTGCTTTTTCTTTATATAATTGTTTACAATCACATTTATTTACTTGCTGTAGTTATTACAACAAACAATTCAAACAAATCCCCAAACTGGTCTGTGACCATTACACAACAAATACCGTTCTTCAGTGGATTGACCCTGGACTTGTCCTTGCTACAGTTTTGTAGCCGAGTCTTGGTAAGTAATTTGTAGGCGTGCGACTTTAGCCTATCAATTTTTGGCACCGTTGCCGGGGAACGGTGTTATTTGTTTGTGTTCTTATTTAATTTTTGTCTTTCTATTTTAATTGTTTGTTTTACGTTATCTTTGTCCCTTCGTGGTGTGGATCATTGTATGGTCCATACTCGTTCTGCGAATAATTTTCTTGAGCTTTGTGAACCAGAAATTGAAAGAATTTTCAGGAACAGGAGGAAAGCTTTGTTAGTGGATAAGATGGCGAGACCAGAAGGTGATGTAATTCCTGAAGTGGAAAATAATGTGAATGGAGGAGGTAGAGGAAATAATAGAGAGGATGTAGTAACCCCATTGACATTAAGGCAGAGAGTAGCTCCCAATTGAGGAGAGCAACCACAAGCAGTCTTATTTCCAAATTTGCCTGTTGGGGTTACATTTGAGTTGAAGCCTGGGCTACTTAATCAATTGCCCCACTTCAACGGTTTACCGGGGCAGAACCCAAATCAGCACATCTCTCAGTTTGTGCAGATATGTCACCGGCAGCCTTACCTCTCGAACAACTTTTATTGAGAGCGTTTTCTTTCACCCTGAAAGACAATGCTAATACATGGTATTACCACTTGCCGGCCAACAGTATCACTTCTTGGCAGAAGATGAAGGAGGTGTTTCTTGAAGAATTTTTCCCACCTGACCAGATAAATATTATGAAGCGGAATATCAGCAACATGGAGCAGAAGGTAGATGAGACCTTATATGAGTACTATACTCGCTTCCATAATCTCTGCAGGAGCTGCCCTTATCATAGGTATACTGATGACCAGCTGATAGTATACTTCTACGGGGGATTACTTATGCAGGATAAGAGGATGATAGATTCTTGTTGCGGGCGGTATTAGAATAAGGCAGTGAGGAAGCCCAAAAATTGCTAGATGAGTTGGCAAAAAGCACAAGGACGCATGGGAAGAGGTCTAGTATTAGACAAGTTGGTGCAGCAACCCTTAGTAGTGGTATCGAGATAGAGGTAAAGGAACTGAAAGACATGGTGAAGGCTATGATGTTGAGCAAACAGCCTAGGCAGTGCGGGTTGTGTTATGATGTGTCTCATGCAACTGATGCGTGTCCGTCATTGCAAAGTGGAGAATTGGTGGATGTCAAAGCTGCAAGATTCGATCAACCCCAAGAGTGGGGGAATTGATCAGGGTGCTAAGTGGGGTACTCCACATACTTTTACACCTTACAGGTCATCTTACGGGCCACCACCACAGGCTAATCCTCCTAAATCATCTACAGAGGATCTACTTCATTCTCTAGCGCAGTTGGTAACTATTATGAATGGGAATATGCAGCAGTATCAACAGAAGACCGATGCTAGCATCAGTGATTTGAAGAGGCAGATGGGCCAAATTGCAGAGGCAGTAGTGAGAATAGAGGCTAGAGATGCAGCAAAAGTACCACCTCAGACTGAGCAACTTCCGAAGCATAATGTTAGTACTGTTTATGTGAGGAGAAAAAAGAAAGTTGACGGGCAAATGGTTCCTATAGAGTCTGAATTAAATGTTAAGAAGCGAGTGGAACCGAAGTTAGTGGTGGAAGAGAAGGTAGAGAAGACCCCTGAAGAGAAATATGTTCCACCACCGTTGCGTGTCTATGAGCCGAAAGTTCCTTTTCCAATGGCATTGAGCAGAGATACATCACAAGAGTCGGAGAAGAGCATGTTTGATACCTTCAAGAATATTGAAGTAAATATTCCTTTCTTGGATCTTCTCAAAACAGTTCCTAGATATGCCAAATTCTTGAAGGAATTGTGTACTACCAAGAGGAATAATAAGCTGATGGCCATGAAGAAAGTGAAGGTGATTGAGCATGTGAGCGCAGTTTATCAGAAAAAGATGCCCAAAAAGTGTAGTGATCCGGGCATGTTCGTGGTTCCGATATCGTTGGGGGGTAGCTCGGTGCAGAAGGCGATGCTCGATTTGGGGTCTTCAATCAATGTAATGCCATATACATTGTTTGAAGAACTTAAGTTGGGTGAATTGGAGGATACTAGAGTTGTGATTCAGTTGGCGGATAAGTCCAACGCATACCCGAAGGGGGTGGTGAGAGATGTAGAAGTGAAGGTTGGTGATCTATTGTTCCCGACAGATTTCTTCATTTTAGAGATGGAGACTGATTCTAAGGCTCCAATTCTATTGAGGAGACCGTTTATGTCTACTTCAGAGACAAAACTTGATGTGAAGAAGGGCTCTCTAACCATGGATTTTGATGGGGAGGTGGTGAAATTTAATATTTTCGATGCCATGAATCTTCCCAAGAATGTGCGTAAAGTTTGTGGCATGGACTTGAGGGAGCCGATTATCAAGGAGGATGCCAATATAGATGAGGTGAAGTTTTCTAAAATGAAGCCGAAGGAGGCAAAGAAAGGTGGACCACCGAGGAAGAAAGAAGGGAAGCAAAAGAAAAAGGGGAAGCCTAAATGGTCTCCAACGGGGAGGCATGTCATGGAAACCAAATATCTTCTAGAGGTAAATGAAGATTACTTTCATCCCCCTTACATTGATGAGGCTCATGTTGGTGGAGCCTTCCGTCCCTTTATTTAGTCCCTTGGTGCCCTTTCCCCCATGTTTTTATTGTTCTGTTTTAATTGTAATCCATTGAGGACAATGTCTAGTTTAAGCGTGGGGGGTATAAAGAGATTATATCATTGTAAATTTCGTTGTTTTTGAATCTTAAAAAAAAAAAAAAAGAGAAAAGAGAGGCTAGGTGAAAATCTGAAAGGACACCTAGGCAAAAGGTGAGGAGGTGAAGTGTTTTTATCTTTTATATCACCGGAGTGAAGACATAAGGGAAGTTTTGGAGTATAGGGTAGGATCACTATGGAGTAGGAGGTTTGGATAGTGGTGCCTAGGATTTAAAAACCCTCGTTCACTGTTGGAGTTATAAGGGGTGTTGGTGCTTTTCACGAGGTAAATCTTTGTGTGGGATCGCAACCCTAGCATAGATTTCTTTTTATGAGGGTGTATGTAGTATGAGTCAAGCGTGGGAGAAACATAGGGCATATTTAGTTCCCCTTGGCTTTTATGTGGGGATCTTAGTTTGGATACCGTTTACTATGGGAGTTGGTATCAAGCTAAGATCATTATTTTCATTGTTCATATTTTGGTGTTATAAGGAGACGGAGTTTCTATACTCCGATGGTTATTTTTATTTTGTTTGACTTGTGTTGACGAATTAGAGTGGGGTTAGGATATTACTCAGGGGCGAGTAATGGTCTAAGCGTGGGGGTATTTGATGTGCCATGATTTATACTATGTAATTCCTATGTTTTTCGTTCATTTTATATTCAATTTCCATGTATTTAGATAGGGTTGATATAATATTGAGAGTATTTTGTATTGTGAGGATTATGAGAGAAACAATGTAATTCGAGAGAATTTTAGAGAGTTTACCTTGTAATCAATTTTATTCACAAGTAGCATCTTTGAGATTTATGCATGCGCCATGGTAAATTGAGAAGTGGGTAAAACTAGATTTTGTTCTATTTGCAAAAGAATAGTGAAATTCTTGATCTTAATCTCTTAAAGCTTTATTAATTAATTATCAAAACCTAGACTGTGCCAGTTAGGTTTGATTATTGATTAGGGATTTAGGTGAGTGTGCCACTGCTTATAACCATTAATAAGAAAGAGATAGAGATTGAAATACATCTCGGATCAAGTGAATAGGAGGAAGAGAAAGAGATTATACCGATGATATTTGATTGGTAAACGGGGACAGAAACAAAACTGAAGTGCTTTTTCTTTATATAATTGTTTACAATCACATTTATTTACTTGCTGTAGTTATTACAACAAACAATTCAAACAAACCCCCAAACTAGTCTGTGACCATTACACAACAAATACCGTTCTTCAGTGGATCGACCCTGGACTTGTCCTTACTACAGTTTTGTAGCCGAGTCTTGGTAAGTAATTTGTAGGCGTGCGACTTTAGCCTATCAGTAACAAAGTGCCAGTGTAAAAAAGTGTCAATGCATGTATATTAAGTGCCAATGTAAAAAATGTTAGTGTTAGTTTAACAAAGTGCAGTGTTAGTGTAACAAAGTGTCGGTGTAAAAAAGTGTTAGTGCATGTATATTAAGTGCCAGTGTAAATAAGTGACAGTGTTAGTGTAACAAAGTGTCAGTGTAAAAAAGTTCCAGTGTTAGTGTTATTAAGTGTCTGTGTCAAAATCTAAAAAAAAAAACCGCATTTTTCCTTTAGCTTAGAAAACACGTGTTTTGTTTCCCCCCGCTATGCCAGTGTTAGTGTAACAAAGTGTCAGTGTAAAAAGTGCCAGTGTTAGTGTAACAAAGTGCCAGTATAAAAAAGTGTCAGTGTTAATGTAACAAAGTGTCAGTACATGTATATTAAGTGCCAGTGTAAAAAGTGTCATTGTTAGTGTAATAAAGTGTCAGTGTTAGTGTAAGAAAGTGTTAGTGTAAGAAAGTGTCAGTGTTAGTGTAACAAAGTTCCAGTGTTAGTGTAACAAAGTGCCAGTGTAAAAAAGTGTCAGTGCATGTATATTAAGTGCCAGTGTAAATAAGTGACAGTGTTAGTATAACAAAGTGTCAGTGTTAGTGTTATTAAGTGCCAGTGTAAAAATGGATTTTTCTAAGCTTAGAAAAAAAATGCGTTTTTTGTAAGACCAACTCTTATTATGTGTATGATAAATAAAATATGAGAAAGAAATTTGATAGAAAATAGTATAGTGAATTATTATTATAAATGTAACAAGTAACGAAGCCAGTATTTGAATGAAAAGAGGTCAAAATTATGATATAATGCTATTTTTTTCTAAATCAAAGGGGTTGAAATTGCAAAAAATATAGTTTTTAGTGCAAAATGTGTTATTTTTCTAAATTTAAAAGGGTGAAAATGACATAACTTCAAAATCAAGGGGATCAAATATATCAAAAAATAAAAGTAAGAATCTAACTAGCGAAAGGACACCTTAGAGCATGATTAGTGGTGAACGAAATTTCGTTCCCCAAGAGTAATACCGTGAACGAAATTTCGTTCATGGCAATTAGTGATGAATGGAATTTCGTTCATGAGTTTCGTTCATTTCATGAACGAATTCGTGAGCGAAAATTGGTTTGAGCTATATGTGTATTTTGTAATTTTGACATTTTTGAAATTATATTATTGAAATAAAAATATTAAAAATGTTTATAATTTCTTTTTCTCTATAAATAGAGACTAATTTTATAATATTTGACATAATTTTAATATTTTACTATTTAAAAATGATAAAAAAAAATATTGTATATATTTGATAAAATTTTAATTTTTTATATATTTAAATTTTCTCTAGCGTCAAACGACGTCGTTTAGATCAAAATTTCAAAAACGTTTATTTTTTTTCTCTTGTGTGTTGTATTTTAATTTTTAATTTTCATGAGTGTAATGTTTTAAATTATCGTAATTTAACGTTTATTTATGAGTGTTTAATTTTTTAAAATTGTGCAATTAAGTAAAATAATAAAAAAAATTATATTTATTGCTAATGATGTTAATAAAAAATAATATTTATTAGTGTATATTATTAATTTTATAATATCAAATTTCTATTAAAAAATATTTCTGTGAATGAAAAATTCGTTCACCACTACAGAATGTAAGCTGGCGTGAGCGAAATTTCGTTCACTGACCAGTTTCGTTCATGTGGCGAACGAATTTTTCGTTCACCACTGTGGATGCTCTTAGTATGAACTTTACTCTCTCTAAGAGAGAGTATGCATAAGAGCATTGTTTTATCTGCAAAAATAATTGTAAATATATAATCCTCCACGTCATAACAAGTGCTACTTATATATCAAATAGTATTATTATTTTAAATTATTAGTGATACTCATTTGTAATACTTACGATAATAATTCATCTATTATTTTTATTTTTTTTTTATTTTTTCTAATTTATTTTTCATGATACAATATTTTACTAATTTTTTTTTGATTTTCGCACATTTAATTGTAATATTTATTAGACGAAAAAAATAACGGGGAAAAGGAGAAAGTTTTGGTACACATTATTTTGTTTGCTCGAAAATAAAATAAATTAAAATCATATTTTATTACATGGTAAGTGCTGAAAGCTAAATACTTTGAAGGGGTAGTGACCCATAAGTTCCTTTTTTACAAATCTCTTCCCCATAAGTTCCTCCACCATGGACAGCCAAATTTTTGTCCAGTTTGGACAAAATTGCCCTTTTGGGCTTTATCATTTTGCCTCTGCGTCTTAACCTAGCAACCTTACCTGTTTTCCAAAATCAATTTTGCTTTCCCCAAACCAAATCCAAATCGATCAATTCAACGGATAATTTCAATTGTTTCAACGATTTCATTGAGGCGATTGAGATGATTTCAAGGCGATCGAGACAATTTCGAGCTACAATCGATGATAATCAACAATTTCGACCATGGACAAACTTTCTGTTTCAACGAGATTGGCGGGTCCTCTATCTCGAAAATCAATCCTAGGAAAAGAGATTCATCTAGTTTTCATATCGAAATTGAAAAGAACATGAGAGAGAAAATGGCAGAAATGTTGTATTATACTACTGTTCTTTATAATACTGCATCAGAAATGTTGTATAATACTGCATCAGAAATATTGTATTATACTATTGTTTTTTTATAATACTTCATCAGAAATGTTGTATTATACTACTGTTCTTTATAATACTGCATCAGAAATATTGTTCTTTATAATACTACATCAGAAATGTTGTATTATACTATTGTTCTTTATAAGACTGCATCAGAAATGTTGTATTATAATACTGTTCTTTATAATACTGCATCAGAAATGTTATATTATAATATTGTTCTTTATAATACTGCATCAGAAATGTTGTATTATATTACTGTTCTTTATAATACTTCATGAGTAATACTGCATCAGAAATATTGTATCATTTTTAAAATAATACAATATCTTAAAATATTGCATCAATAATACTGCATAAAAATGTTGTATTATTATGTTCTTTATAATACTGCATCAATAATACTGCATCATAAATATTGTATTATACTACTGTTCTTTATAATACTGCATCAGAATGTTGTGAGATCTGTGTATTTGTTTCATAGTTGACTGCTCCGATGACCTAGGAATATACTTATTTGTTGATTGATTACTTTGAATTTTTTTCATGATTGTTTGTTATGCAATGATTGAGCTAATGCGAGTATTTAATTTTGGTTTTGGTGTTTGATTTTGTGAAATTCGCTTCAGAATTTGTTATTTGCTTATAATTTTGCCTTATGAGCTTGTCTTGAGGGTAAAACTGGAAGTTCACTTGTAAAAAGAACTTCCTGGTCATTTTAATACAATGAAAAACTTAGTGGGAAGTGATTTGTTCCAAAAAAAATTTATGGGACAAATTCCCTACTTTGAAACAATCGAATCCATTCACAAGCGTCATTTAAACGCCAAAACACAAACTAATTTAAATGAAAATTTGAATTGGTGCCAATAAATAAAAAAATATTAGATGTTTTTAGTCAATACGTATTATTAAATATATATTAAATAAAAAATGCGAAAATCTTGTAAAAAATGCATTTTTTGTTAAGCTTAACAAAAAACGTGTTTTTAGAACACGTCGTCGACTCTTCTGCATTCCGCATCGCTCGCGGCGCCCAACTCCCATTCATCCCCAAATTCCAAACGGAGACCTGACTAAACCATGAATACTAACAGTAGCCAACATTATAGGGTTTACCATTATTGAATCCTGTGTGGAAACCTGCCCTAAATATGGATTGGTCATATGCTTTCTAGCAGTCCTCAAGCGATTTTGGCGTAAGTTTGAAGCAAAATCAAAACTCTACAACTGGAATAGTAAAAATAATGGCATTCAGTACTCAATTTAACGAATGGGGTTTACCAATTTCTTGAGATTTTGGGCGACATCTTCGTGAACGATCACCTTATCGAGGGTTTTTGGCCTGAACCAGTCAACGAAAGCCCTTTTTGATTGAGATTTAAGAGTGCCAGCAGTTGTCAAAATAATTGCCAGGGTTATGATAAAAATGTACCAGTGCATGTCTAAAAAAGTGCCAGTTAAAAGTTCTCTTTGTCCAGAAACTCAGTGCCAGTGCATGTGTAACAAAGTGTCAGTGTAAAAAAGTGCAGTGTTAGTGTAATAAAGTGCCAGTGTTAGTGTATCAAAGTGCCGGTGTTAGTGTAAAACAAGTGCTAGTGTTAGTTTAACAAAGTGCCAGTGTTAGTGTAACAAAGTGCCATTGTTAGTGTAACCAAGTGCCAGTGTTAGTTTATAAACAGACACTTAATATACATGCACTGACACTTTTTTACACTGGCACTTTGTTAAACTGGCACTGACACTTTACACTGGCACTTTGTTTACACTGACACTTTGTTACACATGCACTGACACTTTTTTACACTGGCACTTTGTTACACATGCACTGGCACTTTGTCACACTGGCATTTTGTTAAACTGACACTGGCACAAACGGGAAAAACAAAACACGTTTTTCCTAAGTGCCAGGAAAAACTAGTTTTTTATAAGACCAACTCATAAAAAATCTGCAGGTATTTATATATTTATACTTTCTCCGTTCCGTTCGACTTAGAATTTTCTCTTTCAAAATGGGTATTAAAAAAATACTAATATAATAACATATTAATAAGAATAGAGAGAATGAGTGGAGGAGGTATTGTAATTATGAAAGTAAAATATGAGAGAGAATGAGAGGGATAAATAGTAAGGTGATTTTTGTTGTGAGTATGACAAGTGTGTTTCATTAAATATAAAAATAATATAAACTTGATAATTTGGAAAGTAATAAGTCAAATGAGACGTTCAAAATGGCAAAATGTCGAATTGTAACGAGAGAGTATAACTTAAAAAATATTATTGATTATTTTATAATTATAAATTATATAAAAATAATTAAATTTCAAAATGCCAAGACTTTATGCTAACATGCAGACGTGGCAGACATTGCTTGCCATCTGGCATGGAGAATCATGACATGGCTTCCATTTCCATCTCCCTCCTCCCCTTTCCACTCCACCCAACACATATTTCAAGGTCTACCGTCAATGGCTGTCCCTAACACATTCCCACCCTCTTTCCGGTTGGTTTTCCGACGAGACCCATGGACCCCCCGATCACCCACCTTTCTTTGCCCATTTCGAGCACTTCCTCTCCCATTTTGCCGCCCAAGTAAACCCCGGCCACCATCGTAGACCTCCACAATGGCCTCAATTTCAACAACTCCTCTTCCGTCGTTATCTTCCGCCGTCATACTCACAATGGGTGTCAATTTGGGGTTTAAAAAAGTGAAATATGATGTGGGTTTTGGTTGTTTGGTGGTCTGGCTTGTTTATTGTTGATCATATGCATTTTCATTATAATGGGTTGATTTCCATTGGGGATTTTGTTGTTTGCTGTGGCTGCTTTCGTGATTTGTGGAGGCATTACTGTCGTGGAGGATTCTTGGGGTTTTCATGGCGGCATTTAGACCGTTTGTTTATCATGGGCAGGTACATTAATTTGAACTTCACTTTCATTGTTTCAGGCTTTCAGCTTAATTTTACATGGGAACTAGTCCCGTCAATTTTCCCTCGTTACCCATTTACCTTATTGACTCGTTAATTACCCGACCCGACTCGTTAATATAGCCGGGTTGCAACGAGTCGATCCGCCTAACCCGTTAAGTTTGTGAATTGACCCATACCAGTAACCGACCCGTGCCCGAAAATGTGCCAAAATCATAACAATAATTACACACGAAAGTAAAATTAACGCCTTGATTCGCCAACTCGCTTACTTGACTCGTTAACTACCCAACTCATTTAACCCGCAAGTTAAACGGGTTGTAACGAATTTTACCCGCGACAACCCGCCATTACCCGACTCGTACCCAACTTGATCCGCTCATTTGACAGGTGTAAGGGGAACTGCTAAGTGTCTAACTGAATCGTAGTTTGTTTAGTTATGAGTTGATTGTGTAGATTGATGATTGTTATTGATGGAAACAATTTATTGCAATCCTGCTTAAATGAGTGATAGTGTTAAAATGTGGAGAGGAGTACGATTATGATTTCTATATTATTTCACTCCTCTTTTACAATTGTCCAAAACACCTATTTATACTAATTTTAGAGTCCTAATTCTAATAGGAGATACAATCCTATATACACAATAATCCTTCTTTGACTAGGATTCTATTCTAGCTACATATTCTACTTTCCTACTTAATTAAGGAGTCTTCCTAAAATACAAAGCTAACATAAGGAAACAAGTATTTCCTTGCAAACTCGGTCCGCTCCATCGATCTAGATCCGTTTCACTCGGTCCGATCCATCTCGCTTCACCATATTCTCCAACTGATAGCTTTGAATAATAGTCGTTCCAACATTTCACTATTTCACATCTTTGAAAGTTTTAATTTTGATTTTTTGGAAGTTAAAGTTGCATTTTGAATTGTTAATGATTATTACACTTCCACGTGGTAGTTTTCTGCTTATATCTTGCTTCCTCATTTATGACCATCTTCAACCATGACGTTTAAGTCATGGCATGCTGAGATGGCACAGACGCCTCTTCCAACAATGACTTTTAAAAAGTCATTCCATGAAATTTCATGGTTTTGTTCTGGCAGAAGCCAGACTTCACGGCTTGGATTTTTTTTTTTTTTACAAAAATTAAACATTAACATATAAAAAATAATAAAAATACAAAAATATTGAAATAATTATATATAGTAGTAATAAATGTAATATAAATGAGTAGGAAAGAGAAAATATGATGGGATGACTTTTGTCATGAATGGAGATAAAATTATTTGGAGTTGTGTTTTTGATAACTGATGACGTGGAGCTGAGGTGGAGGAGAGAGGGATGAAAATGAAGCTTCATTGTTAAAGATGCTCTTATGTGACTCGGTCAACCTTTGAACAGAATGCAAAGTAATTTGTTTCTGGATTGTGGTGTCGATTTAAAGAGGATTATTTTAGTCTATTTTGTGAGAATGGAAAGGCTACACTATTTTTTGATAGTTTTTGTTGAGGTGTCAATTTGAATTCCCAACTTACTTTGAGCAAGAAACAATAGTGGGAATCGGAAGAAGTGACTTTGGTTTTCCTACGGAACAATGGACTTGGAAGTTCATGAATGGCTAGACTTTATCCATGATATGATGATATGGTATGGAAAAGTTGTTCATTAAATAGAGTGGGCTTATCTACTATCTTGGCATCCGTAAATGGGAGTGCCTTAGAGATGATTTTGTAAGAATTTCCCGTAACTATAGGGATCTCCTAGATTCCCGTTCACGATTTAGGAAATTTGATTTTATTGAAATCTTTTCCTTATTGTATATGGAAAATTGATTTCTGAATGTGGTCCATTTTATATATATGTTCAACCCAAATTGAGAGAATTCTCTCAATCAAGAGTGAGAATTTCTCTCGATCAAATTATTGTGTCCGTGAACTTTGTGATGGGCAAATGGCTAAAAATAGGACACAATGCTCTTCATCTTGGGTCACCAAACCTACTCTCACCTTCAGAAATACAGTGCCATCACCATAGGAAGAGTAAAGGTTTAGAAACCCAAAGGAGTCTTCCAACCAAGGCTGTGTTAAAAACACCTTTTGAGTTGTTCAAAGGTTGGAAACCAAGTTTAAAGCATATACGTGTTTGGGGATGCCCGTCTGAAGTAAGAGTATATAACCCACAAGAAAAGAAACTTGACCCAAGGACTATTAGCGGGTATTTTTTGGATATGCTGAAAGGTACAAATGGTATGGAATCTATTGTCCTTCACATTGTACTAGAATTGTGAAATCAAGAAATGCAAAATTTCTTGAAAATGACTTAATGAGAGTGGTCAATTTCAAAGCATTGCTTTTGAAAATGATCAAATAAAGAATCAACCGGCTGGTTCAAGTAATATGATAATTGTTATTCGTACCCCTCAAGTTCAAACAGGTGTTAGACAAACAATTACAGAAATTCCACAAGCTGATGATTTACACAGAGAAGATCAAGCTGTAAATGAGGAACCACAATATGTTATTGAACATCAAGTTGAACAAGAGGATGATAATGCAGCATTAAGGAGATCTACTCGAATTAGGAAATCAACAATTTCTAGTGACTACGAAGTGTTTTTGCAAGAATTAGACTACAATGTTGGTGCCGAGAATGATCCTATATCATTTTCACAAGCCATGAGTTCTAAGGAATCGAACTTATGGTACAATGCCACGAAAGATGAAATAGAATCCATGACATCTAATCGAGTTTGGGATCTCGTTGACTTGCCTGATGATGCCAAAGACATTGGATGCAAGTGGGTCTATAAAATAAAGAAAGACTCAGAAGGAAAAGGAAACATCGAGAGACATAAAGCAAGACTCGTTGCCAAGGAATTTACACAAAGGGAAGGAATTGACTACAATGAAACATTTTCTCATGTATCCAAGAAAGATTCTCTGCGTGTACTTATGACATTGGTAGCTCATTTTGACCTAGAGCTACATCAAATGGATGTGAAAATAACATTTCTTAACGGTGATCTAAAGGAAGAGGTTTACATGAAACAACCTGAACCTCTAAGTGTGATGAACAATTGGTTTGCAAGCTCAATAAATCCATATATGGACTCAAACATGCCTCTCGCCAATGGTATTTGAAATTTCATGAAGTGAAATAGTTTCTCTCAAAAAACTTTGATATGAAAGATATTGGTGAGGCATCTTATGTCATTGGCATTAAGATACATAGAGAAAGATCTCGAGGTATTTTGGGTTTGTCTCAAGAAACTTATATCAACAAAGTTTTAGAACTAAGTTTTATAGAGGTTTCGGATGAAGGATTATTCACCAAGTATAGCACCCATTGTGAAGGATGCCAAATTCAGTTTGGACCAATGTATGAAAAATGATTTTGAGCGGGAACAAATGAACATTCCACATGCTTCGGCAGTTGGGAGCCTTATGTATGCTCAAGTTTGTACTAGGCCCGACATTGCGTATGTTGTTGGAGTGTTAGGAAGATATCAGAGTAAAACTAGGGATTGGCCACCGGAGGATCGCAAAGAAAGTGACGAGATACCTTCAAGGTACAAAGGACTACATGCTCATGTACAGACGGACCGATGATTTGGAAGTAGTTGGCTACTCTGACTCTGATTACGTCAGTTGCATAGATTCACGAAAATCCACTTCAGGATATGTTTTTATGTTAGCCGGAGGAGCCGTGTCTTGGAGAAGTGAAAAACAGACCTGACTGCCACTTCCATCAAGGAGGCCGAGTCCGTGTCTTGTTTTGAGGCTACCCTATATGGTGTATGGTTGAGGAGTTTCATTTCGGGACTAAGAATCGTTGATTCAATTGCCCGACCATTGAGAATACATTATGACAACTCAGCTGCGATATTTATGGCTAAGAACAACAAGAGTGGAAGTCGTAGTAAACACATCGACATCAGGTACTTAGCTATAAGAGAATGTATTAAAGAAAAGAAAGTGGTTATTGAACACATTAGCACCGAGTTGATGATTGTTGATCCTTTAACTAAAGGCATGCCAACAAAGAACTTTAAGGATCATGTAGAGAGAATGGGACTTGGTTCCATCATTGTACGTAAGCTATTTCAATGAAACTCTTATGATGTTTGATTTTTCTCATATGATTTTGTGCACATTTTATTTGAGAAAACATCATTTATGGACCATAATAAACATATGGTTTATTCATAAGGTAAGAGCTAGTATCTAGGAGCTTAATATATTGTAATACATGGAAGATAATACTCGCAACAAGAGGACCTATCGCCATGATTCATATATTAATTTTTGACATGTTGGGGTTAAATGAACCAAGTGGGAGAATGTAAGAATTTTCCGTAACTATAGGGATCTCCAAGATTCCCGTTCATGATTTAGGGAATTTGATTTCATTGAAATCCTTTCCTTATTGTATATGTGAAATTGATTTCTAAATGTGGTCCATTTTATGTATATGTTCAACCCAAATTGAGAGAATTTCTCTCAATCAAGAATGAATTTCTCTCAATCAATTTATTGTGTCCGTGAACTTTGTGATGGGCAAAGGGCTATAAATAGAACACAATGTCCTTCATCTTGGGTCACCAAACCTACTCTCACCTTCAGAAATACAGTGCCACCACCATAAGAAGAGTAAAGGTTTAGAAACACAAAGGAGTCTTCCAAGTTCTTGTTCGGAGCATATCGACTACTTATCGATTCCAATTTCGGCGCAATGGCTGGAGGTATGTTGATCCATTCTTCCGCTGCATTTACAAAGCATGTTCTTAAATCGGTCTGAGCATGCTAGTGTAATTAATAACCAACAGATTTATCATTTTATCATTAACAACAAAAACAATCGTGCGAGTTCAAGTAAGAATGCTGTGAGGTAGAAGTGTTGTACGAATCTTTCCATCCCAAACTCCCTTAGTGAGTGTAAGTGTCTACTCGGGTTTCTTGTGGCGATATCCTTTGGTGGGTTGGATTTGGTATTGTGAGAGATTTTTTGTTAAGTGTTGTAAGGAGTACCCGCGGTTTTCGCACCTTTTGGGGCTTCCGCTTGACCAAAAATATTGGTGTCCCATTCATTTTATTTTTACCGTTATTTTTCCTAGACCATCTTAATTGCGCAATTAGGGAAAGTACATAATCTCCCTTCATTGCTGTGTTAATTAACAACTAGTTTTCTAGCCACAAATGGGGTATATTTTTTCAATTTTTAGTTTCTTCGGTAGCAAAAAGTCCTGGGACTTCGGCCATTGTGGTGCATTTGGTATGTGATGGATTGGAAGAGTAACCTAGTAGGTATTTTGGCTGTTGAGACAGGACAGTTTCCATTTTACTCTTGGATTTGGCAATTAAGAATAATCTTTGGTCAGATTAGTTGATGAGTTACCCTAATGATTTGGTTATCTTCAAACACATTATATACTTCTAATATCAAAGGTTTACATTTCAAGTTTCAAAAGGCTGTAAAAAAAAATAGAATCAAATGTATTGTTTTGTCAGGAAAAAAATAAAATTATTGGGAAGCCTTTTCTCTATATCAGAGCCTGGTTTCGATCCAGGGACCTGTGGGTTATGGGCCCACCACGCTTCCGCTGCGCCACTCTGATTTGTTGATGTATTTTTAGTTTGAACAAATTTATTATTACTTACAAGCAATGCAAATAATTGGTTGTTGAGAAACTGAACTAATAATTATAATGTTGTGTCACCTTTACTCAATCATGCCTATTCTCAATTTAGTGGGGTATCAGGTGGTCCAAAAATGCAATAAATTTATGACATTTTGTTGTCCTAAATTCACTTGCCCACCGAAATTTATTCTTCCGTCCCAAGATTAAACTAGGCCATAATAACATGAGTTATTTGCGTTTTTCTCATTCCTGATTACCAATCACAAATTGGAATATGAAATTAAAGTATAGTTAGTGATATAACACAAACAACAATTACATCATTCTCCATCAGCGAGACAACAAAATTTGTCATTTGATCGTTAACCATCGTCTCTTTCCTTCTGATGTCTATTTTCGTTCTGAAATTCTTGGTGAGAACACAAGAGCAATGGGTCAGTTTATATACTTTTGCGGAAGTGTAAGAAAATGAAGAGTTGAGTCTGAAAGATGATAAAATACTTCCTTGGTTTTCTTATTGATACAACTGATATAAATAGGACTATACAAGTTAACTAGAAATGGGATTCTACTACTAATCATTCCCATGATTATAGATATTCTATCACTCTATCGAATGTAACCATAAAGGGATATATACAAAATATCTACACATATCTACATACAGAATATTATCACCAAGGTGACAATATACTCTTTTTTTAACACTCCCCCGTAGTCGAAGCGGGAGGTAAGCGAACATTAAGGCTGTCCTGGAAATCTTCAAATAGACAATTGATGTTTAGATGGAACGTGTCGAACCCGAACTTCCCCACGAGCAACTTTGTCACGAACAAAATGGATATCCATTTCAATATGTTTAGTACGTTGATGTTGAATTGGATTACCCGATAGATAAATTGCACTGACATTATCACAAAAGACTAAGGTAGCTTGCCGAATGGGACAATGAAGTTCCAAAAGTAAGTTACGAAGCCAACAAGATTCGGAAACGACGTTAGCAACCCCTCTATACTCGGCCTCTGCACTAGAACGAGATATGGTTGGTTGTCGTTTAGCGGACCATGAAATAAGGTTGTCACCCAAGAATACGCAATATCCAGAAGTGGACCTTCTGGTGTCCGGACACCCCCCCAATCCGCATCCGTGAAAGAAACAAGGGACGAAGTGGAGGATGGGTAGAGATACACACCGAACTTCAGAGTGCCGTGTACATAACGGATGATCCGTTTTAATGCATGCATGTGTGCTTCCCGTGGATCATGCATGAATAGGCATACTTGCTGCACGGCATAGGTTATGTATGGACGAGTAAATGTCAAGTATTGGAGTGCACCAGCTAAACTGCGATAAAGGGTAGGATTATCACAAGGAACACTAGTGTGAGTACTCAACTTCGGCTTGGTGTCAACAGGAGTAGGCGAAGACTTACACGCTGCCATACCCGCCCGTTCAATGATCTCTGAGGCATATTTGATTAACGGAAGGTTTTTGTCGATAAAGAACTTGGAGCGGAGATAGAAAGTTGAGTGATTTATTTGGAAGAATGTTTAGAAGGTACGTTGCCATATGGGCCGCATGGTGCCAAAATGAGGAAGGAAGGCTAGCATGGGATAAATAAAGATCCTGGGCCACTCACCTTAAAACCAATTGGTGTTAAGGGGAGTAGCTCAGGATCCTTATATGTTAGAGACAAGTTTTGTTTATTCCCGATGTGGGATAATGTTCTCTTACACGCCCCCTCACATGTAGCCGGGTTTTGCCAAAGGCTTACAACGTGGACTGGATGGTTGGTGGCACGGAGGGTTCATCGTGGGCCGTTGGGCTGCACGTGTAATGGACCAGCTCTGATACCATATTGAAGTCTGAGGTTCCACCTTAAAACCAATTGGTACTAAGGGGAGTGGCCCATGATCTTTATATATTATAGACAAGGTTTGTAAATTCCCAATGTGGGGTAATATCTCTAACAATAACAACGTACGAGCCATGTTGTTTATAGTTCCTTGGTTTTCTTATTGATACAACTGATATAAATAGGACTATACAAGTTAACTAGAAATGGAATTCTACTACTAATCAGTAATCATTCCCATGATTATAGATATTCTATCACTCTATCTAATGTAACCATAAAGGGATATATACAAAATATCTACACATATCTACATACATAATATTATCACTAAGGTGATAATATACCAGAGTCATTGTAGTATTACCTCCGTCCCAAAATTAATGTTTCATTCAAGAACAAAAATGGACATTCATTGGAGGGAGTGATAATTATGAAAGATATATCACGTACTCTATCCGTCATAGACTATAACAATGTACAATTGTTGGTTTGTAGCCAAGATACATAAAATGTTCATGCTATATTAGACAACCTTAATGGATACAAAATGCACAAGTATTAATCGTCATCCTTTTTTTTGAAATCTTAAAATTATTCACGTTTGAGAATATTTTGCCCATATAATATCCTTGTTCCACTTTCATTTCCTATATTGAGCATTTATTTCATCTTATATTACATTGCTAGATTTGGTTGATTCCATTTATTTAATCGAGTTAAGGAGTTCTCATGTTACATGTGAACCCCTTTTGTACGCAAAAACTTTCAAGGTAAGTTATGTTTATGACAATCAAATTAAATCAATAACTCACCTCATGGATAAGAGTTTAGTCTATATGTATGTAACCGATAATTTGATAATGTTGTGAACGTCCATTAATGTTAAATTACATCTGTAAAAGATTTGTCTTACATTTGCATTTTTTTTTGATAGTACGCAGATGATATACGCAAAGTTAAAGGCACACAAATTAAGATGTGAGTAAACTACATATTTGGATCCCGTACTATTGGCCCACAATCACTTGTACCCCCCCCCAAGCTATTTTAGCTATTTTTTCATCAAACTTAACATGTGTACAAAAGGGGTTCTCATGTAACATGAGAACTCTCCCAATTTGCAAAAGGAAGTTAACTTCTTAATGGGATAGTACAATCTAAAATTAGGGGGACCTGAAAAAACTAGAAAGAAACTGAAATTGCTTTTATGTTTTTTTTTTTTACTTTAGGTCTCTCTAATTTCAGATTGTACTAGTCCGTTAAGAAACTAAATTTCTTTTTAAAATGTGGTTCATTTAAAAAATGTGGTTTTGTTTTGGACAAATTTCGACAAGGAAATTTATCTTCTCAAGGAGGTTTGAGCACAAATGGAATATGATTCTCAAAGCAAGATGAACACAAGGATGTAACGAGGAAACTCTTAGAGCAATCGTCCAAGAGAAAAACCTCGGGAGGCTTTTGGCAAGCCTGCCTAAACCAAAGAGATTTTATTAAGTATTGAGAGTTTTTTGAGTACAAGTGTAGAGCAAGAGTAAGCAAAACAGTGTAACGTGAATACAAGTGCTTTCTAAGAGTAATATATAGGCGTAATTGTAACTGAAAATAACAACTTGAATGCCGTGCTGATTTTGCGCCTAGAATCTCGCTCCTTGTTGATGGAGTCCAACCGTTATCCTTTGGTTGATGGTTTGAATCAGTTATGTTTGCTCTTTGACTAGGTCCAAACGGTCACATGGGTGAATTATTTATTTATAATTCTGCTCCTAAAAAATAGGATAAACACAACAAATAATTTCAAGGGGCTAGTCCAAGATGTAAATCAAGACGATACCTCAAGATGGATGTTCAAGATGCAGAACATGTTGAGTGGATTTTTTAGGACGTAACAGGTTTATGGGAAGCATTTCTCTATATAAGAGCATGGTTTCTATCTGGGAACCTGTGGGTTATGGGTATGAGAGTAATAACATTTGGAAGAAGTGTTTCTTATTGATGTAATACAAGGTATATATACAAAACTATCTTGGAGGATAAGAACTAAAATCTAGGAAAAGATTACAAACAAGTATATAGAGTTATACATGAATAAGTAGAGCAAGGAGGAAGAGTCCATATCAATGAGTTGAAGACGAGTCCATATCAGTAGGCGAAGAAGAGTCCATATTATCAGTAATCTCAGTAGGTGAAGAAGAGTCCATAGTGGTAATATCTCTATTATGCCCCCGCAAGACGGACGACCGATTTAGGAGACCAATCTTGGACACGCACGTTTGAAACTGGGAACGGCTGAGAGGTTTGGTGAGTACGTCTGCTAACTGATCTTTGCTTGAGACAAAAGAAGCCCGAAGACTTTTATTCTGAACATGCTCACGGACGAAATGATAGTCGAGACCAAGGTGTTTCATGCGAGAGTGAAACCGTGGGTTTGCAGCAACATATGTGGCTCCCATATTATCACAATAAATCTCAGGAGGTGAAGAAGAAGGGAACCCAAGCTCATGAAGTAAGTTTCTGACCCACAAGACTTCCGACCGTGGTGGCTGCAACTGCTCTATATTCTGCTTCAGTAGAGGAGTGGGCAAGAGTTCTTTGCTTCCTTGAACTCCAAGAGATAGGATTCTTACCCATATAGACAATGTAGCCCGTGGTATCATCCTTGCCACCAACCCAATCGGCATCGGTGAATGCATGAATGAACTGAGGTGGGGGAATCTTTCTTGAGAAGTAACCTGTGAGATGAGGTACCTAACAAGAAATCGAAGGAGGCGTTTAAGGGTGAGCTAGTGATTTTATTTTCTGTGGGACGATGCATATACTAAGAGAGGCGATTGACTGCAAAGGAGATGTCAAGACGGGTAAGAGAGATATTGTAGACTTCCAACTATGGCACGGTACTCTGTTGGGTTTGAGAGAGGAGAACCACCTTTGGCCGAGAGAAGTGGATGAGTGACCATGGGTGTCGGAACAGGTTTGGCGTTGGCCATGTTCGTCCGATGAAGAAGATCAAGAGTATATTTATGCTGACTAAGGAATAGACCCTGCGAATGGGGAATTACTTCAACGCCCAAGAAGTATGAAAGTGGGCCGAGATCCTTACGAGAAAAACAAGTAGAAAAGGTGGAGATGAATGAAGATAGAAGGGAGGGAATCAGAGCCGGTGATGATGATGTCATCAACATAAACAAGGAGATAGAGAAGGCCATTAGGGCGGCGAAGAGTAAAGAGTCAGAGATGCAGTTTGTAAACCCAATAGAGAGAAGATAGGAACAGAGCTCATTGTACCATGCCCGAGGGGCTTGCTTGAGGCCATAAAGAGCTTGTTTTAATTTGCACATATGAGAGGGAAAAGAAGGATTTGTGAAGCCGGTTGGGCCATAAAGACCTCTTCAGATAGGGAGCCTTGAAGAAAGGCATTGTTGATGTCGACTTGACGAATTTGCCATCCATTTATGGTGTCAATGGAGAGAATGGTTCGAATGGTGGCGGGTTTGACAACGGGACCGAAGGTTTCGGAGTAGAAGGCCAGGGCATTGATGAAAACCTTTGGCCAGACGGGCTTTGTGGCGATCAATAGAGCCATCATATTTGTACTTTGTTCGAAACACCCATTTACAACCAATGAGATTTTGAGAGGGAGAGGGGGAACAAGGCTCCAAGTGTCATTACGAATCAAGGCATCATATTCTTCTTGCATGGCTTGGCGCCAAACGGGATTTTTAAGGGCTTGAGTGATATTGGTGGGTTCGGCTGAGGGATGAGATAGGGAGGCAGTAAGGTTGAGCTGGGTAATGGGTTTGGTAATGTTATTTTGAAGACGGGTTCTAGGGCAACTGGGAGGTGGAGAGGGCAAGGGAGAGGGTGATGCGGCATGGTGAGAGGTGGAGGTGGAGGTGGGGTGAGAGGCCGAAGGGGAAACCGAGGGAGCTGTGGTGGGGCTGATAGGCGTGGGTAGTTGAGAGGTGGGAGGAATTTGCGGAGAGGTGATTAAGGGGATGGATAAGGAGCACTATTCATCGGGGGATATGGGAGGAGGAACCGAATTGATGGCTTTGGAGAAAGGAAAGTCGCTTTTGATAAATTTGACATGGTGGGAGGTATATATTTTGTGCGAGGTGGGGTCTAGGCAATAATAGGCACTTTGGGTGGAGGAGTAACTAACAAAGACACAAGGGGCAGATCGGGGGTCTAGTTTGTGGGATGTGTAAGGGCGGAGCCAAGGATAGCAGAGACACCCAAAGCTACAGAGTTTGAGGTAATTTGGATCTTGATTATGAAGAGTTGAGTAGGGAGAGTGGAATTTCAGAGTTGGAGTTGGCATGCGGTTTATTAAGTAGCAAGCAGTAGCAAAGGCGATAGCAAAGGCAAGAGGCCAATACTTACGAGGCATAGAGGAATGAGTAAGGAGAGAGAAACCGGTTTCAACTATATGGCGGTGGCGACGTTCGGAGTAGCCATTGTGTTCAGGAGTATGGGGTGGAGAGGTGAGGTGTTGAATACCAAAATATTTGAGGAGGGGT
Source organism: Adenophora triphylla var. japonica (assembly GCA_022495995.1). Classification (NCBI taxonomy): domain Eukaryota; kingdom Viridiplantae; phylum Streptophyta; class Magnoliopsida; order Asterales; family Campanulaceae; genus Adenophora; species Adenophora triphylla. The sequence goes on along the minus strand of JAFEMH010002312.1, from coordinate 273,066 downwards.
TGAAGACCAATGTATTCACCGCCATTGTCACTAAAAATGGTTTTGATGGATCGATTAAAAACTTTTCCACAAGAAGTTTGAAATGAGAGAATACAGAAGTTGCATTATTTTTGTGTTTCAGAGGGTAGAACCAAATATATTTAGAGAAGTGATCGATGAATATAATGTAATATTTGTAATTGTCAAAAGATGAGATAGGGAATGTCCAAACATCACTGTAAATAACATTCAGAAGACCAAAAGAATGAATAGTATTATCACAGAAGGGTAATTTGTGACTTTTGACACAATCACAAGAATTACAATGAAAAGAAACTGAACTAGGGATATTAAGACTGAATTTGGAACTAAGAAAGCCTAAAATAGAGGGGGAGGGGTGGCCTAATCTATGATGCCAATTGTTGATGGAGGACAGATTGACGGAGTGAAAAGAGCGAGCATGATGCCATTCATATAGACGCCGGATTTAGGTTGGCCTTGAAGAAGAATGGTCCCTGTTTGGATATCCTTCACAACATAAGAATTTGGTGAGAAGGTGATGGAGGAATTGTTATCTTGACAGAACTTAGAAATAGAGATAATGTTATGAGAACATGAAGAACATGATTTAATTTGAATGTAGAGTTGGGAGTAAAGAGAGAAGTAGAACCAGTGTTGGAGATCTGCAAGCCGGAGCCATCGCCGATGAGAAGCTCCTCGGTGCCATCATAGGGAGAGTGAAGGACAAGATTTTCAAGATCGCTTATAGCATGGTATGTGGCCCCGCTATCCAAAAGCCAAGAGGGTGAGGGAGCCGAGTTGGTGGTCACGGCATAGGCTTTAGGGCGGGAGTTTGTGTAAGGAGATGAAGATGGGCGAGGAGTGTAGGGAGTATGGGAATTTGGATTGGGGTTAGGGTTGGGTGGTGAAGTTGGAAGAATGGCACGTGGGTATTGGCAGCGAAACATTGGGCATTGAAAGAGGTAGTGGCCGGGAGTATGACACCATTGGCATCTTCCCTTGAAGGGGACGGTGGGACGAGGTGATTGGGAAGAGGATGTAGGGTTTGAGGTGGGGAGTATGCCACCGGTAGGATTAGGAGTCCTAGAAGGGTTGTGTCGGGTATTATTTCTGGCTGCATAGTGCACAGAGGATGGGAAGGAAGGAGAAGAGTTGGATTTAATTTTGAGAGATAGTTCTTTGGTGATGAGTTTCTCATGAAGTTCATCGAAGGTAATAGGGTTTTCACGGTTTTGGACGGCGGAGATAATGGGATCATAGTCCGGATCATTAAGTTGATCAAGAATTCTATCGACTATGTCATCCGGATCAAGGGGCCGGCCTAGGGAAGCAAGTTGATCGGTACAAGATTTGATCTCTTGCATGAATTCATAGATAGAGCGGGTACCTTTAGTGATGTTACGAAGACGATCTTTGAGTTGTTTGAGATGACCTTTAGAGGGGTTGGCATATGTTTTAGCAAGGGTTTTTCATGCCTCCTATGTAGTAGGGCAGAGAGAGATGAGAGGGACAATAGGATCCGAGAGGGTACCTGCAAGAGAGCCCAAGATGAGTTTGTCTTGGCGGAACCAAGTAGTATAGGCTGGATTGGGAATTTGGTTGATGGGGGTAGAGGCGGAAGCTTCAGTATCGGTGAATTGGGTGGGGAGGTATCGGTGATGGCAGTGGTTGGAATGGGAGTAGTAGGTGCAAGGTATTTTGAGGGAGCTAGATGGGATCCGTCAATGAATTTGTATAGGTCAAGACCTAGGAGGGTGGCCTCGACTTGAGTTTTCCAAGATATGTAATTTGTAGGGGTGAGTTTTAGGACATGGGAAAGAGAAACAACTATGAGAGGGAAGGTAGGTTCAGCCGAGTTGGGTAGAATAGAGAAGTCAGATGTTGCCATGGTTGAACAGAAGAGAGAGGGTGGCTGGGAGAGGGAGGAGATCAGAGAAAAGAGGGAGCAAAGGGGGGGGGGCGGCCAAAAAGGAGGATCAACTAGGGTTTCAAAAGAAAAATAACCTAGTTGCTCTGATACCATATAAGAGTAATAATATTTGGAAGAAGTGTTTCTTATTATTGATGTAATACAAGGTATATGTACAAAACTATCTTGGAGGATAAGAACTAAAATCTAGGAAAAGATTACAAACAAGTATATAGAGTTATACATGAATAAGTAGAGGTAGGAGGAAGAGTCCATATCAATGAGTTGAAGACGAGTTCATATCAGTAATCTCAGTAGGTGAAGAAGAGTCCGTATTATCAGTAATCTCAGTAGGTGAAGAAGAGTCCATAGTGGTAATATATCTATCAATGGGCCCACCACACTTCCGCTGCATCACTCTGATTTGTTGATATAATTTCATTACATTTTTATTTAATTAATTTTACAGACGGTGCAAGCAAATGAATTCTTGAAGGTGTTTGGGAGGTTGCTAATGATCGGAGTGGTGGTTCTTGGGGTTTCCGCGATGGCATTTGGACCTTCTGTTTATCATGGGCAGGTACATTTAACTTCACTTTCATTGTTTTAGCTAAATTTTACATGGGAATTGCTAACTGCCTAACTGAATCGCAGTTCCTTCAGTTTTGAGTTGTTGTATAGATTGATGATTGTTATTGATAGAAGCAATTTATTGCGATTCCGTTTAGGTGAGTGATAGCTTTGAATTTTCGTCTCTAGAACATTTTTCTATCTCATTTCTTTAAAGTTATGATTTTTAATATTTTTTTTGGAAGTTAAAGTTGCTTTTTGAAATGTTACTGATCATTAGAATTGCACATAGTTTTCTGCATATATCTATCTAGCATCCTCATTTATCATTATGTGACGCGGTTAACCTTTGAACAAAACAACGGAATGCAAATTAATTAGTTTCTAGATGACACTATCTTATTCAATTACTTGGAAAATAATAAGCTGGTGGCATGTATTTTAAGAGGATTATTTGATTTCAGACTCTGAAACGAAGGCTTAAGAAATTGTTGGCAAGGCAACTGAAACCGGAAAGAAAAGGGTTATCAAATTGGATCTGAACGTGCGCTAGGGGGATGGATTAAGAAGAGTTACCTAGTAGGTGTTATGGTGATCTTTATATATAATTCTCTAGGGATGATGTACTCTTCGATTTGGCAATTAAGAATAATCCTTTTGGTCAGATTAGTTGACGAGTTATCCTTATGATTTGATTGTCTTCAAACACATTGATATATAAATCTATATTACAATAGTAGTACTATATACAAGGCACCATTTATGTAAGGCAGTATGAAATTACTAAAATGCCCATATAAATACTTTTAAAAAAAAAATTCTTCCCCTCCCTCTCCATTTCAAACGCCGTGTCCCTGTTCTATTCTCTCTCTCGCTCTCAAAACCTACGCAAAAACAACGACGCTCTCTCTTCTCTCTCTCTAACGACGACCGACGCCGACCACCACCGCCAATGAAGACAAACCTCCCTAAAACCGGTGGAAAGTCCGTCACTTCTTCCGCCGCTCCAAAAGTAATTATTTTTAACCTAGATTTTAAATTTGAAACCCAACAACAAATTTATGCCTAAAATGGATTATATAATGCTTAATGTTGTTTAAACGTATCCTAAATGGTTCTAATTGCGATTTCGTAACATTAATTTGGGTTTTTTGTTTGAATCGGATACGAATTTGTGTGCCTAAAATTTGAAGTTGTCGGCGTGCGTTTCGTATGAACACATACGAATGGTTACCAACATATCGGGTATTGGCATACGAAATGTAACCGATTCATCGCTTATTTCGTATGCCAATATCAAATGTTGGTGACATTTCGTATGTGTTCATACGAATGGTCACCAACATTTCTGGTATTGGCATACGAAATGTAACCGATTCATCAGCTTTACATTTCGTATGCCAATACCCGAAATGTTGGTGACCATTCGTATGAACACATACGAAATGTCACCAACATTTCGGTATTGGCACACGAAATGTCAACTCGGTTATTGAATATTAACCGTCTCTTATTTAATTTTTGTAGGGACGTAACCCCGCGACGGCCTCTAATAGAAAGAGGAAGGCCGAGGAGGCATTGCAGCCTAAGAGCGCATCAACGGAGCAAAAAGATTCACGACAAGAAAGTCGTGATTGAGGAGCCTGTGGTTGAGGAGAGTGATAGTGAGGGTAGATATTCTAGTGAGGATTCATCTTCACGTACTCGATCCCGAGGTGCATCTGTGCAGGAGGCACATTTATCTAGTGACGATGATGAGGAGGAGGAGGCGGAGGAGAGTGTATCTGTGAGGCCTCGCAAGAGGCGGGAGGCACGGGGCAGAAAGGGGAAAGGGTCTAAGGATGACCAGTGGCAGCTGAAGAGTAACCCCGGTGGCGGCCCGGAGGAGGTTCAGTTGTTGTACGGGTTTGGTCATCATCGAGCCCGTAAGATATGGGAGAACGCCACTTGTGAGCCGGTGTTGAAGCGCCAAACGAGGCAGCAGATTCTAGATAAGTAAGTTTATATATGATTTGTTTATTAAATAGCCATTTGCAAAACATTATCAACAATCAGATGACATTTCGTATGCCAATACCCGAAATGTTGGTGACATTTCGGGTATTGGCATACGAAATGTCATCTGAATCTTGAAACAGAGGGAGTATTAATTATAATTTTTTGTTTGGAATCAACAGGTTCTCCCATGCTTCTTTTTCTGGGAGGATGATAGAGCTTGGTGGGCTCGTGTTGAGGGTACCGGCCTCCATTTCCTACATGATGCTACCATTCGCCGGCCTAGCATGGCGCTCCCTAACGCGTTTGTGGAACGGGTGGTCTCCCGAGACTAATACCTTCCACATGCCGCAGAATGAAGATAGCCTTTTACGATCATTTATGTGACGTCGCTCATATCCTAGGTATATTCTTGTTTGTTGTCTATTTTTTATAAATTACATAAATTTTATCAATTTCATAAATTTTATCAATTTTATTAATTACTTCATTTTCAATTTGTAGGCATCAGCTGTTCAGGTGGCCCTGTTGGGAAGGCGGATCCAGAGCCTGACGTAGCCGGTATCAGGGCACGCCTTGAGACATGCTCGGAAGGGGACGACCTACTCTGTAGATGGCCTCCGCCGTTCCTTTGAGTCCCCTTCCGACATGATCGACGATGAGCGCGCCGCTACGTACATCATGTTCCTCCCGGGCTCCACGCCGTTCGTGGACAAGACTCAGGATAAGATGCCCTCTGACTACCTTTCATTGTGCGTGGATATTGACAGAGTGGGGCTCTATCCTGGGGGACACTGGGTTGGCATATCTATACCGGAGTTGGGAAGGCATCTAGATACGGATGCAAGCAGATTGGCGGTTGTTTGAGTCTTTTGGAGGTAATATTTAACAATCATTTAATAATTACAACATGCATTTATGGTTATAGCATTGTTAACTTATTTATTTCATACATTTGCAGGCCTGGATATACGAGCACTTTCCGGTTTTCCGGAGAGAGATTGACCCGTTATGGACGGAGGGCCAGCCGAGGGCTCGTAGATGGGTACGTACTGATACGGCTGGTAGGGATATGCCCCATCTATTGAAGTTTCGGTATACCCTGGACACGATGACGGTTGATAGGGTGAGTTAGTTATATTTAAAGTTTTACAAATTATTATTTCTGTTGCCGGTGTCTAACAAATTCATTTTTAGGTTTGTTGGACTCCCTACGGCACCACCCCAGAGGCGCTTTTACCGGTCTCATACTTTCGTGGGGTTATACACTTCCAGGATATCACGGAGGCGTATTTGCCTCGACCGTGTTACACGCCGCCTTGGGATCCAGCAGAAAATCCCCAGAGACCCCATATCTTGCTCCCCCCAAAATTGTTCATTGATAGCAGGTCAAAAGGGGTACAAGAAGTCCTATGGAGGGCGTGATGATGTATGGGAGGATTGGTTAGAGGACGGCTTGGGGGGTTTCGATCCATTGCGTAGATGGGGGCCCGTCCGTGAGCACATCCGAGCCTCGTTACTTCCACGTATATGCAGTGGTTCCTGGCTAGGACTCATGTTCGGATTACTAATCCGAATCATGATGCCCTAGTTAACGTTCCACCACCGCCTAGGGTTGTAGAGGCACGAGGCATACTACTGTCGCTGCTCACGGATGACAGTTTAACTGCGAATGTGAAAGATAAGATTAGACGGGCCATTGATCTATATGGAGACGCTTCATGATTATGTTAATTTTCGTTGTTTATGTTTGTTTGTAAATTTTGGATAATGTTTGTTTTGGAATATGTTTGAGATATGTAAATTTTGGATAAAATGTTTGTTTTTGGAATATGTTTGAGATATGTAAATTTTGGATACAATGTTTGTTTTTGGAATATGTTTGGAATATGTTTGGGATATGTTCATTTTGGTTATTTATGTTTTGGAATATGTTTGGGATATGTTCATTTTGGTTTGTAAATATTGTTGGTATTTGTTTCAGTTTGTGTTTCAGGAGATGTTGCTCTCAGACTACCATCTCGTGTGCTTATACACGAGATGTTTTTACTCATCTCGTATATATACACACGACATGTTTTCTTTTATCTCGTATAAACACACACGAGATACATTACTGGGTAGTTAGTGTATTTCGTGTAATGTTCATACGACAAAAATGAAATAAGTCGTGTATATATATACGAGTTATATATTACATATCGTGTATAAGCACACGAGATGGTAGTCTGAGGGCAACATCTCCTGAAACACAAACTGAAACAAATACCAACAATATTTACAAACCAAAATGAACATATCCCAAACATATTCCAAAACATAAACAACCAAAATGAACATATCCCAAACATATTCCAAACATATTCCAAAACTTCATACAAAAAATAAGCAATACGCTATACACATAAACTATGGCCTATTTTCTGCAATTCGTGCTTCGTTCGCCATAATTGAGAGTCGGTTGAATGTTTCTATCCGAGTTCTACATTCTAAATGACATTTCAAGTGTTTTTCATCTACATGAGTTTCCTCAAAATCCAAATGGAGATTGAGTTACAAATATGTGCCATTACTTAGGGTTTTTAGGGTTTTATGTGTCCCGATCTTGCCAAAAATGGTATACGGCTACCTCGTTTATTTTTTTTTTTTTCATACATTCTAAATGACATTTAAGTGTTTTTCATCTACATGAGTTTCCTCAAAATCCAAATGGAGATTGAGTTACAAATATGTGCCATTATTTAGGTTTTTGTGGTTTTATGTGTCCCGATCTTGCCAAAAATGGTATACGGCTACCTCGTTTATTTTTTTTAATTTTTTTCTACATTCTAAATGACATTTCAAGTGTTTTTCATCTACATGAGTTTCCTCAAAATCCAAATGGAGATTGAGTTACAAATATGTGCCATTACTTAGGGTTTTTAGGGTTTTATGTGTCCCGATCTTGTCAAAAATGGTATACGGCTACCTCGTTTATTTTTTTTAATTTTTTTCTACATTATAAATGACATTTCAAGTGTTTTTCATCTACATGAGTTTCCTCAAAATCCAAATGGAGATTGAGTTACAAATATGTGCCATTATTTAGGGTTTTTAGGGTTTTATGTGTCCCGATCTTGCCAAAAATGGTATACGGCTACCTCGTTTAATTTTTTTTAATTTTTTTCTACATTCTAAATGACATTTAAAGTGTTTTTCATCTACATGAGTTTTCTCAAAATCCAAATGGAGATTGAGTTACAAATATGTGCCATTATTTAGGGTTTTTAGGATTTTATGTGTCCCGATCTTGCTAAAAATGGTATACGGATACCTCGTTTATTTTTTTTAATTTTTTTCTACATTCTAAATAACATTTCAAGTGTTTTTCATCTACATGAGTTTCCTCAAAATCCAAATGGAGATTGAGTTACAAATATGTGCCATTACTTAGGGTTTTTAGGGTTTTATGTGTCCCGATCTTGCCAAAAATGGTATACGGCTACCTCGTTTATTTTTTTTTAAATTTTTTTCTACATTATAAATGACATTTAAAGTGTTTTTCATCTACATGAGTTTCCTCAAAATCCAAATGGAGATTGAGTCACAAATATGTGCCATTACTTAGGGTTTTTAGGGTTTTATGTGTCCCGATCTTGCCAAAAATGGTATACGGCTACCTCGTTTATTTTTTTTTTAATTTTTTTATACATTCTAAATGACATTTCAAGTGTTTTTCATCTACATGAGTTTCCTCAAAATCCAAATGGAGATTGAGTTACAAATATGTGCCATTATTTAGGGTGTTTAGGGTTTTATGTGTCCCGATCTTGCCAAAAATGGTATACGGCTACCTCGTTTATTTTTTTTTAAATTTTTTTCTACATTCTAAATGAAATTTCAAGTGTTTTTCATCTACATGAGTTTCCTCAAAATCCAAATGGAGATTGAGTTACAAATACTCCCTCCGTCCCACTATAGTTGACACCCTTGAGGTGGGCACGGGAACTAAGAAGAAACAATTAAATAAAGAAAATGTGTGGTAGAAAATGAAGAGAGAGAATGAGTGGGATAAATAGTGGTGTTGGTTGAATAAATTGAGTGGTGGAAAATGAAGAGAGAGAATTAGTGGTGGGGTCCATCTAATATAAAAATATAAAAACTAGGTTATTTTTGGAAGGTGTCAAGTGAGGTGGGACGGACCAAAATGGAAAGAAGTGTCAAGTATAGTGGGACGGAGGGAGTATGTGCCATTACTTAGGGTTTTATGTGTCCCGATCTTGCCAAAAATGGTATACGGCTACCTCATTTATTTTTTTTAAATTTTTTTCTACATTCTAAATGAAATTTAAAGTGTTTTTCATCTACTTGAGTTTCCTCAAAATCCAAATGGAGATTGAGTTACAAATATGTGCCATTACTTAGGGTTTTTAGGGTTTTATGTGTCCCGATCTTGCCAAAAATGGTATACGGCTACCTCATTTATTTTTTTTTAATTTTTTCTACATTATAAATGACATTTAAAGTGTTTTTCATCTACATGACTTTCCTCAAAATCCAAATGGGGGTTGAGTTACAAATATGTGCCATTACTTAGGGTTTTTAGGATTTTATGTGTCCCGATCTTGCCAAAAATGGTATACGGCTACCTCGTTTATTTTTTTTTAATTTTTTTCTACATTCTAAATGACATTTCAAGTGTTTTTCATCTACATGAGTTTCCTCAAAATCCAAATGGAGATTGAGTTACAAATATGTGCCATTACTTAGGGTTTTTAGGGTTTTATATGTCCCGATCTTGCCAAAAATGGTATACGGCTACCTCGTTTATTTTTTTTTTAATTTTTTTCTACATTCTAAATGACATTTCAAGTGTTTTTCATCTACATGAGTTTCCTCCAAATAAATAAAGTGGTATCACTTAAATGTGATAGGTTATATGATATTGTATGATCCAATATGACGTTTGTTCCTTGTCATGTATAAGTGTATAAATTTTGCTCAATTAACAACACAATTCAATAATATAACATATCATATGCGTATCATTAACATCGTGTCGCAAATCATCGAAGAACACCTTCATTATGATATGTCTTATGGATATACACGATATTAGGATATGATATCGTGTTGTTGTGTACGAAATTAATGACAGAGTAAATTTAAATTTCGTATAATTTCATACGACCAAATATTTAACCCAATTAGTTTATGTCGTGTAAAAGTACACGAAATGAAGGCTTCGTGTCGTCCTTTCGAGCACGACACACGAAGGGTAGTTTGGAAATTATTGGTGCCTTGTATGTAAGATGACTTGTATATAGAATTTACCTTACAATAGACATCAAAAATAACCGCTACACAAACAAGGGCTGAGATTGAATTTTAAAAAAGACAAATAAGGGTTAGGATTTAATCTCTCTTTCTCAACCATCGTAGCAGTTTGTAGGTTTAGCAAATGCAGTCTCTTTCCTAACCGCCCGACATTCTTTCAATCAAACTCTGTCTCTTCTCCTCTCAAACGTGCAAACAAAACAACCCACGCGTTCTCTTTTCTTTCCAATTCCTATCTCACCTCTCCACCCCAACGGAAAATTCCTCTCACTGCAGCGTTAGTTGGTGGAGATGAACAACCACCCCTCGGTTACTTGTACCATTCAGGTAAAACTTTTGGGAATTGAAGGATTTCGATTGGCCGCTTCCGACAGTTTCGAGATTTAAGAAGGTTATGACATTCGTATGAAAGACAGAGAGTTTAGATAAATTTGGGTAAATTCTCGCAGCACTATTGTTAATTTAATTGAAGTCTCTCTCTTGCTTCTCCTAATTTTTTTGTTTCTCTTTTTTTGGGAATTGGAGTTCTGGAATGCATAGGTAGGAACTCATAATATCCATTGCTTCTTGCTAGGATGCATCACACCTGTCAATTTTAGAAGTTGTTTCAGTATCAATTATGTCATTTTTTTAGGGTTGAGTTAGAAGATGGGCTTACTTGAGTAAAGATGAGATTTTTCAGATTTTTTTTTTATTTATGACTTGACTTTACTTTAATCAAAATAACAGAAATCCGCGAACCTTTAAGCAATGTGTATTGATATGTTTTCTTTGGTGTTGATGGTTGTGATTGATTATAGTATTGGTACTGAATTTGGAAAAAATGATTTCTCAGTTAAGGCATGAGATGCTAATACTTTGTGTAAAAAAAAACTGTTGTTTTCGTTTTGGGACCGAGGTAGTATATAATTCAGCTTTGGTGGTAAGTTTAATTCGGTTTCAGATATTGAGGTTTTTGAGGAAGGTTATGGGTATGGGAAGATAAAAGGGAGAAATTGGTCCGAGAGAATCCAGGATGGTTTATAAGATAGTATAATAAATTGGGAGAGTTAGATTTGGGCTTGGATAATGAGTGAAGATGGTTGAAATGGGAAAATCCGGGTTTGTTTATCATGATGATCACCATAACCGAAGCGAGACCAAACAAATTGGGGGAAATTATGTGACTAGAATTTCCATGGTGTAGGAAGTGAGGAAGTGAGGAAGTGTATGCAGAATAGAAAGCTTGATAGTTATAATGTGTAATTGCATTTTAGAATTTTGTACATTTTTATGCGATAGGAGGAGTTTCAACTTGATTTAAATATTAAATGAATGTGTGTAGTAGTAATTGAATTGTGAGAATGTAAAATTACATTTTGAAATCCCGCCAATTAAGTTTGTAAAGGAAGCATCTATTCATTATCTCAGGCCTTATAATTTTTTGTTCCAAATAATGTAATTGTCAGGTAGGATTGAGTTTAGAGAAATTTTTGTATACTTCGAAAAATCCAACACTATTGGGGTTAAATGTTGGAGGTAAAGTGCATGTAAAGTTTAGCATTTGAAGGCCAAATAGGGATTGGAAGAGATGATTCAAGTTTGTTGTACATAGTTGGCTTCCTTGAATTTTGATATTATGGGAAGTTAAAGATCATTACACATAACTGAGTGTAAAAGAATATTTGTGGGTTGAGAAAAACATTATTTCATACGGATATACGAATAACTAGGGCGCAAAAGAAAAAATGAATCGAGCTACCTCTTGCTCTACAATGGTGCTTCTTGGTCTACTCATTTTCTATAGATAAGAGGAGGGACGGAAAAGGGGAATATATTCAAAGTAAAAAAAGATGGCGGACAAGCCTCACGTTCTTGAAGTTGTACCTAACCGTTGATTTTTTTTTATATTGAATCAGTGGAAGACGTGGACCCATGATTTTTTAAGGGGGTGTAAATATTTTTATTAGTGAAAGGGGGAATAAAATTTAATTCATTTTTTCCTCACACAAAGGGGACAAGTTTTAATAAATTGCACTAATACTGATAAATTTTTAAAATATTTACACTATCAAAATGCAAAAAAATTAAATCAAAGGAGGCAAGTCCCCCCTTTTCCTTGGATGTAAGTCCGCCAATGTATTGAATTATGAGTTATTTTTAAGTTAATTTACGCGATTCAATGTAGTTTGCAAGGATTTCTATATTCATTTTTCTAAAATAAATGTGGCTGACTAGGATGTTATAATTAGGTCTTGAATTGGTTGTTAATGCAGCAAGGGATAACAAGAAGAACAGATTAGTGTGAAGACACATACAATTGGTTGTGAGGAATGGTGAGGAGCTAAATAAGATGTTGGGATATGTAAACAATCGACATGGATTCAGGCCTCTATCCGGCTCCAAAACAAAGGCATCATTAATTTATAGTTCACCATGATAAGCGTTCTAAGCGCCGTAATGGAACACACCTATCTCTCGGTATTTATATACTACCCTCCGTCCCATTACAAACCGGAAAGTTGGTCAACTGTTGACCATCTTTGACCAATAATTTATGAATATTTAGATATTTTTTTGTAATTCTAAAAAAAGTTATTGATAGTATTTCTAATGGTGAAGCAATAACAATTTTTAAAATTGCAAAAAAATATCTAGATATTCATAAATTATTGGTCAAAGATGGTCAACAGTTGACCAACTTTCCGGTTTGTAATGGGACGGAGGGAGTATATGTCTTCTGTTTATTCACTCTTTTTTTTCTAAGAATTTTAGTAAAACATATGTATTTATACTTTATCACATTTATAAAATAAAATAGAAGTTGTACACACCGGATCAATTGAGTGGTTTCCTTTTCATCACATGATTCTTTTTTTTTTTGTGACCATACTGTTGCCTTTGGTGTTTGGGTACTTGAGAGCAGTACGAAAGCGACCATAGTTACTCAAAACATGTCTCATTCATTGTTTTATAATTGTACGTTTCTCAAGAAGAAGCAATAAGAACAAAACAAGCTTTATATGGTTGAAGATGGTTGCTTGAAGGTGGATTTGCAACAAGTGGGAAAGGATGGTGGGCTGCAATGGTGGTGTTAGTGTTAATTGTGGGTGAATGATGAAATGGTTGGTTAAACATATCTGTACCGTCACCGTGCCACCGGCACGGGGTGTTAGTACTAGTCTAATATCAAAGGTTTACATTTCATGTAAAAACATTGGAGTATAATTATAATTTCCATGTAAAAAAAAAAAACAAAAAATGAAGTTTTTGGGAAGCCTTTCTCTATATCAGAGCCTGGTTTCGATCCAGGGACCTGTGGGTTATGGGCCCACCACGCTTCCGCTGCGCCACTCTGATTTGTTGATGTGATTTCAGTTTAAACCTATATATTAGTTACTCAGAGTCACCTTTTGTTGTCCTAATATAGAGTCACCTTACTCAATTTTGCCTATTCTCAATATGGTGGGATTTCAGGTGGCCCAAAAATGCAATAAATTTCTAATCTTTTGTTTTCCTATATTCATTTTCCCACCTGATGTGTAAAAATAAAATGTAATCCAGTTGTCAAATAAAACATGAGGGTCATGTGTGACTCAGCAATAAAGCTGTGACATACGTGGAAAAGTCAACTATAATAGTCAAACCGCCATGTTGGAGCCAAGCGAATTAAGAAGACCACGTGAACAAGATAAAGGGAAGAGGAGCGAGATCAACTTACTCTGGCGAAATGGTGATCTCGCCCCAGACAAAGCCAACAAAACGGATAAAGGAAGGCGGAGCAAGATCACTAGCTCTGGCGAAATGGTGATCTCGCCCAAGACGAAGCTAACAAAACGGATAAAGGAAGGCGGAGCGAGATCACTGTATCTGGCGAAATGGTGATTTCGCTTCAGTCAAATTGATCAAAAGGACAAGGAGAAAGCCTAGCGGGATCACTGACTCCGGTGAAATGGTGATCTCGCTAACTTTCTTAACACTCCATTCCAACATAAGCAAAGTCTGGCGGAATCATCTATTCCGGCGAGATGGTGATCCCGCCTAAAGATATCTGGAAGATTCCTAACGATTTTCGACAAAGGACAAACCATCTCACACATAAAGATTTATATCGAATGAGACAAAGAGACAAATATCTCCTTTTGGCGTCCCATGATCCCACCTGCAGAAGTGGTGGAGTTGGATAAAGTATGTTGAGGCTAACCAGGAGGAGACACGTATCATGTGGTAAAAGATGACCGCGATGATGTCATATCAATTTATGAGAGTATATATATACAACTTTCACCTTTATTGTCAAGTAAGCCATTTTTCTTACCCTCAAGCTCTTTCATCTTCAATTTGAGCTTTCTTTATAATCAAATACTTACTCTCACACCTAATGGGATTTAGCCGGAGAAGCATGCGGATTTACTTACGGTGCTGATTGTGCATGTAATGACCCGAGCCCGAAGCCCGACCGCTACGTAGGCACCACACACTGGCCCACTAAACACCTCCTCAATTGGGTCAACCACAGCCCATCACAGGCCTCCAAAAGTCCAATGGATGATTTGATGCTTAGTAGTAGTGTATGAGCCTTCTATATATCACACTAAATTCCCACATATTTTCGATGTGGGATGGGAATATCACAATCTCCCCACTCAAACCCTTGCCGTCCCTGGCAAGGTCAATCAATACCCAGATCGTACCCCCGGGCTAGCTCGCAAGCCTTAAGGCCGGGCTTCTGCTCTGATACCATTTGTAACGACCCGAGCCCGAAGTCCGACCCGTTACGTAGGCACCACACACTGGCCCACTAAGTACCTCCTCAATTGGGTCAACCACAGCACATCACAGGCCTCCAAAAGTCCAATAGATAATTTGATGCTTAGTAGTAGTGTATGGGTCTTCTATATATCATACTAAATTCCCACATATTTCCGATGTGGGATGGGGGATATCACAATCTCCCCCCCCCCTCAAACCCTGTCCGCTCTCTCTCTCTCTCTATTTCCAATTTATCGTAAATAAATTAGGCTGCTAGGGTTTTCTAAAAATGAGGTATTTATAAATGGGTTTTACTAAACCTAAGCCCAACTCATCTAAATAATTTAAACCCACATAATATATTCCTAGGACTTCAATATAAATATTAGGGCCTCTAAAAGCCTAAGTGAAAATTTAACTATTTACTAAATAATCCTTGAAATTTTTTGGGTTATTACATTCTTACCCCATTGAAAGAAGTTTAGTCCTCTAAACTTTAACGTACCTGCCACTTTGCATCCTCATCACCTCTAGCTTTCATAGTAATCTACACTAAATACTCTAAGAATGACACTGAGGTCAAACTTAAGGCTCAAATCAAACTTATCCTCATACATCCTAAACTCCCAAAGATCTAAAGCCAAAGCTCTGATACCATTTGTAACGACCCGAGCCCGAAGCCCGACCGCTACGTAGGCACCACACACTGGCCCACTAAACACCTCCTCAATTGGGTCAACCACAGCCCATCACAGGCCTCCAAAAGTCCAATGGATGATTTGATGCTTAGTAGTAGTGTATGGACCTTCTATATATCACACTAAATTCCCACATATTTTCGATGTGGGATGGGGATATCACAGTGCAGGTACGAGGTGGACGACCGTGCCAGATATTCTACCTTGGAGTCAAGTTTGGTGCAGTGAACAAAGCTCGATTTCTGGTAGCATCACCACCATAATTTATTCTTCAGTCCCGAGATTCAACTAGGACGTAAAGACATTAACATATTAGTTATTTGCGTTTTTCTAATCCATGATTACCAATCACAAATCTGAAAACGAGATTAATAATTGGTGATATAACACAAACAACAATCTATACATCATTCGTCATCATCGAGACAACAAATTCTGTCATTTGATTGTTAATCATCTTTTCTTTCTTTCCTTTTTGTATTCTCATTCTGAAATTCTTGGTGAGAAGACAGGAGGATTGGGTCAGTTTATATACTGTTGCGGAAGTGAAAGAAAATGAAGAGTTGAGACATTGTAGGTTTGTAGCAAAGATACATATAAATGAGTACAATTGTAGGTTTGTAGCAAAGATACATATAATGTTCTTGCTATATTAGGCAACCTTAATGGATACAAAATGGACAAGTATTAATCATCATCCTGTTTTTGGAACATGCTATTATTATTCACGTTTGAGAATATTTTGACCCATATAATATCCTTATTCCACTTTCTGATAACAATAAAAGAGAAGATCCATCAGATACTTAGATATATTTTCATTCCATGTTTATCGTATATAATATCTAGATAAATCTTTCAATATATTTGTTGTAATCTAGTCCTAGAATATCTCCTATGTATCTGTATAAATTCAACGCCTTGTGATCAATGGAAATACAATTAATATTCTCAAAGTTAATCTCTGTCTATCATGGTATCAGAGCATTGACGATCAAAAACCCTACCCTCTCGCCGCATAGCCGCCGCCGCCTCCCTCCACGGCTACCACTGCACCTCACCCTCATACCTAACCTAGCCGAACCAACCCATCCCCTTGTTGCCGTCTCCCTCTCCCATGTTCTCAAACTCACCAACACCAACTACATAGCTTGGAAACTTCAAATTGAAGCCACCCTCATAGGTTTGGACCTCCATCACTTCATTGACAATGATCACACACCTCCACCAGAAACTATTACTCCCACCGCCCCAACCACACCGCTTCTTGCGCCCGAGAACCCACCTCGCTCCGCTTCCACCACCACAACCCTTGCCTAATCCTTCCTACAAAACTTGGTATCGCCAAGACAAACTTCTCCTCGGTGCTTTAGCCGGTTCCTTATCTCCTTCCCTTGTCCCTTTAATATCCTCTCGTTCAACCACCCTCGCCGCTTGGAATTCCCTTGCCAAAACCTTTCGCCAATCCTCTAAAGGCCACATTAAACAAATCAAAGACCACCTTCGCAATATCACGAAGGGTACCCGAACCATAACCGAATACATGCAAGATATCCAAACTCGTGCCGCTCAATTAACCTCTCTAGGCCGCCCCATTGACCCCGATGATCTCATTGACAAAATTCTTGAACAAATCAATGACCCCGACTATGATAATGTCATCTCTCGCCGTCCGTAACCGTGAAAACCCAATCACGTTTGACGAGCTCCATGAAAAGCTAATCAATCGTGGAGTTAACTCTCAAAAACAAACCCAAAAACCCATCCACCTTTCCCCGCAACCGTCAACTACACAACCAAAATCAACCCCGCTCATCCAACAACCAACCTAACCACTCTCCCAACTACAACCCTCGCACCAACTCCTCACCTCAACCATACAAAGGCCGTTGCCACGGTGCCGACGTGAAGGTCACTTCCTCTCTCAATGTCACACCTTCCGCCAAATCTACCCTAATGCACAATTCCTCCCCTCCCAACAACAACCGAACCAACACCAACCGCCCACCAAATCGCCCTAGTGCCCACACCGCAACCTCCACCCACCAACCAAAACCTTGGCTCTTTGATAGTGGGGCAACTCACCATGTGACCAACGACCTCAACAACCTAGCTCTTCACTCTCCATACGATGGGACTGATGAGCTTCTCATTGGCGATGGTTCCGGCCTACCTATCACCCATACTGGTTCCACCACTCTCCTTACACCCACTTCTAAATTTTCGCTTAATCATGTTCTTTGTGCTCCCTCTGTGTCCCGTAATATTCTATCTATCTCTAAATTTTGCCTTGATAATAATTGTTCTGTCTCCTTCTCATCAACTTCCTTTTTTGTGAAGGATCTTCGCACGGAGTCACACTCTTGGAAGGCAATTCTAGCTCGGGCATCTGCGAATGGTCGCCTCCTTCTCCCGCCGCTCATTCCATCTCCACTTCCGCCGCTTCAACGTGGCATCATCGCTTAGGCCATCCGTCTCACCCATTGTTCGTCATCTTAGTAGTAGTTTCAATTTACAAATTCCTAGTTGTTCTAGTTTTCATTGTAATTCATGTGACTGCAATAAAAGCCATAAATTGCCATTTTTTGAGAATTCAATTCTTTCTAGTGGTCCTCTTGATGTCTTATACAGTGATGTGTGGTCGTCCCCTATAACCTCATACGATGGTTTCAAATACTATATCATCTTCGTTGACCATTTTTCGAAATACATATGGCTTTACCCCTTAAAACACAAAAGTGATGCCACCTCCGTTTTCTCCGAATTTAAATCTCGAGTTGAAAAGTTCTTCAATCGCCCAATCATCACCATCTTTAGTGATAATGGAGGCGAATATATTGGTCTTCATTCCCTTCTCGTTTCCCATGGCATAACTCATCTCACCTCTCCACCCCACACACCTGAACACAATGGGTACTCGGAGAGACGCCATCGACACATTGCCGAAACCGGCCTATCTTTACTTACCCACTCTCATATGCCCCTAACCTACTGGCCCCTTGCCTTTGTCACAGCCAGCTATCTCATCAACCGCATGCCCACCCCCACCCTCAACATGAAATCTCCCCACCTTATTCTTCTTGGCCATCCTCCTAATTATCAAAAACTCCGCAGCTTCTTGGCCGCTTCTTCGCTACTCCGTGGCTTCGTCCCCCTACACCAAACACAAACTCGAACCTCGTTCCTCTCCCTGTGTATTTGTTGGTTACTCCCCCACACAAAGTGCCTATTATTGCCTCGATCCCAAAACTCACAAAATCTTCGTCTCTCGTCATGTCAAATTTGTCGAATCAGTCTTTCCCTTCTCAAATACCACATCTCACACCCCAAACACCATCCCTTCCCCTTCCATTACTGACTGGTGTGCCTCCTCCCTCCCAGTTCTCATTCAAACCCAAGCTGATAACCCCACCATTGATTCCACTTCAACACCCAGTGAGGCGCCCGCCCCATAACCCTGTGCGCACGCCCCAAACCCCTTCCGCCTGTGCCACACCCACGGCTACTCAGGCGCCCGCACCAACCTCTCCCATGCGCCCGCCTCAACCTCACCTTGATTCCCCTGGTGCTACGACCTCTCAGGCGTGCGCCCCGGATCCCCCATGCGGCCGCCTCATCCCAACCCCTTCCAATACCTCTGCAAAGACCCCGATCACTCTCCCTACTACCACCACCACACCTGAACCTCCACCAACACACAGACCGATCACCCGGCTTCAAAACAAAATTACCAAACCCATCACCAAACTAAACCTACATGTTTCCCTTCCTCAAACCACCTCCGACCCCACCACTGTTGCCCAAGCTCTAAAACACCCCGACTGGCGTGCAGCTATGCAAACAGAGTTCGATGCACTAACCCGCAATAACACTTGGGACCTTGTTCCCTGCACCCATCTCGTAACTTGGTTGGGTGCAAATGGATCTTCCGCACCAAGTATAAACCTGATGGCTCCGTTGATCGCCTCAAAGCTCGACTGGTTGCAAAAGGGTTTCATCAACGTCCTGGACTCGACTATTCAGAGACATTCGCCCCGTAGTCAAGCCCGCTACCATTCGTACTGCATCTGTCATTGGCACCGTAATAACCGGCCACTTCGACAAGTCGACATCAACAATGCCTTCCTTCAAGGCTCTCTTACAGACGACGTGTATATGGCTCAACCACCTGGGTTTGTCAGCTCCACACATCCCACGCACATCTGCAAGCTTCGTCAAGCCATCTATGGCTTAAAACAAGCCCCTCGTGCATGGTACAATGAACTCCGAACCTATCTCCTATCTGTTGGTTTTCACAATTGCGTCTCGGATTCATCTCTGTTTACTCTGCGACACTCACAGGATTGCATTTTTCTACTAGTTTATGTAGATGATATTGTCATCACAGGTTCTAACTCCACCCTTGTTGACAACTTCATCTCCTCTTTTGCATCACGTTTTTCTCTCAAAGACCTTGGCTCCTTGTCTTATTTTCTTGGCATTGAAGTCATTCCTCACTCTCATGGTATTTTTTTGAGTCAACACAAGTATATTGTTGACTTACTCACACGGACCAATATGCTTGATGCCAACCCAGTACCAACCCCCATGGTGCCTCATCCTCCCCTCAATGCTCAGTACGGATCTCCTCTCCATGATCCCTCCGAATATCGAGCTATTGTTGGGTCTTTACAATACTTGTCATATACTCGATTTGATCTATCATTTGTAAGAAATGACTCTCTCAATATCTTCAAGCACCCACTGATCTGCACTTGAAGGCATTGAAACGAGTCCTTCGATATTTAGTTGGTACAAGTACTCATGGACTGCTCCTTCGCCGCAATTCTCCTACCTCTCTACATGCATTCACAGATGTAGATAGATGTAGATTGGGCAGGCGACTCTGACAACTACATCTCCACCACTGGATTCATAGTGTACCTTGGTCGCAATCCCATCTCCTGGAGTTCTCGTAAGCAACGCACCCTTGCCCGTTCATCTACAGAAGCTGAGTATAGAGCAATGGCCGCCACCACCGCCGAAGTACTTTGGCTCCAAAATCGCTTCGTGAACTTGCCGTCAACATCTCCACCCACTCGCTATCTATTGCGACAACCTGGGAGCAACCTATGTTGCTGCAAATCCCAAGTTTCATTCCAAGATGAAGCATCTAGCGCTTGATTATCATTTTGTTCGGGAACATGTTCAAGCTTCCCAGCTGCGAGTCTCACACATATCTGGGTCGGATCAGCTGGCAGACGCACTGACAAAGCCTCTTCCGCGCGCACGATTCCTTGAGTTAATTTCCAAGATTGGACTCTCTCCTCGGTCGTCCATCTTGCGGGGGCATGATAACAATAAAAGAGAAGATCCACCAGATACTTAGATATATTTTCATTCCATGTTTATCGTATATAATATCTAGATACATCTTTCAATATATTTGTTGTAATCTAGTCCTAGAATATCTCCTATGTATCTGTATAAATTCAACGCCTTGTGATCAATGGAAATACAATTAATATTCTCAAAGTTAATCTCTGTCTATCACTTTCATTTCATTTCCTAGATTGAACATTTATATAACAATAAGGAAATAAAACAAATTCAAAAATAACATGCATACTATTGGACACCGTACTATTGGCCTGCAATTACTTGAATTACCGAGCTATTTTTTCATCAAACTTAAGATGCTTATTATAACTAATTCATAAAACAATCTCAATTTGCAAACAGAAGTTAACTTCTTAACGGGATAGTACAATCTGAAATTAGGGGGACCTGAAAAAAACTAGAAAGAAACTGGAATTGCTTTCATGTTTTTCTTTTTTTACTAGGTCTCTCTAATTTCAGATTGTATCCTAGTCCGTTAAAAGCTAAATTTCTTTTTAAAAATGTGGTTTATGGGAAGCATTTCCCTATTGTTTTGGTCAAATTTTAGAACTTGACAAGCTGACTAAGATTGGGTTAAATGGAATATAATTGCAAATCAACTCGAAATTAAATGAACAAGATATTTAACGAGGAAAGCCCTTGAACAACATGTTCGCCGGCATAAAACCTCAAAGGTGGAATTTTATAGAAATGATGAAGTTACAATGAGAGGAAGAATGTAGAGAAAAGAACTCAGTAGCTTCGATTGTGTGTGTGTGTTACAATAACGTGTGTTCTATTTATACTAAAAGTGATTGAAGAAGATAACTTTTGTTGCTCCTACAATCTCGGATGGTTTGTTGAGCTTCAATCCCATTATCCCATGCTTTCTTGACTGAGTCATCACGAAAAATCTCTATCACCGATCGTAATCCCTGAAAAGTAGGAATTAATATACCTGCAAAGAGATAGTCAAATTAGAGTCCAGGTTGTCTCAGTGTCTGATACAAGTTGATACTGCAAGTTGAAGTCTTCTAGTTGTCAGCCGAAATTCATCCTCAAACAATTGCCCCTTAATTTTTGAATTTGGAAGTAGCTGAGTCAAAAATTAACACTTGATTCCCACCAAGGATTAGGAACGTGGTAGTGGCGGTTACCTTTTAGTGGATAGGTACTTATAACTCCCTATAACTCTACAACCGTCGCCATCACAATAAATAAAAGGGCCTCTTCAGATTTCGTAAACCCCACAAAGCAAAAAACCTTTCCAAGCTTTAGACCTCTTTTTACTCTTAGAAAAACCCTTCTTGCCGCTACCATGGATGAACTCCCTCAAGGTTTCGTTTGCCAAAACATGATCGACCACCCTGATGAAGAAAGATGCGAACTCACCGTTGCTGAAGTTGAAGACTTGAAGAAGTTCTTCCCAAAAACTGCTGAATTTCTGGAACCTAATGCTTTAATGACTTCCGACTGCGCTTCAGAGGAATGGGTATGCTTTCTTGAGTACCCTTTTTTGATTGGGCTAACATTTCCTTTTCCCCCTTTCATACTGCGATTTTTCGAAAAAACTGGTTTGGCCTTTGCTCAATTGATGCCGGTAGGGTGGAGGAATTTGGTTACTCTAGGAAGATTGAGCGCTGAGATGAACATGAGGGTTGATTTGGAGGAACTTGGCTTCTGCTATGACTTGAGATCTCATGGAAACAAGAGATTTGGTTTTAGGGTTAAATCAAGATCAAACAGTTTGGTGACCGACTCTATTGATAGGGATAGAAAGTGGAAGAATAGATTCTTCTATGTGAAGAGGTCTACACTAGAGCACATGGAAAAGATAAACTCTTTCTGGCTGGATGAAGGTGAGGATTTTCCTTTTCTATTTCTACAGAATTCAGGTTGTTTCAAATATTCTAACATCTTGATTTCCACAGCTTTGAAGTTGGATGAATTGTTTCCTAAGCGTGCTGACACATTGAGCGTGGTTGCTTCTGTTGTCGCCCTGTCTCCAAGAAAACGGAAGTTTTTGCGCCCTGCTACTCCGAGCGGTGAGGAAGAGGTTGAAGAAGTAGAGGAAGAAGAAAAGAGTTCCAGTAAAGCTTTACAAATTGCAACTGTGATGTCGACTGGTAAGTACACTAACTGTTGCTCTAGGGTTATCTTTATACCTTGCTGATTTTAGGCTCAATATACAGACACAACTTCTCAACCCAGCGTGGGTGGAGTTAGCAGTTTGATTGCCCGCTTCAAGAAGCCAAAGAAAGAAGTTGCTAAGCCCAATATTCCTAAGGATGAAGGCACCAAGCCTAAGTTGATGTTGGGTGACATAGTGTCTTTTAAGAAGAGGAAAAGTGAAATCGTTGATGTAGATGCTGGGGAACCAATTGAAGAGGTTTTAGGTAGCAGAAGGTATGAGTATCTTCTTATTTTTGTACCTTTTCTCTTGATATATCTAGTAGATAGTGATAAGTTTCAACTTGACAGGTTTACGATGCTGTGAGCCTGTTGTCAAGCGAAGTGAAGCTCTGGAAGGGTAAAGCTGAGATGTCAAAAGTTGATGGCGAAAAGAAGGTCAAAGTTGTACAGAGGGAAATGGAATCCAAGGTCTCTTCTATGCAGGTTGAGATTGATAAGAAGGACATGGAAATCAAGGAATGGATGAAGAAGAATGCAGACTTGAATCAAGCCCATCAGGTTGCCATGAAAGTCTTGGAGGAGCGTTTGACTAGGGAGGCCGGCAAGGTTGTTTTTGAGGCCAGAATTCAAATGATTGAGGAGTATCAGGCTGGCAAACACCTTGAATGGAACCTGGAAGACGAGAAGGCCACCCTGAAAGGTATCATAGATGAAGAGGCTGGAGAAGTCACTTCTAAGCTTCAAGATGACACAAATGTTGAGCATGTAGGTGATAACCAGGAGGATGGAAACAATTAAGCTTTTTAACGTACTTCTTAATCTGCAGGATGTTAGCAGTAGAAAACAATTTGTTTTTGTTTTGAGGATGTAATATGTGTTGGATGTTTTAGAACATGTGTCCGCGTTGTTCTTGCCATGCCTATGGTTGGCATGGTTTGAACTTTTGGATGACCTAACTCAGGTAGGGATTTAGTGGTTGATCCCTTTTTGGGTATTTAGTTGTAAAAACTATGGTTTAGTTAGGCAATGATATCTATGCCTTTTAAACTTTGTTCAAGGTAACATGTAGATGTTACAACCAATTTGCAAATGACTAAAGTCCACCATTTGGACAAGTACAGGAAGGTAATCAATATGTACAAAGTACAGTGGCCAACCTGCAACTTGGTCAAATGTGAAAAACGTGCGCACGGGCGAAGGTGTTTGAACCTTGATACTTTAGAAAGATGTGAAATCTTTAAACCTTAGGAAGGTGTAAACCTTACGGAGACAAGCTTTACTAATCATGGAATAAGTAAATATCGTACAACATTAATTGTGTAATACTTACTTGAAACTCAATCAAGTTGTTCTTTCGTTGTGTCCGCAAGTTGACGATCATTAGTTCTACTGACTTGTAGAAAGTTAAGCATATGCCTACATCGATTTTGTCAACCTGTAGCTTATTTTATTCCTTGCAAAACAAACACGTGTTAGGGGTGGGTGTTAGCTTTGCTAACACCCCTCCGATGCTTAAGTCAGTAAGTGTCCAAAAATATAATCAAATTGAAATAATGAAAATTGAAATGACAATAATTAAATCATACTGTTTGTCTGAATTTTAAAGAACGAGCCGCAACTTACATGAAATATGCTTTCAAGTTGATAGCATTCCAGCCTTCTAGGTATCCTGTCGCCATCCAAGGTTGAAAGCCGCATGCTCCTTTTCCAGCCTTCCGCATCAATTAAATATGGACCTTCCCATTTAGCTCCCAACTTGCCGGCATTTAATTCCTTTGTGTTCTGAAAGACTCGCCTCAACACCATGTCTCCAACCTGGAATCTTCTTACACGAATATTCTTGTTGTAGGATTTAGCTATTCTTTGTTGATAGGCAGCCATTCTGATTTTAGCTAAATCTCTGAGTTCATCTATAGTATCCAAGTCTTCTGCAAGTACAATCTCAGTTTCAGCGTTATCAAACCGTATCTGGCTGTGGGCACAGAGAATTCTACCGGGATGACCGCTTCAGCTCCGAACACCAAGGAGAAGGGCGTGTGACCTGTAGCTGACTTAGGGGTGGTTCTATCTGCCCACAGCACAAGTGGTAGCTCTTCAACCCATCGTCCTTTCTTTCGGTCAAGGCGTTTCTTCAAGTTGTTGATTATCAACTTGTTGCTGGATTCAGCTTGTCCATTAGCTTGAGGATGCACAGGAGTGGAAGTAATCAACTTGATCCCCCATCTTGCACAGAAGTCTTGTGTTTTTCTACTGATAAACTGAGATCCATTGTCGCAAATAATCTCTGAAGGGACTCCAAATCTGCTGATGATGTTCCTCTTTAAGAAAGAAATAACTTCTTTATCTCTAACTTGAACGAATGCCTCGGCTTCAATCCATTTAGAGAAATAGTCTGTCATGGCCAACATGAATACTTTACCCTCGGAGCTCTGGGTAACTTGCCAACGATATCCATGCCCCATTGGATGAAGGGCCAAGGTGATAAGATGGGATGGAGTGGTTCCGCAGGTTGGTGCAGGATGTTGCTATGTCTTTGGCATGCGTCACATTTCTGTACATATTTAGCTGCGTCTTGTCTCATAGTTGGCCAATAATACCCTGTCCTGAGTGCCTTGGATGAAAGTGATTTGCCCCCAGAATGGTTGCCGCATATACCATCATGCAGTTCTTTCAACACCTGTTCAGCTTGCTGGGGTTCTAGGCACCTCATATATAATCCTGTAAAAGACTTACGAAATAATACATTATCAATTAGTATAAATCTGGATACCTTAATCCTGAATGCTCTTGCATTTTTGACATCTTGAGGCACCGTTCCGTCCTGCAGAAATTTCATTATGGGTGATGTCCAAGATGTCACATTGTTCATGGAATCTGTTGTTGCATCTTGTTGCTGGTCTACTTGGGACACTTCAGGTTGATCTATCGCTGGATGTAAGATATGGATTATGGGTATGGCGTTATTCAACATGCTTTTGCAACTTGATCCCAGGTTGGCTAATGCATCAGCTTCAACGTTGTCTTCCCTAGGAATTTGCTGGAAGGTGAAGCCTTCAAACTGTGCTGCTAAGGATTTAACAAGCTGCAAATACTTCGTCATCCTGTCATGCTTAGCTTCATAAGATCCATTAAAATGGTTAACTAATAATAAGGAATCGCTAAAAACATTGAGACGTTTAACATTTAAATTTAAAGCAAGAGTTAAACCCAAGATGAGGGCCTCATATTCAGCCTCATTGTTTGTCGCCTTGAATTCACAGGTTCACGGCTTGAGGAATCAGATCACCTTGAGGGGACTTTAGAACTATTCCCAACCCCGTCCCCTCGGAATTTGATGACCCATCGGTGTAGAGTGTCCGTAGAATCTTGTGAGATCGGGTTCTTCAAGTTCTTTGGACTTCAAGTTCTACTTCTGGTAAGAGGCCGGGACTAAAGTCAGCTACAAAGTCTCGCTAGAGCTGCGACTTGATTGCGATCCTTGCTTCATACCGAATATTGTACGTGCTTAGTTGTACGGACCACTTTGCCATTCTCCCGACATTTCGGGCTTTCTCATTACACTCTGATAGGATAGTTAGTCTTCACAATAATAGGATGAACTTCAAAATAATGACGTAACTTAATAGAGGCAGTTATTAAAGCAAGGACAAGTTTCTCAAGATGGGAGTACCTGGTTTCTGCATCTAAAAGAGATTTACTTACATAGTATAATCTTGGATGTTGCTCACCGGCTTGTTCTCTTACCAAGACCGCGCTCACCGCATTTTGATACCGCAAGGTACAAGTACAACGCTTCCCCAACTTACGGTTTGGAAAGTAGAGGTGGTGTAGACAAGTATTCCTTAAGCCGGTTGAAAGCCGCTTCATGCTCCTCTGTCCACCGGAACAACTTGTTTTTCTTTCAAAGACATCGTAGAACAACTTGCACCTGTCGATGATTTAGAAATGAACCTTGTTAAAGCTGCCACTTTGCCGGTCGGCCTACGCACATCTTTAACAGTCTTTGGTGAGTTCAAAGTTGATAATGGCCTTGATCCGCTCCGGGCTTGCTTCAATACCTCTCTTTGTGACCATATAACCAAGGAATTTCCCCACTCTAACTCCGAAGTTGCACTTTGATGGGTTGAGCTTCATGTTAAAAGCTTCCAAGATGTCAAAGGCTTCCTTGAGATCACGAACATGATCGCCATGCATTTAGACTTGACTCACCATATCATCAATATATACCTCCATTGTTTCTCCGATCGATCTTTGAACATCAAATTTACCAATCTTTGGTAGGTTGCCCCTGCATTCCTTAATCCAAAGGGCATGACTATGAAGCAATAAATACCCTCAGGAGTAATAAACGCTGTATCTTCTTGATCGGAAGGCTCCATCTCGAATTTGTTGAAAACCCGATGAAGCCGTCCATAAAAGTCAATATTTCATGCCCCGTTGCGTCTACCAAAGAGTCAATGTGAGGCAAGGGAAATGGGTCCTTCGGGCGAGCTTTGTTCAAGTCGAAAATCCACACGTACTCGCCACTTGCCATTGCGTTTCTCCACAACTACTACATTGGCTAACCACCTAGGGTAGTCAACCTCCCTAATCATTTTTGACTTCAAAAGCCTCTCTACTTCTTCTTTGATGATCTTGTTGCGCTCATGAGCAAACTTTCTTCGTTTCTGATGGACAGTTTGGCGTTGGGATCGACGTTCAACTTGTGGGTTATTACATCTTTACTTATCCCGCCATATCCTCATGCTTCCAAGCAAAGCAGCTTTGTTCTACACTTGAGGAACTCTATGATTTCATCCTCAACTTGGGGGAATTCCTACACCAACTAGGACTTTGACATCGGGATTAGCGGGATCGAGCCGCACTCTCGACGTCTAACTCTGCGGCCTTCAAGAACATCCCGAGCCTTTCGCTGTAATTGCTATGCTAGTCTAGGACAACTTGCTGCCTTCATGGACACCTTGTAACATTCCTTTGCTGATTCTTGATCACACGACACCTTGACAACTCCCAAGGTGTTGGCAACTTGAGACATTGGTGGTAGGTTGATGGGATAGCCTTAACGTTGTGAATCCAGGGCCTTCCCAATATGATGTTGTAGGACGGCGGCATTCAATCACGCGAGAACCTCTCCATAGAATTAATCCCTTGAACATAAGTGGGAAAGTAATCTCCCCAAAGGTGTGCTTCGTCTCTCCACTGAACCCAACTAAGACAGAAGAACTTTTAGTTACGTTTTCAAGTGGAATCCCCATTCCCTTTAAGCCGTCAGTAGTAACGATATTGACCGAGCTACCATTGTCAATCAGGATGCGCCTAACCAAACAGGTTTGCCACACGAAGGCTCACAACCGGTGCGTCATGATGGGGATCTGGATGTTGACCCGATCACCTTCATCAAAGGAAATCTCCCAGGCCTTTATCTTTGTTGACGGACCTTGCGACAAATACGACTGTCCTCCTTAGCGCTGCGGCATGGCGCTCGCAGCTCGAATAGGTTGTACCACAAATATCTGAACCGCCGCAGATCATGTTGACCACTCTGGTAGGTGGTGGATGTTGAGGAGGACTTTCAGTTTGCTTTTCCTGGTTGCTAGCACGAACTTGCTTTTCCTGGTTGTCAGCACAACTGTCGGTGCGTCCACGTCCTCTACCAAGTAATTCTTTGAGTAATCCTTTAGACAACAAATGACTGATTTCTTTACGGAGTGCAATGCAGTTTTCCGTAGTGTGACCGAAATCCTCATGATAGGCGCACCACTTGGACTTGTCTTTCCAGATTGAAGGTTTATCGGACCTTTTGGGCCACCTTGCCTTTTCACCCAAGCTGTCCATAGCGTTAATCAGTCCTGCAACATCAACAGAAAAACAATAGTCATCAATTCTTGGATACAAAGACTCATCATCCTCATCATTATCTTCTACACTAAGAACTTTGGAAGAGTCAAGTTTAGAGTAGGGTTTGCCCCTATTGGATCTAGCATGGGATGTCTCCATCTTGCCGCCAGAATGAGAGGGGAGTGCGGTTTGCACTGGGATAATCGAGTCTTCTTCTTGTCTGTAGCAACTTGTCTTCTTCCGGCTGATGAACTTGGATGCTCTAGTCCTGATTTCGTCCAACCTTTTGCAAGGCGTCATTACCAAGTCGTCGTAGTATGGAGAGTCTTTCTTAAGCCCCATCCTGAATGCTTCGATTGCTGTTACGGTATCCAGGTTGGAGATGTTCACTGCTTCTCTATTAAACCTGCTGAGATAATCTTTCAGGAGCTCATCAGGTTGCTGGACCACCCTGTAAAGATCACTAGTTAGCTTTTCAAATACCCTGTTGCACGAAAACTGATTAGTGAACAGATTAATAAGTTGTGCATAGGATCCTATAGAACCCAATGGCTGGTTGATCAGCCATCTCAAAGCTGCTCCGGTAAGAGTTGATCCGAAACCCCTGCAAAAACAAGCCTCTCTATATTGAGGCGGTATATGGACAACATCCATCTTCTCTTGGTATAATGCAACATGCTCTCTTTGGATCGGTGGTTCCGTCATATTGCTTCATGTGTGGAGGGTGAACTTCTTCGGGATGACCACATTGGCTATGGAGGGAGTGAAACGAGATTCATTGTAGCAAGTTGGTGAGGCCTGGTTGTATGGTAGTGTCATTCCGGGGACACTCATGATCATATCCTTTAGCTCTTGAATCCGCACACTTGATAGCCTGCGCATCATGGTTAGGAGTAAGCCGATAATTATTATTATAATTGAAATCAAACTGGGGATTAACACTCCCCGTTGTAATCGAAGTTGGAACTACAAATGTTGTGGTTGTTGGAGTGACGGTTCCAGGATGGACAATGGTGCTTTCTGTAAACCAGTTGGTTGTCGGAGCAGTTCCCCCATATCCAGATGATCGTGAGCCTTCATTCCCAAAGTGAGTCTCCTAGGTTGATAAGGGGTATATGAACCTGGTGGGCCGTTTGGAGCGACGGATTGAAAAATGCTTGGGATACTTGTTGATAGTGCACTCGAACCTCCACTTTGTAGAGATCATCTCCTGCCGCATCCTAGCAATCGGTTCATCGGCATAGTTGAAGTAACATCTTGGGCGGCGACTTGGTTCCTCACTTCGCGCAACATAGCGGTCAGGTTGGAAGCAATATCAAGTGGGATTTCCTGTGACGCAGCGGCAGTTGTCCCGTCGTGAACTTGAATAGGACGTGATACTCCACCTACGCTTTGGGTTGATGCTTGCAAACTTGTCACAATTGGGATGGTCTCCACAGTGGATCTCAAACCAAGGGAGGACGAACCCACGAGACATTCCGGTAGACATTTTCGAGTTTCCTAAAGCAATTAAAAGACCAAAATTCCCACAGACGGCGCCAAATTGTTTTGGTCAAATTTTAGAACTTGACAAGCTGACTAAGATTGGGTTAAATGGAATATAATTGCAAATCAACTCGAAATTAAATGAACAAGATATTTAACGAGGAAAGCCCTTGAACAACATGTTCGCCGGCATAAAACCTCAAAGGTGGAATTTTATAGAAATGATGAAGTTACAATGAGAGGAAGAATGTAGAGAAAAGAACTCAGTAGCTTCGATTGTGTGTGTGTGTTACAATAACGTGTGTTCTATTTATACTAAAAGTGATTGAAGAAGATAACTTTTGTTGCTCCTACAATCTCGGATGGTTTGTTGAGCTTCAATCCCATTATCCCATGCTTTCTTGACTGAGTCATCACGAAAAATCTCTATCACCGATCGTAATCCCTGAAAAGTAGGAATTAATATACCTGCAAAGAGATAGTCAAATTAGAGTCCAGGTTGTCTCAGTGTCTGATACAAGTTGATACTGCAAGTTGAAGTCTTCTAGTTGTCAGCCGAAATTCATCCTCAAACACCTATATCAGAGCATGGTTCCAGGGACATGTGGGTTATGGGCCCACCACGCTTCTGATTTGATGATATTGTTTCAATATATTTTTATTTAATTACTTTTACAGATAGTGCAAGTAAGTGGGTTCTTGAAGGGTTTTGGGAGGTTGCTAGTGTTTGGAGTGGTGGTTCTTGGGGTTTTCGCGACGGCATTTGGACCTTTTGTTTATGATGGGCAGGTACATTTGAACTTCACTTTCATTGTTTTAGCTAAATTTTACATGGGAATCGCTAACTGTCTAATTGAATCTTAGTTCCTTCAGTTTAGAGTGATAGCTTTAAATTTTCGTCTCTAAAACATTTTGCTATTTCAGATCTTTGAAAGCTCTGGTTTTTTTAGAAGTTAGAGTTGCATTTTTTGAAATGTTACTGATTATTGCTATCCACATTGTAGTAGTCTGCTGATATCTTGCGTCCTCATTTATTATCATTGTTAGACAATTATCCAACATCTACTAAAGAAAGAAACATGGACCGGTATATAGACTTGAGGAGCTTTTCCCTTATCACCGGTTGGTTCTTTTAACGGCCCAGTCTAGCCCATGCCCACACTTGGGTCTCTCTCTACTTCTTACCCAATCTCTAATTCTAAAATGGTATCAGACCACCAATCTGTGGTGGTCTGATTGATTACGCTGCTTCTACATGGGCCCTTTGTCATCTCTTCTACAAGGTCCATTATCTCCTATCTTCTACAAGGTCCATGACTTCACGTGCTCGACCCTCAACCTTCTCCCCGGGTCACACGTGAGGGGGCGTGTGTTAGACAATTATTCCACATCTACTAAAAAGAGAAACATGGATTGGTATATAGACTTGAGTAGCTACTCCCCTTATTACCAATTTGTTTTTTAAGATGAAACCTTCAATATAGTCTGTTACCGGCCCAGTCTAGCCCATTTGTTTAATTTTGGACTATGTGAAAATGACACTTGGTCTAATTTGTGGTAGAGGAGAGATAACACTATTTTTAATAGTTTTGTCTAAAGTTCTTGGCTGTGTGTATTATGTGTGACTAGAGAATTCCGTAGTTTATGCAGTCTTTTGAATATAGCATTGCTCCCTTTATTGTTGTGGGTTAGTTAACAAAGAATTATCTAGCAAATAAATGGGGCATTTTTGTCAATTGTTGGTTTCTTCTTGGTTTCTTCGGGAGCAAAAAGGTGTGGGACATAGGCCATTGTGGGTGCTCATAAGTTTTACAACTCTCCTACAATATAAATATTGACAAATGACCAAAATATGCAACATATTTCACGTTTTTTACAATCAACGCAACATATTATCTAGTGACAACTTAATGCAAAGTAATTTATCTATTCGTTTTTCATATGATGCAATTTACGTACAATTTTCATGCAACGTACGTTCTAAATTTGACTCAAAATAATGCACTCTCATTGCATTATTTGTATCACGATTAGAAAGTACATTACATTATATTGTCAATAGATAGTACACTTCATTTATTGAAACCAAAGGTATAGTACATTCTACAAGTTAGTAATTATTCCATATATAAATAATCTAAAGAAATTATTGGCAAGGCAACTGAAACCAGTAAGAAAAGGGTTAACAAACGAATCTGATCATGCACTCCGGTGGTATCTTCAAGGGTGAAGCATTTGGTATGGGATGGATTGAGAAGAGTTACCTAGTGGTGTTTTGGTTGTTGAGATATGAGGACAGTTTGTTCATCCTTTAGTTCTTGGTGATAGGTTTTCGTTTCTAATATCAGAGCTTAAATTTCTACTATTAAAAGCATTAAAAAAGTAGAAATAATGTAGTTTTTCGCATTATATGTTTCTAATTTTAAATGCACTAAAAAAGTAATTATTTCTAATTTCATGTAAAAACATCTATAGTATAAATGAGGGAAGGGAGTGAACAGTGGTATGAATAGTTCCATCTGTCGAAATTCCCATTTTGCCCTCACTATTTTGTCCCTTTCCCATTTTGCCCTTAAAAAAAATTAAATTAAAATTTTTTTTTTTAAAATAAAATAAAAAAAATCTCGTGGCCTTGGACACGGGCATGTACTAGTTGGAGTATAATTCTAATATCAAAGGCAGAAAAAATAAAAAATGTGATTTTGGGAAGCCTTTCTCCATATCAGAGCCTGGTTTTGATCCAGGGACCTGTGGGTTATGGGCCCACCACGCTTCCGCTGCGCCACTCTGATTTGTTGATATACTTTCAATTTTAAAATATTTATTCCAAATAATTGTTGTTGAGAATTTTAAACTATTAATTCCAAAATAAAGACACCTTGCTCAATTTTGCCTATTCTCAATTTGGTGGGATTTCAGGTCGTCCGAAAATGCAATTAATTCATAATCTTTTCTATTGGAGAATTGTTAGTTTTGATTTCGGCATTGGAATAAGGAAATTATTTGTTGTGTGAATCTGTTTTCGCGGTTTTGCTGTGTTTTAGGCACTTGTTTGCTGTGGCTGCTCCGGTTTATTTCGTGTATTTGTTGAGGCATTACTGTTGTGGCAGGGATTCTTGAAGGGGTTTGGGAGGTTGGTGATGATGGGACTGGTTGTTCTTGGGGTTTTCGTCTCGGCATTTGGACCTTTTGTTTATCATGGGCAGGTACATTTGAATTTCACTAGCTTAATTTTACATGGGATTTGCTATTTGCTTAACTAAATCGTGGTTCCTTAAGTTCAGAGTTGATTTTCTAGATTTATGCTTTTTATCTATAACTATATAATGGCTGAAGTGAATAAGCTTTCTTTCCTAAAACAGCAAAAAGAGCGGGAAAACTAAAATCTATTTTTAGACGCAAAGCTTACCTGCTAAGTTAAAACCTTTTGTATTCTGACGTCTTTTCCAATTCCCCAATTTCATTCTCTCTCTCTTTCTCTTTCTATTTCTCTTTCTCTTTCTCTCTCTCTCCAATTGCTTTCCCCAACTCAAGGGCGTCTTCATCTCTCTTTCCCAAATCATCCATGACGGCTCAGTCTTTCATCACTGTCTCCTCACGCAACTCTCCCACTCGACAACATCCCTCCCACCGCAATCCGATCCCCCACCGTCCATCGTATTTATTTGCTTCAAACGATGGCGTCCTGCCATGCCGCTGCACCTCCCACCGTCTGTACAGTTTCCATATCGTTCTCAGAGCTTAAAGTGAGTATGTATCAAAATTCTGAAATGATTGGTTTAGTATTCTAAGAGTTCAATTTTGATTATACCTTTTTTCAAGCAGGAGCGACCGTAGCTTTTGAATTTTTGCATCGCTGGTGTTTTTTTTTTTTGTTCATATTTCTTCTGAAATATGAATGCATGGTGATGGTGGTTTATTGGGTTGCGTTTCTCTCCATTTGTATGTGCTTGAATCAATTTCTAAAGTCTAAAATATAACTGTTCGCGTCGGTCGCATAGATTTTATTTTTATTTGTGTTTATTTTGCTTGAGTTTGTGAGATTTTTGAAATTCCATATATTTGCTATTGCATCTATAATTTTATTTTTGAAGTGTAGTCATCTTTAATTTTTAGTATGTAGTACTGACTTTATCTTTTGTATCTAATGTCTGATTGGATCAGGATAAGCAAGCTGAGTTGTCTGCAAAAATTGAAGAAGGATTTGGGCCAAATGGATTGGGGGTTTTGTGAATTGTATGAACCAAATTGGCCGTTGGTCAAAGCATTGGTTTTCGGTATAATGCTGATGTTTCTGTAATATTGATTAATTAAAAATACCAGGGCTACCTTGAGTTACTATTTTCCCCTTTGTCTAGGACTATCTACATGTTCTTCAATGCAGATAGCCTGTTTGATGTTTGGTCTCATTTTCACATCAATGTGATACTTAAGTAAGAATATTTCATGGTTTCAGGTACCGGAAATGGGATGATAAAATCGCTTCTTGACTCAGTTGGTGATCCAGGTACATCTGCTCATGCTGTGCTTACTGCCATTAGAGGTTACTTATGATTTTGCTATTCTTACTTTTAATTGATCTTGCTGATTGTTATGGTGATTAAGAGTTTTGGCATTGATATTTTGGATTATTTGATGGGTTTTGATTACCCTTTTGATATAGATGGTGTTATAAGGTGAGACTTTTGCATTGATTTGTTGAAATATTTGACGGATCTGTCGGCCATTATTGCTATTTTCCCCTTTTGGGTGTTCATGCCATTGGGGTAATGTTAATGCAAGATTTTGAAGCAGAGATTTTGTTTGTGTGTGTGTGTCTAATGGTATTTTTTTTTTTTTGTATTTTCTGTAGATCAGGCTAAATCTTGAACTAAAGGGAAACTCGAATACATGGTGAGTGGATAATTCCTTGTATAATATTGTAGAAAATGCGATTGGAGATTGTTCGAATCGACTCTGACTCTTGGTTATGATCTTAGGGGGAAGCTCCGGCCTTCTTTGTGGATGATTTGCAGCAGGAGTTTTTGAAGGGGTTCGATCTGAAATCGAAAGCTTTCCAAACGGCCACTGTGATTGGAAATAAGACTGTATGATGATCCATTTGTTTGATTTGATCTTGTCATAAAGTTGTTATTTTTCCCCGTTGCTCGTGCTTATTGATAATTGCAGTCATCATTGAAATATCTGTCTTCTGGTGTTTATTCAGTATGTGATTGGTGGAATTGATGAGCAAAATTCAACCATTGGAGTGTGTATTTACGATAAGTGTACTGGCGAGTGGTGAGTTTCGAGACTGTTTTCAAAGGTGGTTTCAATGTGATTCGATATTTCAGCTTTTACTAAAACACGACTGTATTTACAGGGTGATTCCAGTTATCTTAGGAACAAAACCGAAGCCATTTGAGGTCCATTCAGCTGTTCTTTTGAATGAAGCCAGAATTTTGATTGTTAAAGGCGATTCAACCTCTGATGATTGCACTTGGTTTCTTGAGGTGGGTATTTTATGTAGTATAAAGAAAGTTAAACTCATAATAAGTTTAAAAAATAGATTTCTTAATATGTGTGCACAAGTCTTAAACAAGAAGTATTTTGGGACGGAGGTAGTAATACTTTTTTGAGGGGATTAACTTTGTTATTTCACATTGTTAGGTGGATACAACCATTGGAGTGCGTATTTACGATAAGTGTACTGGCGAGTGGTGAGTTTCGAGACTGTTTTCAAAGGTGGTTTCAATGTGATTCGATATTTCAGCTTTTACTAAAACACGGCTGTATTTACAGGGTGATTCCAATTATCTTAGGAACAAAGTTTGTTAAAGAGCAGAAGGCGAAATCTGCAACTGAGGTGGTTGCTTGGAGTAAGGGAGTTATAGGTGATGCAGAGAAGCCCATAGTTATTAGTGGTCCTTCCGGAGTAGGGAAAGGCACATTAATAACTAAACTAATGAATGAATATCCATCCATGTTTGGATTCTTTGTGAGCCACACAACACGGGCCCCAAGGCATAAGGAGTTTAATGGAATCCATTATCATTTCACTGAGCGAAGTGTTATGGAGGAGGAAATCAAAGCTGGGAAGTTACTCGAGTTTGCTTCTGTGCATGGAAATCTTTATGGAACTAGCGTAGAGATGTTGTTGCAGATGCAGGAAAGGTGGGCTACTTGTCTTTCATACTCCCTCCGTCCCAAAATGGGCATTCATTTTGTTATCTTTCTTTCCATATTTCCATTGAAGCTGCCATCAACTAGGTCAAATTGTGTTAAGAACCACACCATTTTTTTATGAACTGCATTAGATAGTCTATTCATTATATTTTTATGAACTGTCCGGTTGAAGCTGCCATCAACTACCTTTCCTGATATTTATTAAATAGTCTATTCATTATTTTTGACCAAACTATTCACTTGAAAGCTGTATTAGATTCAAATTAGAATTTTTATATATTAATTTTTTATTTTCTTGGGCGAAGTTTGGTTTTTCAAGATAATGCATGTAAAGAGGTCAGATGTTATAGATGTTATACTAACAGTGTCTGCAGGACCAAAGAACTTTAGTTCAATCGTATCCGGTATTAGCTTTCTAATAGAGGCAGATAGTTCAATGTCATTTGCTAAGCCTATTTTTTTAAAGGACAATGTCCGCAGGAATATTCTTCTGCAAGGATGATGATCTATTACTGTTTTGTCCCTTTAGTTTTCACTTTTTACTCCTCAAAATAATTTTCTTTGTGTTCTTCATTTGACATCTCCAAAAAAATTGTACTAGATCACTCTCTTGGTTTATTATAAAGGGTATCTACTATCTAGAATTCAAATTTTTGAGATAATTCACATCTACATAACGTGATTAAATGTCATTTATGTTAGAACCACGCCATTCACAAATTTGACATTTCTTCTTACAAGCGACATTTTCCTTGAAATTTCTTCTGTTTTCTAACCCTGAGTTTCCGTATTTGTTCTACAACTGTAGCAACTCTTCATAGAGGTCATTAAAGGTGGGACTGCAGAAGTTTTTCTTTAGCTTATCTCTTCTTTCAGATACAATCAGAACCTGCAGAATGTGGACTAGCAGGAAATATTGATGCACAAGAAAACACCAAAGAGGTTAGATCCACATAACCAGTTACACATCTTGGTGATGCAACTATTGTCTGATTTAAGCGTTAACAGTTTCTTACTTTGATATCACATATAAACAAAATTCAAAGCTCCCAAATTTCATTTATTTCTTTGAAGCACCCCTACATCAACCTCCACTTAAAATGTTAGTCGACCATCACGCCTTTGTTCAACCAAGCGTTCCTTTTTGGATGAGCCATCAATGATTATTTTTATGATGTTAAATACTACCTCCATCCCAATATGAATGTCTAATTTAACATTTACTTTTGGACAAAAGGAGCAACACAACATTAAAATCAATAATTTGGATCGAGAATAATTTCTGAATGCACTGCTATATTGTTCTTTTCTTTCTTTTCCTCCCTGTAATTTTGTTTGAAATGTTGTCTTGACACATAATGTTATATATTTGAAGGTTTCATGCTTAACCTATGCTTTTAGAAGTTAATTCCAAATCATAGAACAATGAATAGCTTTGAAAACAATCTTGGCCACCACTTGGACTAGCTTTTTGGGGTTTAGTTGTATTCTTCTTTTTCCACATTTAACATTGTTTGTAGAAAGTAATATGAGTTCAGTAACCGAGGAAAATCATGGAGAGCAGTTGGATATGGGTTTTCATAAAGATCCAAAATATGTAAAGTGAACAGGAGGAATTAAAAGGGTTTTAATAAAGTGGGCATAATTTCTAAGAAAGGTGGGATTAGTCACTTGAAGATTGTAGAAAACTGATTGAGTTGTAAGTATTTTTAGTAGCAGTTATGCACAAGTATTTTTATAAACAATCTTATTAACTTGGAGCATTTGGAACTCAAGAGAGAAAGTTCTATTCGACGATTATTTGGTATAAATCTTATTTATATGATAAAATAACTTTTTAGGATTAATGTTTTGTTGTTGTATAGTTGTATATGACATGAAAATGAATCAAACTTATCGTGAACCAAACAAGCATTTAGTACTTTATGGTTAAAGGTCACTTTGTTATTTGTGCAGAATATCTAGGATGAAAATTGAGTTTCTATTAATATTTATCATCTGTTGTAGATCTGTTGTAGCCTGGAAGAATTAGTGGGGCACGTATGGTAATAAATGTGACATCTGGAGTTTGGGGCACGTATAATATTTATCATCTGTTATAGTTACTGGGTGATGATGAGATGAATTGAAAAGAGAAGGATCTTGCGGATGGCGGGTGTTTTGGGGTATATTCATTGAACTCTTAACTTTTATTGCACTATTCACTTGAATCAATACATCTTAAAATATACTCTATCCTTGACTGATGTGTATCGTTCTTATGAAATGGATTTTTTCAAAATCAAAATGCTATTCAATGAGATTATTTAATTCACCGATGGTAAGAGTGCAAGTGGCCCAATCTTTGGTACACTTGAAAAGTGAAGTTAATTGAGTTTCAGTGCCTATTGATTTTTCACTGTAGGTGTGTGTGTCAATGATTATAGTCCTTGTCCGATATTATTGGTTCGTATGTTTATCATATTTATCCACTTTACATGTTGGATTGCTTCACATTGAGTCCTTATGCTACGTATTTCTTGGCGTTTGGAACAGATTTGTCATTTTACAGATCGAGTATTACACTGGTCCAACATTGTCTTGGCATATGAGCCAGTTTGGGCAATTGAACGGGGAAAGTGGCAACCCCTGTTATTGACAACAATGTTCTAATTTGACTCAATTATGACTGACACAGGAAGTGTAGTTGTTCTCATGGACTATACTATGCAGATGATATTTTGTCTTTCTGAGTTACTAGCAGTATTGATGTCTGTGTGCACATATGCAAAATTGGGCATGCATTATTTGTAGCTGTTCTCATGGACTAACTCTTCTTTTTCTCTTAAGAGCATTTCATATGTAACTCATATTCTGGAAACAATTGCAGGGAAAGCTAATTGAAATTCGCTTCAGCATGGAGGGGATGATTAGTGGTGCAAAAATCCAAATTTGTAAGTCAGATGTTGATGGACAGTTGATTTCGGGAAACGTAACTTATGATGACAATTTTAGCAATGTTCAATTCTACTACTAATACAACTTACATGTGCATGTCAAATGTTAATGCCTATGCTGTGGTGAACAGATCTTCTTGAAAAGGTAGCTAAATGTTAAAAGCATGTCATTTGAAGTTGTCTATTTTCTCATAATTTACCACTTTAAACAAAAAATGATATTAATTTTTATGTAATTGTTTCTTTGAGCAATCTAGAGTGGTTCAAGTATCATACTGCTTATATTGTGAGAGAAGGGAGTGATTCGTGGCAGTCTCTTACGCTCTTGTTGCTCCATTTCTCTGGGAAGATCTTGGTAGAGAACGAATATTAGAACTCTTTGAAGATGGGACTGACCCTTCGAAGTCAATGAAATACAATATTGATGAGATGGGAGTGATTCGTGGCAGTCTCATACTGCTTATTTAATTGGACTTAATTGTTTTTAATTGGGACAAACATAAATGGCAAATGTAACTTTCATTTTGGAACGGAAGAAGTATTAATTTAGTAATTGTTGTAACAGCACAAGAGTATCAAATGAGCTGGGAGCAGGAAATGCTGATAAAGCTAAGTATGCTTATGTAGTCACTCTCAAGCTCTCTATGGAACTTTCATTTTGGGATGGAGCAAGTATCATTTTTTTTTTGTTTCTCGTGGGTCGCAGTTTTATGTTGTTTCTCGTGGGTCGCAGTTTTATGTTTATGGTTTATTGACTTCATTGAACTTTCTTCTGCATCTCTACTAAACATTAGATATTTTCAATATTTTTTTTAAGTTACAGTTGCATTTTGTCGCTTCTTTTTAGTTACAATTGCTTCTTGACTCTAAGAATATGTAATCTACAAATGATAATATTGGTCATTAAATTATGAAAATTTAATGATGTAATATTTATTCGGTTTTTTGGTTGTAATATTTATTCAGTTTTTGAGTTTTCTGCAGTGTGAAGCCATATCTATGGATTCATGATTTTCATATGAAGGATGTGAACCTACCTTATTTTAGTTAGGTTTAAGATTGTACAAGTACCAAAACAATATTTAGCGCAATTTCAAGTTTCAAAATTGTAAAAGTAAAGTATCATCTTTAATTAAGATCATAACTGTGAAAAATAAATGTTAATCAAAAAATTGAATTTTTTTGGTTGTTTAACGTAAATTTTAAAAAGTGTTCTTCTCGTGTGTTTAACACACGGGTGATGTACTAGTTGATAGAAATAGTTTATTGTAATTCTGTTTAGACGAGTGATAGCTTTGAATTTTTGTCTCTAGAACAATTTGCTATTGGACATCTTTGAAAGTTCTGATTTTTTTTTTTTTAAATAATTTTTTGGAAGTTAAAGTTGCATTTTGAAATGTGAAATGTTACGATTATTACCCTTCAATATGGTAGTTTTCTGCGTATATCGAGCATCACCATTAATCATCTTGTGAAGTGGTCAACCTCTCGAAACCCGGTCTGCTATATAAGCAACACTCACTAACCACTGAGCACAAGCACCCGATCCGCTATATAAGCACCACTCACTAATTTGAGCACAAGCACCTTGAATCTAACTAGGATTATTACACGCCCACCCAAAAAGTCCATGAGTAGTGGGTGGATACTGGATACTCAACTATCACAATTAAAGTCCATATGATTCCAATATGGGATGAGGGATATCATACTATCGTGTTCAATCCTATGGGGATATTTGGAAAATAAGTAGCTAACGGCATCTATTTAAAGAGGATAATTACATTTCAGACACTGAAAATGACACTCAGACTAATATGTGGTAGTGGCAAGACTACACTATATTTTGATAGTTTTGTGTAGAGGATGTGTGTATTCTGTTACAAGAGAATTTCCGTAGTTTCTTCAGTCTTTTGAATTGTGCATATCTCCCGTCATTGCTGTAGGTTAGTTAACAAAGAACTATTTAGCAACAAACGGGGTATAGTTTGTCAATTGTTGGTTTCTTCGGGAGCAAAAAGTTGTCATCTCTGTATATTGTGCTCTAGGGATGATGTACTCTTGGATTTGGCTTTTGAGAATAATCTTTTGGTCAGATTAGTTGATGACTTACCCTTATAACAAAGTTGTATCAAAAACCTGTGAAAAACAAACACATTTAATCTGTACCAACCAAACACGTTTCAACACCCTTGACAAACAAACATATTCAACAACACGTAAATAGAACAAAATATCATTAAATGACCACAACCCGGTCACATATGAAATGTCTCAAATGTTCATTTAGGGATCATTTTTTTCCTACGCTTATATGTT
This sequence comes from Adenophora triphylla var. japonica, assembly GCA_022495995.1. NCBI lineage: Eukaryota > Viridiplantae > Streptophyta > Magnoliopsida > Asterales > Campanulaceae > Adenophora > Adenophora triphylla. Next base: position 231,613 of record JAFEMH010002312.1, on the reverse strand, counting down.
TTTTCTTTATCGAAATATATTTCCTCAACTTGAGTAAAACACTCACCTGTGTATCGTGAGCTCGTGTGCTATGATGTGACTCACATTATACCTCGATTGTTGTCTGAGTCTCGGGAGGTGCATTTGTCTGTAATGGAGTCTCGGGAGGTACATCCGTCTGTAATGGAGTCTCGGGAGGTTCATCTGCCTGAATCTCTACCCGAGCTTCCTGGTCCTGCTACTGTCGCTCTTGATCCTCCTCTTGCTCATTCACTAAATGTTGACCATGTTGCACACGCGACGACGTTGAGACTGTGGTTGTCTGTGTGGAACAACCTGGACACAATCAATTGGTGTCGGGGGTGCTCGAGCATCAAGCTGCTGTTGCTGTCGTATATGCGTAAGAAAAGATATAATGAGATGCCTCATTTGAAGCCTAGAGTTATCCACCTCCAAATCCTTGGCTATGCTTCCCTCGTTAATTTCATGTATGCGTTGTAAGTTTTGCACCTGTTAACATCAACAGGACAAGAGTGTTACTAACATGGATCAGAGACTAAAACGTATCGGACCCCGTTAGACGGTGACGTCTAAATTTCAACAACGTTCGTCCGAAACGGTTATAGCGACTGACGCGTAAACCGAGACGGAACGAGAGTTTAGGGAGAGGGAGAACTACCTATGGCTAGGGTCAGCTCCTTTGGCTCGGTGGGCGTATACGGGATACGAAAAGGTGTTTGGAACGGTGTTTCGAGGGTGTTTGGTTTGTATTTGGTTGAAATACGAAATTTTCACGCGAATCAAGGCACAACGGGGGCTCGGGAGAGGGTGAAAATGGTTTGGGCCGTGGCTGTGGTGGATTTTTGGTGAATTTTTGTTGTTATAAAAAACGTTGACAGCCCTCTGTGTATTTATAGGGTAAATTTGCAAAAGAGTCCGGACGGACTTAGGCTGAATTTCAGGGGTTTCTGTGAAACTTTGGAAATTGGAGGGACTTGCTGGCAATTATGGATTGTCTACAAAAGAGTCCGGACGGACTGAGACTGCATCCCAGGGGTATTTTTGTCTTTTCACTCTGAAATTTGATTGAAGGTGACAAGGGAGCTGTGGCATGCGTGCCACGTGTCTTGTGACTCACCAGGTTATGGATTTTCGTGCCATTATCCCCGATTTTGTCCATTTTTTAAATAACTGTCCAGAAAATATCCAAAACGCCCCCGAAAAGTGTTGAAAAGTGCATTTTTTAGGAGAAGCTGTACTTTTACGTGCAACGACGTGTGTTGAGTATGCTTCGACGTTGGGATGCACGGGACAGTCCCGAGACGTCTCGTTGGTTTGAGAACGAGGAGCTTAACGGGTTCCGGTTAACCTGGAGCGGGCCAGTCAACGGATTCCGGTTAACTTTTAACGGATTTTGGCGATCCGAATTTGGGTACTTACAGTGACATATTCAACATCTGTCCCTAAAATTTAGAGACAGATTTTGTATCCGTCTCTATATTATAGACAGATACAAAATTCGTCTCTAATTTAGAGACAGATTCAACATCTGTAGCTAAAATATACTCCCTCCGTCCCACCTCAGTTGACACCCAAGGGATGGGCACAAGAACTAAGAAAAAAGAATAAAATAAAAAAAATGTGTGGTAGAAAATGAAGAGAGAGAATGAGTGGGGTAAATAATAGTGTTGGTTGAATAAATTGAGTGGTGGAAAATGAAGAGAGAGAATGAGTGGTGGGGTCCATCTAATATAAAAATATAAAAACTAGGTTATTTTTTAGAGGTGTCAAGTGAGCTGGGACGGCCCAAAATGGAAATAATTGTCAAGTGAGGTGGGACGGAGGGAGTATATTTTTTTAATTTTCTCTATTTTAGAGACGGACAATAGCATTTACTTTTTTAATTATTTTCAATTTTTTTAATAAATAAAATTATTTGAGATGTTATTTAGTAGGAATTTTTTTAATAAAAAGTTATATCAAAAAAGTTAATATTTTTTTTAAAGAAATGAAAGTATATAATATAAAAAAAGAGGGACGGACAATAGCATTTACTTTTTTTATTTTTATTTTGAATAAATAAACTATTTCATATGTTATTTAGTAGGGAAATTTTTTATAAAAAGTTATATCAAGGTAGGGAGGGCATGGCCATGCTAAGTTTGGGACATGGTCGTGCAATGGAAAAAAATTTCAGCTTGGAGTTTTTGTGGCCGAGGCGCCAGCCTCATTTCAGGCCAAGCGGCCGCCTCACTGTGTCTATGTTTGGGGCACATTCTGGCCGTGAGGCGCCAGCCTCGATTTTGGTCAGGCGGCCGCCTCTCTCTGGCAAGTGGTTTGGCCGAGTTTTGGTCCTGGGCAGCCGTGCAAGTGGGGCCTTTTGGGCAATTGTTGGGCTGGCTTGAGGCAGTCTAGAATGTTGAATTTATGGACTGTTTTGGTCCTGGTTTGGGTTATTTTGATTGTATGTTGGCTTTAGAGTTGGGTTTCATTCCCTCTCATTCTTCTAGTCAATAATTTTTTTAAAAAAAATAAAAAATAAATATAGGGTAGTCTGTCTCTCTTTTGACTTTTCTTCTACATACTTTCAATTTTTTTAGTTTTTTTCTATCTTTTTTATATAGTTTTTTGTGAAAAAAAATCACTAATTAAAAAAGTCTAAAATATTATTTCCTAGTCAATAAAAAATTTAAAAAATAATAAAAAATAAATATAGGGTAGTCCGTCCCTCTTTTGACTTTAATTTCTTTTATGTACTTTCATTTGTTTAGTTATTTTATATCTTTTTATATATACTTTTTTTGTAAAAAAAAAATCACTCATTAACAAAGTCTAAAATATTATTTCCTAGTCAATAAAAAAATTTAAAAATAAAGAATAAATATAGGGTAGTCCGTCCCTCTTTTGACTTTTATTTTATATACTTTCATTTGTTTAGTTTTTTTCTATCTTTTTTTATATACTTTTTGTAAAAAAAATCACTAATTAACAAAGTCTAAAATATTATTTCCTAGTCAATAATTTTTTTTTTAAAAAAATAAAATATAAATATATGGTTGTCTGTCCCTCTTTTGACTTTAATTTCTTCTATATACTTTCATTTGTTTAGTTTTTTTCTATCTTTTTATATATAATTTTTTTGTAAAAAAAATCACTAATTAACAAAGTCTAAAATATTATTTTCTGGTCAATAAAAAATTAAAAAATAAATAAAAAATAAATATAGGGTAGTTCTTCCCTCTTTTGACTTTAATTTCTTTTATATACTTTCATTTGTTTAGTTTTTTTCTATCTTTTTTATATACTTTTTTGTAAAAAAATCACTAATTAACAAAGTCTAAAATATTACTTCCTAGTCAATAAAAAATTTTTAAAAAATAAAAATAAATATAGGATAGTCCGCCCCTCATTTGACTTTTCTTCTATGTACCATAATTAAATTAAATTAAATTAAATTATGGTATATGGTATAAGGTATATGATAAATGGTTTAGGGTATAAGGTATTTGATAAATGGTTTATGGTAAATGGTATAAGGTATAATGTATAGGTATATGACTTAGGGTTTAGGGTTTAGGGTATAAGAGATAAGGTATAGGTATATGACTTAGAGTTTAGGGTATATATGGTATAAGGTATAAAGTATAGGTATATGACTTAGAGTTTAGGGTATAAGAGATAAGACATAGGTATATGACTTAGGATTTAGGGTATACTCCCTCCGTCCCACGTTAGTTGAGACCAACTTTTTGGGTGTAGGAATTAAGGAAAAGTGATGTAAGAAAGAGAAAAAGTTAAATGTTGTGAGTATGAAGAATTAAATAGGAGAGAGAATGAGTGGGAGGAATAGTTAGGAGAGAGAATGTTGTGAGTGTAAAAGTGAAATAGGAGAGAGAATGAGTGGGGTAAATAGTGAAGATTCCTTTGCCATTTTGGGCAGTCTCAACTAACGTGGGACGACCCAAAAGGGAAAGAAGTCTCAACTAACGTGGGACGGAGGGAGTATGGTATAAGGTATAAAGTATAGGTATATGACTTAGGGTTTAGGGTATACGGTATATGTATATGACTTAAGGTTTAGGGTATATGTATATGGTTTAGGGTTTAGGGTATAGGGTATAAGCTATAAAGTATATGTATATGACTTAAGGTTTAGGGTATAGGGTATAAGGTGTAAGGTTTAGGGTATATGGTATATGTATATGGTTTAGGGTTTAGGGTATAGGGTATAAGTTATAAGGTATATGTATATGACTTAGGATTTATGGTATAGGGTAAGAGATAAGGTGTATATATGTATATGACTTAGGATTTAGGGTATAGGGTATAAGGTATAAGGTTTAGGGTACATGATTTAGGGTATATGTATATGGTTTAGGGTATAAGCTATAAGGTATATGTATATGACTTAGGGTATAAGGTATAAGAGATAAGGTATATATAGGTATATGACTTTGGGTTTAGGGTATAGGGTATAAGGTATAGGTATATGACTTAGGGTTTAAGGTATAAGGTATATGTATATGATTTAGAGTTTAAGGTATAAGGTATAAGGTTTAGGGTATAGGGTTTAGGTTATATGTATATGGTTTAGGGTTTAGGGTTTAGGGTATAGGGTATAAGCTATAAGGTATATATATATGACTTGGGGTTTAGGGTATAAGGTATAGGTATATGACTTAGGGTATAGGGTATAAGGTATAAAGTATAGGTATATGACTTAGGGTTTAGGGTATAAGAGATAAGTTATAGGTATATGACTTAGGGTTTAGGGTATATAGGGTATAAGGTAAAAAAGTTAAGTTTTATTTTTCAGAAAATTTTAGGGGAAACTAGTTTCCTCCAAATATTATAAAAAGTCTTGTGTTTAACTTAAAAAACCGGTACATGAATTTTAAACCAAACCAACCCGGCTTTTTGAACCGGTTATTGAACCGGTTTTTAAAATAAAACAGGACTTTTTATAATATTTGGGATAAACTAGTTTCTCCTAAAACCAACTCTTTATTTTTTTCAAAATTCATAACTTTTTTTATATAACTTTTTGCAAAAAATGTATGTAGTAAACAAAAGTCTAAAATAGTCTCCTTATCCAAAAAAAAAAATATATATATAAAAAAAAGATGTTAATAATTAGTATACAACTTAACAGAAACTGTTAAAAAGTTAACTGTATTTTCATAAAATTATTAAAAAGTTAACTTTTTTATTCAAAAACCTTTTATGATATATTATTATTTATTATTTAATTATTATTATTAGATAATATTATTTTATATTTTAAATTATTTTTGATATTAATAATTATTTTTACTAATATTATATTTATTATATAATAATTATTAAACCACCATTAGTCCCAAAAAATTGGCCTAAAGTTGAATATAAAAATCTATTTGAGACTTTTTTATATAAATTTTTTATAAAAAAAATACGTATATAAAAGAAAAAAGAGGGACAGACAATAACATATACCTTTTTTTATTTTTTATTTTTAAATATTTTGTAATCTATTGATATTAATCTTATAAATGACACATTTTTTTTTACTAAATTATTGGCTTTGAGATGGATCACCATCATAGCCATCCATATATAAACTTAAACTTAAATTGAATTCAATGTCGCACATTTTAACCATCCATATCACTTGCATCACCATCTCCACCCTTCAAATTAATTTGAATCAATGGCCCAAAGTATCTTATACTACTTTCACCCACCTTTCAAAAAACAAAACCTACCCTTATCTCCTAAAACCAAAACCAACCTCCATCATATCTCTCTCTCTATCTCACCAGAATTTACCCCTTCTCTTCTCTCTCTCTCTCTCTTCCACCACCCCTCTACCCTTCAATGGCCTCCACCACTGCCCATTCCAATATCCGTCTCTCTCTCTCTATCTCTCTTTTCTTCATTTTTATACAGTTCTCCGCCATCCTCTGCGCCACTCCAATCCTCCTTCCTCCGCCGCCAGCCATTCTCTTTTCTCTGCCACGTCGCCGCCACCACACACTACCAGAAACTGTGTCTTTAACGACGGAATTACCAGCGACGGAATAATTCCGTCGCTATATAGCGACGGAAATTATACTATAGCGACGGAATAATTTTGGCGTCAATTTTACCGACGGAATTATTGCGTCGGTAGAAATTAAATATATATATTTTTTTAAAATAAACCAGCGACTGAATATTTCCTTCGGTGATAAATTAATTTTTTTATTATTTTTTTTTAATTTATTAGGGACTGATTTATTCCGTCTGTGATTATAGCATTTCATTTTGAGTTAGTCTTATAAAAAATGCATTTTTCCTGGCACTTAGAAAAACGTGTTTTGTGTTTTCCCGTTTGTGCCAGTGCCAGTTTAACAAAGTGCCAGTGTGACAAAGTGCCAGTGCATGTGTAACAAAGTGCCAGTGTAAAAAGTGCCAGTGCCAGTTTAACAAAGTGCCAGTACACTAACACTGGCACATTGTTAAACTGGCACTGGCGCTTTTTACACGGGCACTTTTATATACATGAAATGACACTCTTCACACTGGCACTCTGTTACACTAACACTAGCACTTTGTTACACTAACATTTTTGCTGGCTCTCAAAAACAGAAGCACTGGCATTCAAAAACACATGCACTGCATTCAAAAACACATGCACTGGCATTCAAAAACACATACACTGGCACTAAAAAACACTGGTAATCATTTTTGCTGGCTCTCAAAAACACAAGAACTGGCATTCAAAAACACATGTACTGGCATTCAAAAACACATGCACTGGCACACACCATACACCTTGCTGGCACTCACGTACAAAAACACAAGCGATTTGTTGATGCTTTTAAAGCATTTTTTGCCAAAATTTAAGAATCTGACCGTCGCCGGGAAGCAATCGCTGTTGGAATATCACGCCATGCCGGTATATCAATCGCTTTCCTCCTTGAAGTCAAGTAATGTCTTGCAGAACACATTGGCGACTGATGGCGCCAGCAAATACGATTTCGAGGTGCAGAACGACGACAATATTGTGACGCTGAAGACGAAACTGGTGACGGCTAAGATAACCGGAACCTTAATTGACGAGCAACCGTTGGCTATTTTCACAATCGACCATGTTTTGCTACCGAAAGAACTTTTCAAGGGTTCACTTGCTTCAACTCCAGCTCCGGCACCTGATGCTGCTGATTCGCCCAAGCCGTCAAAGAAGAAAAAATCTCCTAAGGCAACTGATTCCCCGACAGATTCTCCGGACGGAGACGCAGCGGACCAGACGGTGGCGGACGGTGCGTCGGGAATTGACGGTGGAAGAGTGATTGCGGTAGTTTTGAGTGTGTGGTTTGCCTTTTTACTGGTTGTTTGCTGTTGAGCTCTGATTTTTCCCCAATTTAAGAAGACGCAGGCGACAGGTTTTAACGTAATTTTAAAACACGTTTTTTCATAAGCTTATGAAAAAACACATTTTTTACAAGATTTTGGCTTTCATTTTAATTATTTTTAATTAAACAGCGACGGAATTATTTCGTCGGTGATAAATTTTTTTTTTTTTTTAATTTATCAGCGACGGAATTATTCCATCGGCGATTATAACATTTAATTTTTAATTATTTTTAGAACTAATTAACAAAATAACTAACTGAAAACATTATAAAATGTAACTGGAAACGTTAGAAAATTGACTGGAATTTAAAAAAACTAACTGAAATTTTGAAAAACTAACTGAAAACGTTAAAAAACTAACTAAAAACGTTAAAAAACTGACTGAAATTCTAAAAAACTAATTGGAAACGTTAAAAAACTGACTAGAATTTCAATAAACTAACTGAAAACGTTAAAAAACTGACTGAAAACGTTAAAAAACTAACTGAAAAACGTTAAAAAGCTGACTGAAATTCTAAAAAACTAACTGGAAACTTTAGAAAATTGATTGAAATTATAAAAAACTATCTGAAAATGTTAAAAAACTGACTGAAATTCTAAAAAACTAACTGGTTTAGGGTTTAGGGTTTAGGTGTTAGAGTTTAGGGTTTAGGGATATAATTTAGGGGTTGGGGTATAAGTATATGAGATTTGAGATTTAGGGTTTAGGGTTTACGCTTAGGGTTAGAGTAGGGTTTAGGGGTATAGGGTTTAGGGTTTATGGTTTAGGGGTTAGGGTTTAGGGTTTAGGGGTTAGAGTTTAGGGTTTAGGGATATGATTAGGGGTTGGGGTATAAGTATATGAGATTTGAGATTTAGGGTTTACGCTTAGGGTTAGAGTTTAGGATTTAGGGGTATAAGTATATGATTTAGGGTTTAGGGGTTGGGGTAGTAGCGGTAGTAGTGGTGGTAGTGGTAGTAGTAGTAGTGGTGGTAGTGTGGTAGTAGTGGTAGTGGTGGTAGTGGTAGTAGTAGTGGTGGTGGTAGTGGTGGTATACGTAGTAGTAGTAGTAATAGTAGTGGTAGTAGTGGTGGTAGTAGCGATAGTAGTGGTAGTAGTGGTGGTGGTAGTGATAGTGGTGGTGGTAGTACGTAGTGGTGGTGCGTGGTGGTAGTGGTAGTAGTGGTTGTTCCGTCGCTGAGGTTAAATATAAAAACAAATTATCCCTCCCCAAAATCGTTTACGACTTTACGCCCTAAACTCTCTCTCTCTCCTTAATTCCGCCGATCTCTCATCTCTCTCTCTCTTCCCTCACGGTCACACACACGCCGGAGCTGCCGCCGTCCAGCCAAGTCCACACCGCCACGAAGCTGCGCCGTCCACCCAAGTCCATACCGCCACGAAGCTGCGCCGTCCACCCTCTCCACCAGAGCTGACACCGTGTTCTTCTCTCTCCTTAATTCCGCCGATCTCTCATCTCTCTCTCTCTCTCTCTTTGCACCGTTTCAAGGTAAATGAAAGGAGATTTCTCTTTACAACAAATTAATTGTATTATCTTTCATTCCCCCCTAATTTAATAATATTGCCACCTAGTTTGAATTCAAGTATTTTGAGGCATAATTTAGAAAATAAGTAGATGTATAGAGGTAGTATGCTAAATGGAATGCAAGTTTTAATAAATAAATAGTATGTATTTTTAGGGTTGTTACAGTGTATTAATGTGATTGAACACTCTATTTGACTGGCGAAGTTTTAAATTGGTTTGGGTTATGTTATTTCCTTATTTGATTTTCATGCTCTTAAGGATTTTGAATATAGTGAATGGAAATTCAGTAAGTTCAAGTAAGAAACTCAGCTGATGACCACCTAGTCAAGCATGCGTCTATAATGAACGCAACAGACTTTGACTTTGTTAGGCCTCCCTCGTTTTTGTATCCGGTTTCACTGGGAGATCACCTAGGGCAATCGAGGCTTAGGAATATTGCATCTTTTGACTGCACTACTATGCTTGCAATACAACTACTCTATATAGTTCTAGATCCCATTTTGGGGCGATTGACGGCACCGCGGACGGTGATGTATGTCGCCTACATTTGAGCGCCTGATATCAATCCTGGCACCCTAGATGCACCTTAGGTCGGATCTTGTGTAAAGTCAAAGGGGGAGGGGGGTGAATGTCTAAAATTAGGAAGACTTGGATGGAAGTATTGTTAAGGAATTAGACTCCTAATCATTGTCTAAAATTAGGAAGAAAACTCTTAGTGGCACTGCTTATAGGGTATTGTGGTTGGTGGTTAACATCTTAAAATATAAACAAGATGAGAGCCTTTCTCATCCAAAGCTATCAAAATCCGTCCATCTTTCGTTTCGAAAGACAGAGCAAACAAGTTCTCCACTGTTTGAGCAAATGATTTTCTGTTTAATAAGAGTTTTTCCAGTTTCACTGTCCGTATTGTATCTCAGGATCTCAAACATCACAACCATGTTTGTGACGGTGTTGCATTTTTCTATTCACTGGTGTTATACGTTACCTTGTTTTTACTTGTGACCGTATAACACCGGTGAAGAGTAAAACAGTAATCGTCACAAACATGTCCGTGATGTTTGAGATCCTTAGAGAGAAGAGGACAGTGAAGCTAAAAAATTTCTTATTAAGCAGAAAATCCTTACAAATGAATGAGAACTTGTTTGCTCTATCTTTCTTGGTCAAAGATGGGATAGGGTTTTGATAGTTGTGGATGAGAAAGACTCTCATCTTGTTTATAAATGTTAATTTAATTCATCATTGTAAAATTATATACTCCCTCTGTCCCATAAGTCTTAAGAAAACTTTCTATTTTGGGCGTCCCATAAGTCTTAAGAAATTCCAAAAAGAAAACCTTAAATCACTATTCTCTCCACTCATTCTCTCTCCTACATTATTTTAATACTCACAACACATTGTAATTTACTATTCCCTCCACTCATTCTCTCTCCTATTTAATTTTTCACACTCACAACACTTCTTCCACTCATTCTCTCTCCTAATACTATAATAATATTCCTTAATTCCCGCGCAAAATGGAATCTTCTTAAGCTTAATGGGACGGAGGGAGTATTTTACAATAAATATTTAAAATTATTCACAATAGTAATAATTTTAAAAATCCAAAAGTCGAAATTTCTTGATTTTTGATTATAAAGCAAGTAGACAAAGTAATATTTGCATTTCATATAATCGTGCATTTCGGGATGGAATATGTTTATCAAACAGGCACTTAAAGGATATAGTAGGTATTGATTCCAGGTCAACAAGTGTTGAATTTCAACTACCTAACCAACTAAGCTGCCTGAAACATATATTAATAAAGTGCACAATAATTATATTGCTATAACAAGAGATAAAAATAAATTAGTATTGTGAATATATTGTTTCCTATTGTTAAAGTTGTATATTTTAATATTTTTAGTGTATTTAGATATGAGTTCTAGTAGAGTGGGCAGGAAGACACGCCCCGTGTACACATCTATTACTGGGACGTAACCGTCTCGATCTAATACAGGTGCTACCGGTGCTGATGATGTCGACCCTACACATAGTAGTACCAGCTCCTCCTCTGCGACCGATACTATTCATAGTCCTACTCCTGTCGATTCTGAGGGAGGACGTTTCTCTGGATATCGCCACATTATGTACAGTAAGTAACTCTTCATTAATTTGATATAAGTTGGTTCCTTTTTGTTTTATATATAATTCATTATTTAAGTTAAAATGTTATTGTATAAATATACTTGGCAGGTTTATAGGTGCATACCCTACGCCCGGGACAAAGATTGGGCAGTATTGGCGGTCTCGAGTCATGCAAGAGTTTTGGCCCAACTGGAAATCATTGCCACGGGAGGAGAAGGAGAATGCTTGGGAGGAGTTTAAGGTAATGTGTTAATGGTTTTTATTTAAAACTTAAATGTTAGTTTGTTATTAAAATGTTATAATTAATAATGATTATACTCTTTTAGTTTTGTAATGTTATCATTATATGTTGCAGTTGAAATTTACATAGACACCGGATATCGACGAGGCGTCGATTAAATTTGTTTTCACGAAACAGTGTTCAAAGTTAATTCGGGATCATATTGGTAACATATTTATCTATCCTTAATTATTTTAATTAACAATGATTATACTCTTTTAATTTTATAATGTTATCATTATATGTTTACGAGATATTCATATTTTTTATAGGTGCCACGAAGTCTAAATTTTATATTCAGCGGCTGGCGGCGGGATTAGAGCCCTTGACACCTCCTTGGATGACCGAGGAGGTGTTTCGTAGCTTTTGCGAACATTGGTCGTCGGATGGGGCGATAGCTATCGCCCAACAGGCTCGGGCAAATAGAGCAGGCTCCTCGGGGTCGGCGACAAAGCATACGATGGGGACGATACCAGTCGGCGAGCATCATTACCATATGGTATGTATGTTAGTTTAAATGTAGTATATGCATGCTTTTAAATAAGTTTATGTACGTATGTTAGCTGTGAGCCATTTTGATGCTATGAAATCCATGGTTTTAGTTTAATTGACTTTGAAAGCAAACAGGACGGTTGTATGCACGTTGTTGGTGGGTGTTAGTGTAAATGATAATAAATACATGGGGTGTTAGTTTAAATGTAGTGTATGCATGATTTTAAATAAGTTTATGTACGTATATTAGCTGGGAGCCATGTTGATGCTATGAAATCCATGGTTTTAGTGTAAATGTAGTGTATGTTTTCTTTTCTAAGATTACCCCTAAATCCTAATGAAAGTAAATATTATACTCACAACTTTAGTGATTAAAGAGAACATTTTTTTTATCACAAGGATAATATGGGAAGCTAAATGTTGCATTTATACCATTTCAAAATAATAATCTCGCTTCTTTTATTTATAGGAAAAGGAACATGGCCCGGATGTCAGTTTTTTGGATATTTTCGTTAGCACCCATGTTCGACCTCCTACATCGACCGATCAACCTCTGCAATGGGTTGACGATTGCTCTGCATTGGCCTTTGTAAGTAAACTATCATTAAATGACTTGATTTTGAATATGTAAATTTATTTATGTACATTGTGTATATGATTATATTTGTTTGTTTTATTTTGACAAAGTACATATCAAGCAGTCGTTGTTCCCTAAGGTACTCCTCCCGGCCAGCCCGTTCCTTTCATGCCTGAAGTTTGGCGCTCGGTCACCTCGGATGGACATCCAAAGATAGGAGACCGAGTGTTAGGGATGGGGGATCACGGGCTGCAATGCCATCGACGTCGACCGGCCGTCGCGCGAATGTTTTCACGCCCGAATATTCCGCCGGTGAAATAAAAATTTAATCAAAATGAATTAATTCAGCGACGGAAATTTCCGCCGCTGAATTAATTAAATTTAATTAATTTTTAATTTCACCGGCGGAATATTCCGTCGCTGAAATAAAAATTTAATTAAAATGAATTAATTCAGCAGCGGAAATTTCCCTCGCTGATATCAACATATCACTAACGGAATATTAATTCCGTTGGTTATACCGACGAAATTTGGTCTGTCGGACCATTGCGGCGGGCTTACAGTGGCGGACCACCGACGGAAAAATTCCGTCGGTGATTTACTTTAGCGACGGAAATTTTACTTTAGCGGCAGAAATTTCCACCGCTAAAACATGTTTTTCTGGTAGTGACAACAACCCTTCTCTCCGCTGTCTTCTGCCACCACTGTCACTCTCGGATCCCCTCTGTGTCTTTCTCTCTCTCTCACTCTCTCTCTCCCATTTCTTCTTCTCCATTTTTAAGATCTAGAATTTCTCTCTCTAGATTTGGGTTTGATTTTTCAGATTTAATTTTATTTTCTAGATCTAAGTGTATGTATGTTTCTATGAATGGTGTGATTGTTAATGAATGTGATTGTATATGATGGGTATAATTAAATTTGTAATATCAGTTGGTGTGTTAGATTTCCGTTTATGCTTGTGGGATTAATTAAATTTGTAACAGCAGTTGGTTTTGCTGGTTTTAGTCAAAATTGGTGGATATATATCTGGTTGGTGTTGGTGTGGGTGTTGGTGGTGGTGGTGGTGGATGGATAGTGGTGGAGCAAAGTGTAACTTTTGAAATATGTAAGGACTGATTTGAGTATAATAGAAGTTCAGGAAGCAAAGTGTAACTTTTTAAATATGTAAGGACTGATTTGAGTATAAGAGAAGTTCAAGGAGCAAAGTGTAACTTCTGAAATATGAAGGACTTATTTGAGAATAATAAAAGTTAAGGGACTGATTTGAGAATAAGAAAAGTTAAAGGACTGATTCGAGAATAAGAAAAGTTAAGGAACCGATTTAATATATATTTAAAAATATATATTAATATATTTCAAATATATATATATATATATATATATATATATATATATATATATATATATATATATATATATATATATATATATATATATAATTTTTTTTAAAATGTCAATTTAGCGACGGACATATCTGTCTCTAAATCGTGTTTAGAGACTGATTTGTTCCGTAGCTATTTCGTGGGTGCAGGTTGGTCGCTAAATTGGGTGTCGCTGTTTTGTAGTTGTTTTAGAGACGGACATATATGTCTCTAATTTAGAGACTGACCTATTCGTCTCTAATTAGAGACGGATATGTCCGTCTCTAAAACAGCTACAAAAAGCGACGCCCAATTTAGTGATCAACCTGCACACACGGAATAGCTACGGAACAAATTCGTCTCTAAACACGATTTAGAGACGGAATCTTCATTTTAGCTACGAAATTTGCCATCTCTAAAACCATTTTTCCTTGTAGTGTCCACGGCAGACGGAATATCAAGGTGGCAAACTGTTTTAGTTAAAGAACTAGATTGAGTTGATAATCCCAAAATTCAAATCAAAACCAAAATAAAACCCTTACCCTAATGAGAAATCAAAATAATAGAATGTAGAAATCGACGAAAATGAAGTTCTTACCTATATGTTTGAATAGGGAAGAATCAAAGAGATTTTTTTTATCAACCTTGTTATTTTGTCTTGCTGGCATTTTCACGAATTCCGTTCCAATTATCAAGTTTCAACATTGCTTGAACTTTTTAAATGTTCGAAACAGTTAGACAGCATCTGAGACAGAGGGGGAGTTCTGATTATGTATCCGTAGGTTAGATGTAAAGGTGGAAATTTGTTGAGTTTGGTGTCATATAAGTTGAAAACGTGTTGTCGTAGATTAAGGTCAAAAAGAAGAAAATGGGCCAATTTGGTAGGGTTGATTGCCCCCAGGGGCGGATATACTATTGTGCCAAGGGTTGCCAAGGCAACACCAATTTTTTTTTTTAAAAACGACGTCGTTTTGGTTCAGAAGAAAAAAAGAAGAAGTTTAAACGCTGAAAAGAGAACAGAGAAGGAAAAGAGAAAAGAAAGAAAAGAGAAAAGAAAGAAAAGAAACGAACGCTTAAGCCCTCTGCAACTTCGTCAGTTCGTCTCCTTCGGCCTTCCTCCTTCCCTTCGCCGACGGTCACCGGCCTCCATCAATATGGACGACTCACCCCCTCCTCCGCAACCTCCTCACAAAACCAAGAATATTTTGTCGAATAAAAGGTAAACCCTAAAAATCTAAAATTGCTTCAAATAAAAAATTTCATATTATTGATTTATTTATTGGTTTGTGATTGAAATATTTTGGGTTATTTGGTTCATTATAATTAATTTTTTATTCGAATTTTGAAATTTATTGGGTTATTTGAATAATTGATTTATGTGTTGGATACTTGGATTGGATGTTGATTTGTTCTAAATTCTACAAACTTAGTTTAATTGATTTTTGATAACATTGGTATAGGTTGGATCAATTCTTTATGATGACTCTGAAAAATAAATCAAGCACTAGTGTTCCAATTGCTCAAGAGGCAGTTGTTGAAGAAACACAAGGACCACAACATTCAATTAAATCTCAACCTACAATACGATTACGAGACGGAGATGTGACACTACAAAATGATCCCGGGAAAAGGGAGGCAATCACGGTTTTTCATCCGGATGATGTTGAAAGAGTTAGAAGAATGTACCTCGTCAAAGGCCCGGAACAACCAATTTTACCAGAATATCCAACTACTCTCATCTCAGGTAAAAAGCGTAAATTTCGTCATGAGTGATTTAGTGACTATAAAGATTGGTTGGAATATAGTGAATCGAAAGATGCTTTGTTTTGTTTGCCATGCTATTTGTTTAAAGATGTGAGTAAGTATGGTCGTGAAGCTTTTGTTGATAAAGATAATGGTTTTAGGAGTTGGTCTAGAATTGGGGAGGGACTTGAAAGACATGCCAAGAGTGATTTTCATTTAGCAAGTTACGAAAAATATACAATTCTCATGAACTCCAAGCAAAGCATTAGAACATGTATGAACAGACAAACTGAACAAGAAGATAGTGATTATGTAATGAACTTGAAGACATCACTTAAAGTTACTAGATTACTTTTGAGGGGCGGGCAAGCATTTCGGGGCCATAACGAGGCAAAAAATTCTTCTTACCAAGGTCATTTTCTTGAATATGTAAGTGTGTTAAGAGAGGTTCATGGTCAACATGGAGGTTGTAAGATGACTTCCCCTGCCATTCAAAAAGAACTTGCAAGAGCATGTGCCTTTTTAACCACGTCAAAAATTTGTAAAGAGATTGGGGATGATGTATTCACTATTTTAGCCGATGAATCCGGTGATAGTTCAATGAAAGAACAAATGGGCCTTGTTGTGCGCTATGTTGATTCCAAAGGTGGTGTTGTGGAAAGATTTTTGGGGATAGAACATGTGAAAGAAACAAATGCCATATCACTTAAAAATGCAATTTAAGACCTTTTGACTAAGAATAACTTGAGTATGTCTATGATTAGAGGTCAAGGGTATGATGAAGCAAGCAATATGAGTGGTTGTGAAAATGGATTAAGAACTTTAATTCAAAAAGAGAATCCTTATGCATTTTATGTTCATTGTTTTGCTCATCAACTTCAATTGGCACTAGTTGCGGCTGTCAAGCGTAATATTCATGTAAGTGCTTTTTTTGGGTTGGTTAATCAAGTTGTGAATATTATTGGATGTTCTAACAAAAGACAAGAGTTGCTTTGAGACAAACAATTTTCCATTTCTCCCTTTGTCTTACGATGTTATATTGAACACAAGTCATGGTCCACGTCAACTTGTATCTGTTCAATGCTTTCTCGATCTTGAGTATAATGATAATCCAATCGCATTGGGGTATGGCCATACACTTTCATCATTATCACTCATCGAGGGGCCCAAGCAAAACATCTTTCTTTCGAGGGACACATTCCATCTTGACTTATCATCCTTCCCATCATGAATCCGATCATGCCAAAGATAGCCTTTATAAATATCGTGTTAAGATATCGTTTAACTAAAGTCAAACATAACTTTCATCATATGTAAGGTCATGATAATCTCAGGTCTAGGGACTAAATGAAGTGACCATATGAGACCATGACATAAATCTCATACGGGTCAAGTCCAGTCACTTGTTCACTAACAATTACCCATAATTTCAATGTGCACATTTAGCTGAAATAATAGAGGAGGGTTTGGTAGAAATCGGTAGATGTTTGAATCAACAATCATCTCTTACGAGGGCTGGTGATACTCGTTGGGGGTCGCACTACAAGACTCTTGTGAGTATAATGAATTTGTATGGTCCGGTGATACAAGTCCTTGAAACAATTCTTGGAGATGCTTCTTGTGACGTTCGTGGACAAGCAAGCACTTTTATAAATGGGTTACATGATTTTGGTTTTATTTTCATGTTATATTTGATGGTTGATGTTTTAGGGATTACTCATGATTTGAATTTGGCTTTACAAATACGTGAGCAAGATCATTTGAATGCTTTGAATCTTGTCACAATTGACAAACAACGACTTCAACAGAAGAGGGATAGTGGATGGGAAGTACTCTTGAATAGTGTGGTTGAAATTTGTACGAGGCATGACATTGATGTGCCGGCCATGGATGAACCTTATTACTTGTTAAAGAAATCTCGTCATCAAGGTTCATTTGTTACTAATCTACATCATTACAAGAATGATTGTTTTTTTTAGCATTTTAGATGTGCAATTGAAAGAACTTGATGAAAGGTTTAATGTGGAAAGCACCGAACTATTACAATGTGTAGCATGCTTGTGTCCTTCCTCTTTGTTTGTTTCTTTGACGAGGACAAATTGGTGAGGATGGCGCAATTGTATGCTAATGATTTTTTGGAAGAATGTGAATCATCTATTCACAATCAATTGGCTAATTATATTATGGATGTACGTCTAGACTCTCGTTTTTCAGATTTGAAAGGGCTTGTTGATCTTTTAACGACACTTGTGGCATCCAAAAAGAATCAGACTTACCGTGTGGTTTATAAGCTTGTGAAGCTTGCACCGCTTTTGTCGGTAGCAACCGCAAGTGTTGAGCGGGTTTTTTCAGCTATGAAGCATGTGAATGGCGATTTGAGGTCTAAGATGGGGGATGAATGGTTAAATGACCGTTTGGTAACTTTCGTAGAAAGAGATGTATTCATGACAATTAGTGATGATGAGATTTTAACTTATTTTCAAAACATGAATCCCAGGAAGCATCAAATGTAAATTGTGTTTATTTTATGTAATGTTGACATATTGAAGCCTATTATATTTATATATGTAAACGTATTGAATCTTAGTTTCTTTGCGTCATTTTTTTTTAATAAAGAATAGGCAACACCAAAACTTTAGGTGTAGATCCGCCACTGATTGCCCCTACCATTAATGGATTGGGTAAGAATTTTGGATCTCAAAAATCACTATTTTTCCCCCTAAGCAACTATTTTTTTTACCAACTAATATATTGGGTTCTAAATGGGTAAAACCCATTACATCCGATAATTAATTTGGGTCAATTGGTTTTTTTTTTTACCCAAATACCCAATGGGTTTTACCCGTAACCTATTTTATTTCAGAAAATTCTAGTATTTGTTAAAATTCAATTCGTTGTTCTTCCAAAGCCGACTACTCTGGCCTAGCCGGCTTTATCTCCGTATCTTCCTGGATGTTTTGGGATTTTTTAGGTATTTCCTAATCAAACAAGGAAAATATATTCGTATATGATAAGCCTTATTTGCTGGATCTCTTTATATATAGAAGCTCTCGAATATTTATTATTTTATTTTATATTTTTGTGTGTTTTTGATCTATACTACATACTATGAATGGAGGATTTAGTTATAATATAGTGTGTATGATTCACGCTGTATTATTCAATAATCTACTGCATTAAATGAGAGTGTATAATACTACAGGATAGTGACAGTGGGCGACAGGCGGCAATCCGGGGCTGGCAGGCGGCATTATTGATGACGTTGTATCATAATTTTTATTAGGTGTTGTATAATTCATTCCAACAAGTGGTATTAGAGTCAATATAGAATCATGTCATTCTTCCCTATACTATGACACTGTATAAACTATTTTCCTCTTGGTAAATATGGTAGCATGGTATTTTAATTGGGTCATTCACCTAGCATGAAAAATAATAAATTTTCTTACTGCCAAACCCTTTTCACTTATTCTGTATACATACTTATTATGAATACATATAGCCTAATAAGTCTGCAGTAATATTGTGTTAATTTTTGGTTGTTTAATGTCATCATTCAAGGTCATTTCATGTTTGGTCACACTTGTTCAAAATAACTTATTTTATTTTGATTGTGAATAATCAAACTTTAATTTGAAGTATTTGTTGAACAAAATTTCTAACTTTAATTTTGGAAATGAGACTAACTTTTTGGGACAAAGAAAAAGGGGAAATGAGACAAACATTTAGGGACGGAGGGAGTAATAACATAATTCATCTCAATTTATTAACGTCAAGACGTAACTTTAACATCACTTTGTTTGATGACTTGTTTGGCTCATTGGATTATTGATTTAAACTCTGTGCCTTATTTTTTTTTATGAAAGATTAAGTATTTATATAATTTAGTTTATTATTAAGATCCTTATAAAATGATTCATTAAGGGTTTAAACTCTGTGCCTTATTTTTTTATGAAAGATTAAGTATTTATATAATTCGGGTTTTACAACCCTGATCCAAGTTGCTGTTGAAACATGTCAAAAACGACATAAGGCGCGATCGCCCCCATCTCCATATTTGGCACCCGCACGATCGCCCCACTCCTAGGCGCGGTCACTCCCTCCAAGCAGAAACTTGACGCGGTCCATTGCTGGTGTGTCAGGAATTTCGAATTTTGATGTTTTGTCCCCTAATTTAGGCGTCCCTGAGTTACATGGCACCAAACCCAACAAATCTCCAACTTGACATTTAACCTCCAGATTATAACCAGAACTCCCCCTCTGCCTCAGATGCTATCTAATAGCTACGAACATTCAACAAGTCCGCATAATGTTGGAACTTGCTAGTTGGAACGGACTTCGTAAACATGTCAGCACGATTGTACGCAGTACCCACTTTCTTCACCTTGATTCGTTTCTCACTTCTCAGAAAATGATGCCTCACATCTATGTGCTTGGTCCTCTCATGATTAACTTGATCCTTGGCCAAACTAATTGCACTCAAACTGTCACAAAATATTGTAGCCTGATCCTAATGTAACCCAATGTCGCTGATCAAACCCTTTAGCCATATTCCCTCATTAGCAGATTCTGTCAATGCCATGTACTCCGCATCTGTAGTAGACAACGTCACCGTAGATTGTAGAGTAGCCTTCCCAACTGGCAACTGACCTACCAAGAGTGAACACATACCAAGTCATAGATCTCCTTGTGTCAACATCACATAGTAGTTCGAATTACAATAACCCTCAACTGAACATTATGTACCACCTCCATAAATGAGCCTAACATCTAAAGAACCCCTAAGGTACCTGAAGATCCTCTTCACTGCCTGTCAATGTTCCTTACCAGGATTCCCCATGAATCTACTAACAACACTAACAGCATGAGCGAGATCCGGTCTAGTGCAAACCATAGCACACATCAAACTACCAACTGCACTAACATAAGGTACTCGGGTCATATAATCTTTCTCTTCATCCGATTTAGGTGCAAAAGCAACAAATAGACGTGCATTCGCTGCACTCGGAGAATCTAAAGGCTTTGTTGTACGCATGTCAAACATCTCTAAAACTTTCTTGATGTAAACTTTCTGGGATAATAACAGTTTTCGTTGGCTTCTATCACTATAGATCTCCATACCCATAATTTTCTTCGCCGCACCCAAATCCTTCATCTCAAACTTAGCAGATAGAAAACCCATCAACTTCTAAATGTCCGACTTCTTGACAGCCTCTATCAACATAAAGAACCAAATAGATGATCGAACACAACAGTCATACGGGCTCCTCGTGTAACCAATCTCTGTCATATAGCTGTCAAATCGCTTGTACACTGCCTAGGCGATTGCTTGAGCCCATACAAGGACTTCTTCAACTTACATGCATAGTCTTCTTTCCCCGGAACCTGAACTCATCTGGTTGTGTCATATAAATCTCCTCCTCCAACTCTCCATGTAGAAAAGTTATTTTCACATATAGCTGCTCGAGCTCCAAATCCTGATGTGTCACCATTGCTAATAGCACTCTGATAGAAGTGTGTTTAACCACTGGTGAGAAAATCTCATTTTAGTCAACACCCTCACGCTATGTGAAACCCCTTGCAACTACACGAGCTTTATACTTGACCCCCTCTGATGGTGACATACCTTCCTTCTTATTGAAGACCCACTAGCAAGTCACAATATTTCTGCCCTCTGGCCTCTTGTTTAACTCCCATGTCAAATTCTTGTGAAGTGACTCTATCTCATCCCCCATAGCTGCATGCCAATGGGCAGACTCTGAACATGTAACTGCTTACTTGAAAGTAGTTGGCTCCAAATAATCGGGCTCTACCTCCTCAGCAACCTGAAGTGCATACGACACTATGTCTTCAAAACCATATCTCACTGCAGGTTTCCCGAAATTAGCCCATCTAGACCTCTTTTGAGCAAACTCATATTCCTCGAAAACTGGTGATGAACTTTCTGGTCCTTCTATTTCTGACGGTATATATTGATCAACATCTGACTATGGACTGCTCAACTCTGAATTATCTTGTATCTCCACCTGTTTATCAACACTATCAACACCTGATACAACCACAGATCTCATAATAGGGTTGAGCACATAGTTTTCATCAAAAACAACATTCCTGCTACCCTCTGATGGAGATCAAATCCGATATCCCTTGACACCATCCCTATAACCCATGAATACTCCTTTTCTAGCCTTGGACTCTGACATCCCATCATCCACATGATAATAAGTATTACAACCAAAAACCCTTAAATTATCAACGGGTTTACCTGACCATACCTCATTGAGAACTTTGAGACTGATACATGTATGTGATCCGCAATTTATCAAGTAACCTATTATACTAACCGCTTCTTCCCAAACCCGCTTAGATACCCCTGCATTGGAGAGCATGCACCTTACCTTAGGCAACAATGTCTGATTCATCTGCTCTGCTACACTAATTTGTTATGGTGTACATCTTATAGTGAGATGCCTAGAAATTCTCACTTCCTTACAAAACTTATCGAACTCAACACAACAGAACTCCAATCCATTATCTGTCTGGAGTCGCTTAATCTTCTTCTCTGTCTGATTCTACACTAATGTCTTCCACTGTTTGAAATTGGTGAGAGCCTCACTCTTGTGCTTCATAATAATTACCCAAGTCTTCCTCGAGTAGTCATCAAGACAAGAAATACAGGTGAACCCTCAATGATTCTTTACGTGAAGGTCCCCAACAATCCGAGTGAATTTAATCCAGACTACCCTTCGTTCTATGATCCTCCTTGGGAAACTTGCTTCGATGCATCTTCCCAAGTACAGCGTGCTCGCAGAACTTAAGGTCCTTGACCTTATGGCCACACAGAAGACCATGATTAGCCAATTTCTGCATCCCTCTAATGCTCATGTGCCCAATCCTAATGTGCCACAACTTGGTCATATCCTCCTTGACCACTTCAGATAATGCAACCAATACTGACCCAGAATGTGGGGACCCCGACCCGGAACCTTAGCTCGTGCCCCGAGCGGGAGGGTCCCCTTACTAAAATAAACCACCTAAATTTTAAAATTTTTGTTTAACTTTGAAAGATAAAACAAACTTTCACATTTCAATCATAAAACCAACTCAAAACATCTCCATTTGGAGGAAAGTTATAAAACAAACTTTCAAAAGATAACAACCTGCTTAATTACAAAATGAACACAAATGTAAAGGTTTACAAAACTAGTTCAATATACAAGTTGTTCCCCAAAAGAGTAATGTCCATAAGCAACTCCCAACCAACTAACTCTAACATACCCTGACAATCCCAAAAGAACAATGTCCAAACTCCTTCCCGTCCTCACTGGGTTGGTCCACCTGTCTCAGCGCGATCTAAAACACTAAAGGGAGAAGGGGTGAGAATAAATCTCAATAAGCTATTATGATGCAACAAGATGCCATAATAGATGCAACACATAACAAGGTTGCTCACAACACATTGTTAAAGCGGTAAACACATTACGTTACCTCAGTTTACCTTTCCCATCTGAACAATATGTCGTACAACGTGAGAGTAAAACTCCCTTCATTTGTGAACTGCTTAAACATATTAACCTCTTATAAGACTCATATTTCAGAGAACCATATAAGATACTAGCTATCTGTAAGGCTTTTGGCTCAATACAGATGCTATCACCCCAAACTGTGGCCACAGAAGGGGACAGTCATAGGTATAATGTAATCCGATCACCTTATAGAACATTTTCCATAATTGATCATATTCCATTATACCCCTAAACATTAGCTGATTGAAACACATTCAAGCACATAATAGATACTTGAAAATAAATCCACACTTGGGATATCAAAGCAACAACATGGTATTCATACTCATGTTCAAACCAATACAATAGTGCAACATATATTTCATACACTATTTGAACAACAAACCATGAATATGTAACCAAGTTGTTAGTACCCGGTCCGAAAAAAGGTATTTTAAATATCTGGCCTGGTTATTTAAGCAAAACCCTAAAAAACCTACTCTTTATTCTGTCAAATCCGCCGTCGGCCGTACGCGTGGAAAGTACGCCAGAACAAAGTGCCGATCGGCCCTTTCCCTATTGAATGGCCGATCGAACCTTTTATTTTGTGCCGATCGAACCTAACATCTTTGTGCCGATCGACCCTTTATTTTGTGCCGATCGACCCTTATATTTAGGGCCGATCGACCCTCCAGCTGGCCCAGCCCAAATACCGAAGCACTATAAATAGGGGTGCCCGGCTTCAGTTTTCGACACACAATTTATTCCGGAGAAACGAGGCTACACTTGTTTTTCCATCTCTCTCCCCACTTTGAATCGTCCTAGATTCGAATCCAAAGTCTTGCTACAATTGGTAAGGCTCTTGTTAATCTTTTGTTCCCTATTATTATTATTATTGTCATATTATAATAATATTTGCATGCTTATTATATTTTAATGGTGCCTTTATGCTAGATTTAGGACTATTTTTATATGTTTAAATATGCAATAGCCGAGGATGATCTAAGGTTTCGCCCAAGGAAACCTAATGGATCTAGGAACTATTTCTTACCTTCCACCTTAGTAATAATTATCCCATGATCAATAATTCCCCAAGGATGAACGTTGATTAGTGCACCTTTCGAGGGCCTAACTCAAAGGTTCTAGGGTGTGATCATCAATTAATTCTTTCTCTCCCCTCCTCCTTATGCATGATCCCGTTTCTTCTATCTATTCCTGTAAACACCGCACACAACCAACACCCCACATGCTAGAAAGACCGATCCGTCGGGCAATAGGAGTGATAGCGTTTCTTCTTCTATTGTAACTTGACCCCCGAACCCAATTACATATTTAGCCTTTTTTCAAAGCTTTGGGCTATATCAAAGTGGCGTGGCGACTCTCAAAATTAAACTAATATTTTTAATATGGTTTAAATCGAGTGTCACTAAATGAATATCCCATTTCGGTCCGACTTTCCATAATTATTTATTTCAAACCTCCGAATGCGCGTTGCATCGGGACGGGGTATTCACAGTGGCGACTCCGCTGGGGAAGTTTTGAAACTTTTTCAAACTAAGTGGGTCAGACTTTCGTTTTCTTGTATGGTGTTGTATTTTGCTTTCGTTTTATTTTCTTTATTCTTAACTGTTGCATTGCATGCATGCATCTCATGTAAATAAAAATCTTTCTCTTTTTTCCTTAAAAAGAATTAGACCTTTTTACCTCACACTACCACTAGGGTCCGTGTCACACTGCACAGACACCCTTTAACCCATCGGAGAAGCCAAAGTGCGGGAAGTGTGGTGATCACGTCACCTCCCTTCCGAGTCTCACTTGGCCATCCACTCATCAGTGCGCTTCGGCTGCACGGTGGGAGCCTAAAATCTAACCCTTGTGTCACCCACTTTACTAGGAATACACTCCATGTGACCGGTTGGTTTGGCTAGCTTTTTTATATAGACAATTAATAAGGTCCTTATGTCAAGTTACTACGAGTCAATGATAAGTCAAGATCTACAGAGAGAAAAAGAGCACTAAAAATTGATTTCCTTTTAAAAAGGACGTGCTATGTAAGGTTGAATGATCTTGTCCTATCATAGGTTTGTAGTACTTCCCATAAATATCATATTAAATGTCTATATGAGGCAGTTAGTCGTTAGGATCCACCACTTTAGGACATTTAGTTAGTTGCGAAAAAGGGGTATCCCTTCCAACCAAGAGTAGGTTCCATAAAAAGTTTGTTGTAAATAAAATGCTTAGACATCCTTCAAGTTAGGACCCTTCAAAGTTCTACCTCTTACCTCTTGAACCATCCGCAGTTTGCTCCCTTAGTCTTAAAACCATCCATAGTTTAGATCCTTTATCTCTAGCACCCTTCAGCCAAAGACCCACCTAGATCAAACCTCTCTCGTCCCATCTAGATCAAACCACCATCTAGGGCCTACCTAAGCCAACTTACCAATTCTCATCCAAGTCCGATTAGCTCGTCTAGATCACCCTCACTTATATTTGACCAAGGATCGAGTCATCTTCCTCTCCCTTTTTCACCAAACGGACTCTTTTACATTCATCCTCCCTCTTTCTCTAAACTTAACCCTGGTTGTATCATCAATCGGGGCCCCCTCGAACTACGGTGACCTGAGACTCGTACCTTAAATGGTAAGGGTTACGTAGGCAACTTCAGCCCGGTCAAACTCTCAAATTGTGGGGATCAACTATTTTCTCAGAGGTGCCTTAAGATTAATTATGAATCTAATTCAACTCATTGGTTTGACTCTGCCGTATGTTCTTACAGAATTCTACATCATGTCTATGGAGAAAAGCATTGAAGCCCTCAAAGAAGTCTCAAACATGAGGTTGGGAGTGATCAACCTCCTCAAAGACATGCATGAAATTGAGCAGCACCATTTGTCTTACATTCAAGAATGTTTGAGCAGAGTTCGTCCTCCTGTTCAATTCCAGAGTCCCTACCATCCACATGCTTGTGGTCCCACTTATGGTTCAACGCATCAGAATTTCTCATTCAGGATGCCTGCTGTGGCCACCAACCAACGAAGGGCACCAATATACGAATCACCCTCAAGTTCAATCCAAGGGAGGAAGATCGACAAGGAGCATTTTGATGACTTGGGAATGCCCGTGGGTGAGTTCTTCGAAGTTTTGATGAGAAAGAATTTGATCAAGCCGCTCGAGAATTACAAGCCTGTTAATCCGAAAGCTAACTTGGATACATCCAAGTTTTGCAAATACCACAAGTACGTTGGGCATACCACTGACAACTGTAAGCAGCTACAACACGTGATTCAAAGTTTGATCAACCAAGGCCTCATTGATGAAGGAACCCTCGCCCTTCAAGGGAAGATTTAGATTCATTCAGTCTTGTAGGTTCTTGTGTGTCTTTCTTACGTCCACTTTGGGCATTGGTATGTAATGTCCACTTTAGATTAGTTATTTCAATAATAAAAAAAGTCTTTCTTTCTTTTCTTCCTAGACTTGAGACATAATATCGCATTACCTTCAAGAAGATTGTTTTATTTATAATTATCACTTGATTGCTAATCTCACTGATAAACTCACCGGCTAATAAAATACAAATGAGTGCTTTGATTGGAGTAAACAACTCATCGTCCCTTCCTCATACACACCATCTCTATACACCCCTCTCTCATACACTCTCCCCATACTCTACCATATACTTTCCATACACTATCGCCAGACCCTCTCCTTGTACACACCCCCTATACTTTCTCAAACATACACTTCCCCAAATACACTATCCCCCACTTGGTCTCCTTTCCATACGGTCAAGACAAGCACAAAGACCGTTGTTGCTCATCATCAGAAAATAGCTGCTCGCGCCACTGCAATTTAAAAAAGAAGATGCAAGGAGTTGTTCTTATCCTTTACAAGTGCTACATGAATATCAACTTGGGGCTCACCAAACCCCCAATCTCTCGTCTTCTCTGTTTTTCCATTTGATCGTTAAGCTTTCGTTGAATATGCTCACATATCTTTCTCATGGTCCGAATATATTTTGCTTTACTTAAAAAGTCGGTTAAATGAGTTTGCATTTATTCTAAATACTCTTTTGAGAATGCTATCCAGTAGCGATTGAAGCCCAAACTTCTCACCATAAGAAGCCATAACCTTACCCTCACTAAATAATACCCTTTCATTTCAAGATCGACAAGTTTTGAAACCCTAAGGAAGAAGCCCATACAAGGACCTCACTCGACTCACAAACGAAAGAACTACCTCCAAGCCCGAGAGGGAAAAGGTAAAAGCATCCTAAAGGCATACGCTAGGGGCTACCGCGAGCAAACAAATCCGAAGGCTTTTCTCGAAAAAAAAAAAAAAAAAAAAAAAAAAAAACCTCCGAATGCGCGTTGCATCGGGACGGGGTATTCACAGTTATAATTGATCATAAGGCTTCCTTATCAAATAAACATGCTTTCAAAATACTATCCTCTTTGGCACATTGTTTACAAAATCACTCTTTGGTCTCCACAAATTTTCAAAATCTTCAAGTCTATCAAAGATGTCTCTCTGTGACTCTCAAGATGACTCGGTCCTACCCCTTATCTTTGGATATCAAGCCTACCCAATCCCATCTTCTACCATAGACACCTACTCAGCCTCACCCTGCTCAAATTGCCTTGTTCAGACTTACCACAAATCTAAACCATAGCCTTAAGCCTAGATGACCAAAAACCTCTCAAAACCCTAGCTCTAAGCCTAGGTGACCAACACCTTTCTAAACCCTAGCTCTAAGCCTAGGTGACCAACACCTTTCTAAACCCTAGCCTCAAGCCTAGATGACAAATGCCTCCCAAAAACCCTAGCTTCGAGCCTAGAAGACAAAACCCCTCTCTAAACCATAGGGTAACTGCCTTATACGTCAATTTCGAGGATAACTTTTCATTGCAGTGTACAAGATAGAAAATAGAAAGTACTAACATTCAAATTAACTCATTAAATTTGTACATAAAGCATTTGCATTACATCAGTGAGTCAGCATAAAATTAGAGTCTGCATGCTTCTTTCCTACTTTTTCCCTACAGGTACTACAAAATAAAAAAATCCTAATGACCCCGACGGGAGGTCGACGCACGACCGCGGGAAAATCTGGATGTCGAGCTACCCTCATCATGGGAGCGCTGTCTCCGCTGCGCCAGATCCACGTCCACTGTTCTCCGGGATTGGCAGGAAAGTGCACGCTGCGCTCCTCGGCCAGACGACTCGATATTGGTGCGCCTCGCGGCCCGCACGTAAGACTCCTGGGTAACCTGCAAAACCAGGCGCGAGAGTTACACCATAGCTAAAACATAATAATCAGTGCATGAAGAGAAAAAGTCAGAGGCATACCCCGCCAGCACCGCCTGGAGGAAGCTGAGCACCCTCCACCTCATCGGCCTCTGTAGGTGCCAAGTCTACTCTCACCTCCCCGTCGGCCATATGCACAAAGAAATGGTCGGGAAATGGAGGCATATCTACAATCTCGGGATGTCCAGCACCCATCGACTCGGGGATAACCAAACCCTGCTCCCCTAAACCGGCAGCCTCAGCAGCCTCAGCAGTCCGCCTCACCACCTGCGGTGATCTCAGAAAAAGCGCCGCAAAGTCCGCATAGTCCATATCAAGCCGAAACTGATAAGTAGAGACCCCAAACAGATACTCCGCCCTCCTCGCCAATCGGTTCGGATACCACATATTCCTGGGAGGATGTTGGGGCGCATAAAACGGAGCCCACGCATAATGCTGCCTAGTCACCCGCTCACCCAAATACATCTCATCAGCAAGTAATCCAACCAACAATCTGCGAGAAGCAGTCACATCCCGTACAACACTAACAGTCTCCGAGGCCTCAGGAGTCCAAGGGTAGAGCAAAAACTCGGACCTACTGGGACCATCAAGAACAGCCCTCAACTCAGACTCGCGAACAGTCTTCGGGAATCCCTCAATCCGATTCTCCTTCCTCCAGTAGCGTAAGACGGGCACATCTCGAGTCTGGTCCCGCAAAGTGAACGGTGCAACGCCGAAAATCTCATAAACCCATGCCTGCAAAAGACACGGAAAGCAGATATTTATAAAGACAGAAAGACAAGTAACAAGTAAGAGGACAATGAAAATGACAAAAGTTGGCATACCTCCAGAACAAACTGAAAAGCATCAAAAGAAGAGGTATTTGACCTCGAGACAGTATCAAGGGCCCGATACAGCTCGGCCAAGCCAGCCCCTCCCCAAGAGATATCTCGCACTAAGCTCAAATCAGATAAAGCACCCAACAAAGAGAACCGGCATACTGGGCCCGAGTTGGGGAAAAGAGCCACTGAAAAACCATACCAAAGGAATCCTCGGACAAGCGCGTCAAGCCCATACTGGCCAACTCTGTATCGATCAATAGCAGTCGCAACAAGCTTATACAGCCTCCCCACATCAACACCAAAATTCCTACTCGAGCCTAAACTGGCGCCAAACAACTGAATCTGACGAGCCGGATCGGCATGAAGAGTATCATCAAAGGGCAGTGCTATGTCCGTGAATCTCAAGCCGGTAAGAACGGCAAAATCTGTAGGAGTGATCGTGGCCTCACCCCAACTCAAATGGAAGGTATGTGTCGTGTCCCACCAGAATTCCCGACACGCCTTCACCACAGCGGTGCACTTCCTGGTCTGGCCCATCAGTGAGACCATGTCAAAAAAGGGAGCCAACCCCAAGCTCCGTACCCTCTCCCGAGGACCACCCTCACCAGCCGGCAAAAGTGCCCACAACTCACCAACCGCTCTAAGGGAGCTACGTCCCTTCATCTTCTTCACCTGCAGGTAAACACAGCACATGTACGTGTCACTACTCACATTTAAAATGATAAACACTTTATACATGCATAAATTATTCTGTTGTTAAATAAAGAATTCTTTACCTTCATCCCGACGCGGGAGCGAAGACCGGTGGATCCGTGAAAAGTCAAGCCCGCATAAAAGTCAGACTGGTTGTACAACATAAAATGCAGCCTCGAGGGCCGATAATTGCACGAAGCCCGCCGCCTCCTAGCCTCAACGCCCCCACCGACGTCACTCCTATCGCTCTCCCCGGCGTTAGGATCACCTTCCTCTTCATCATCATCACCGCTGTTACCACCGCCATTACCACCACCATTGCCGCCATGACTGCCGCTGCCACCGCCGCCATGACCACCATGACTGCCGCCATGGCTGTCATCATCACCACCTCCATAACCTCCATGACCACCATCAAAACCACCACCCATATTGCCATAACCGCCCCTAAAACTGCCAGAACCGCGGCTGCCCCCGGCACCATGACCACTCGCCCCAACTCCTTCACCATAGCCAAAGAGAGCATCACCCATTAAACCGGTATATGAGCCCAAGGACTGATCGTCCGGTCGATTAAGCAAAAGCTCCAAAGCGGCAACATCTGGATCCATGGCAAGACCTTGCAAACTCGGCACAAAACAAATCAATGGAGCTTGAAAATTTTCCGACGAAAGCTTAGAATTCGTAACAGAGAAGAAGAAGGCGTGTTGGAGAAGAAGATAGACGGCTTTAAAAGCCGATCGGCCGAAAAATCTGACCAATAAGGTGAAGGGCCGATCGGCCCATTGTTTTGTGCTTCTTCGGGATCATCGAACGGCCAGGATTCCATCCCAACGCTGCGATCTCCGTCAAATCGTCCTCAGCCAATCAGGATGAAGGGCCGATCGACCCTTCCCCTTCCCCGCTTGACACGCGTCTCCTCGGTCAGAACGCTTGACCAGACATTTAATTCCCCTCCGCTTTTTTTAAAATCCTCCATTTTTCAAAAAGAGAATCCTTTTTCAAAATAAACTCTTCTTTAAACTCAAAACCTTTTTGCTTTATCATTTATAATTCAAATTCATATTTTTTGGGGTGACTGCCACACAGTCAAATTCATATTTTTCGGGGTGACTTCCACACAGTCAAATTCATATTTTTTGGGGTGACTGCCACACAGTCAAATTCATATTTTTTGGGGTGACTGCCACACAGTCAAATTCATATTCTTCGGGGTGACTTCCACACAGTCAAATTCATATTTTTTGGGGTGACTGCCACACAGTCAAATTCATATTTTTTGGGGTGACTTCCACACAGTCAAATTCATATTTTTTGGGGTGACTGCCACACAGTCAAATTCATATTTTTTGGGGTGACTGCCACACAGTCAAATTCATATTCTTCGGGGTGACTTACACACAGTCAAATTCATATTTTTTGGGGTGACTGCCACACAGTCAAATTCATATTTTTTGGGGTGACTGCCACACAGTCAAATTCATATTTTCTTGGGTGACGACCGCACTGTCAGATTCTTGGGTGACGACCGCACTGTCAGATTCTTGGGTGACGACCGCACTGTCAGACGTTGGGTGACAACCGCACAGTCAGATGTTGGGTGATTTCCACACAATCGTATCTTCGGTTTGAGACGCCGCACGTCCGCCATTCTTGGGTACTAAACGCCCACTCTTTCGAACTACGACTTGGCTTGATTCCTCTTGGGATACGTAGGTAGCCCGACGTGGGTCCAGCCGCTCAACCTACCTGGTCATCCTTTTTTGCGACTCAGCTCGAGTCCAAACCTCACATCCGCAAGATCATTGTCTTACCTCCTGAAATCCTTTTTTTCAGGACGGATCCTATTTTTTTATCGTCGACCCCACTTGTCTTACAAGAAGCGTCGTCGAGGGGCTACTGTTAGTACCCGGTCCGAAAAAAGGTATTTTAAATATCTGGCCCGATTATTTAAGCAAAACCCTAAAAAACCTACTCTTTATTCTGTCAAATCCGCCGTCGGCCGTACGCGTGGAAAGTACGCCAGAACAAAGTGCCGATCGGCCCTTTCCCTGTTGAATGGCCGATCGAACCTTTTATTTTGTGCCGATCGAACCTAACATCTTTGTGCCGATCGACCCTTTATTTTGTGCCGATCGACCCTCCAGCTGGCCCAGCCCAAATACCGAAGCACTATAAATAGGGGTGTCCGGCTTCAGTTTTCGACACACAATTTATTCCGGAGAAACGAGGCTACACTTGTTTTTCCATCTCTCTCCCCACTTCGAATCGTCCTAGATTCGAATCCAAAGTCTTGCTACAATTGGTAAGGCTCTTGTTAATCTTTTGTTCCCTATTATTATTATTATTGTCATATTATAATAATATTTGCATGCTTATTATATTTTAATGGTGCCTTTATGCTAGATTTAGGACTATTTTTATATGTTTAAATATGCAATAGCCGAGGATGATCTAAGGTTTCGCCCAAGGAAACCTAATGGATCTAGGAACTATTTCTTACCTTCCACCTTAGTAATAATTATCCCATGATCAATAATTCCCCAAGGATGAACGTTGATTAGTGCACCTTCCGAGGGCCTAACTCAAAGGTTCTAGGGTGTGATCATCAATTAATTCTTTCTCTCCCCTCCTCCTTATGCATGATCCCGTTTCTTCTATCTATTCCTGTAAACACCGCACACAACCAACACCCCACATGCTAGAAAGACCGATCCGTCGGGCAATAGGAGTGATAGCGTTTCTTCTTCTATTGTAACTTGACCCCCGAACCTAATTATATATTTAGCCTTTTTTCAAAGCTTTGGGCTATATCAAAGTGGCGTGGCGACTCTCAAAATTAAACTAATATTTTTAATATGGTTTAAATCGAGTGTCACTAAATGAATATCCCATTTCGGTCCGACTTTCCATAATTATTTATTTCAAACCTCCGAATGCGCGTTGCATCGGGACGGGGTATTCACACAAGTATGGGCACAATGTATCACAAGCAAGCCCTACATATTCACTATACAACATTTAGTACCCTTTATAAAGGTTCAAGATTGAATTACCAAGTTTTGAACAACTTTGAAGTTCCCATCATGCTCTTCAACCATATTCAATACAATATTTAAACATCTTCATCATATCATTTTTGACAAGTTAAGACATCATTGAATAGCTCATATGTTGTACTAGGGTTAGAGTCAAAAAGGGGTTAAAGATATACAAGGTAGATTAGGTTTTAATTGCTTGAAAACTGGTTCAGGGTAAACAGGGCAGGGCACGACTCGTCCCTCAGGGCACGAGTCGTCCCCCTTAAACACACAGCTTGATACAGTCGTCCACCCCAAGGCACGAACTGTCATGACTGCATGGCATGACTCGTGACATAGGGCACGAGTTGTGCCCTTCACTGAAAATCAGCACAGCAGCTGAAACATCAGCAGCCCTTGGCAAACACCAGAAAAAACCAAAACCAACTCTCATTTTCACTTCCATAACTAGCATATTACCAACCCTATTACCTCAAACTAAACCAACTCAACCAATTACCAATTCAAGGCTTCCAAACTTAAAGAAAATGATCAACCACTACATGCAACCTATATATATATCAACCATTACAACATTAAGCTCCATTTTAATACTATCCTTTCAACTTAAACAACAACACTATAAACAACTCAATTCAAATCTTCCCATTATCTTTTCAACTCAAAGAAAATTGCTCCAACATTACCAAACAACATTTATACAACCATAATATCAACTTTAACATGAAATGAACAAGAATTTGAAGGAAATCATAATAGCTTACCAAAATATTTCGAAAATAAGAAAAACTTTATCCGGATAGACGTGATCCCCTGGGCTTCACAAACATTTATATGAAGACGGATCGAAGAACGGAAAGGAAATGAATTTATAAGGAATTTATAAAGGAATTCTAGGGTTTGGCTTTCTTCTAGAACAGAGGATATAACTTAGCAATTGTTTTGAAATTATGAAGTCTCTTTTTCCATGGAATACGGATTTACATTAGATAACTATCACCTAAGCTCCTCCAACACCTTAATTAATTCCATTAACAACCTTAAACATTAATTGTTACACTTAAGCACCTCAATATTTTCTAAGCTTTTATTAAATTTTCTATTATTATAATTTCACTACACCATTTCCTATTTATTCCTTTTAGACATTAAATAATTAAAATAAATTTTATTAACATCCTTAAAATATCAACCTAACACATAAACATTTCAAATATCACGAAATGCATAAAATGAGATGCTACACACCCCACCCCCACGTGCTAAACATGTGCTTAAAATGGTGCCTAGGATTAGGGTCGTGACACTCACTCCCCCTTAAAGAAAATTCGCCCCGAATTTTAAATTTACTTACTTGCTCGCTCAAACAACCAAGGGTACTTCTCACGCATTTCGGACTCCAACTCCCATGTAGCTTCCTCAATAGTATGATTCTTCCATAGGATTTTCACGACCGGAATACTCTTGGTTTGAAACTCCCGGACTTGTGATTCTAAAACTCTCAACGGCTCTTCCACATAAGTCATATCCGCTTGAATATCCTCGGGAGGAGAACTCAATACATGAGAAGGATCATAACAATACTTTCGCAACATAGAGACATGGAATACATCATGGAGAGACAAAAGAGATGGAGGCAAAGCCAATCTATAGGCTAACTCACCAACCTTCTCTAAAACTTCAAACGGACCAACGAACCTCGGTGCCAACTTACCCTTGTTACCAAACCTTTTAATCCCAGTCCTCGAAGAAATTTTCAAAAATAAAAAATCACCAACTTGAAATGACAAATCTCTTCTTCTATTGTCGGCGTAGCTTTTTTGTCGACTTTGAGGCGTCTTCAATCTATCTCGGATCACCTTAATCTTTTCCGTTGAATCCCGAACCAAATCTGGCCCCCAAAGTCTCGCTTCACCAACCTCATCCCAAAAAATTGGAGATCGACATTTCCTCCCATACAACGCCTCATACGGTGCCATCTCAATGCTAGACTGATAGTTGTTATTATATGCAAACTCAACCAACGG
Organism: Adenophora triphylla var. japonica; assembly: GCA_022495995.1. Lineage (NCBI taxonomy): Eukaryota > Viridiplantae > Streptophyta > Magnoliopsida > Asterales > Campanulaceae > Adenophora > Adenophora triphylla. The sequence goes on along the minus strand of JAFEMH010002312.1, from coordinate 196,763 downwards.
CAAATGATCTTCCCAAGATGAGTGGAAATCCATCACACACGCCCGTACCATGTCCTCAAGAATCTGAATAGTTCTCTCAGTCTGCCCATATGTCTGAAGATGAAACGCCGTACTGAAACTCAACTTGGAACTCAAAGCCTCGTGCAAACACTTCCAAAAACGCGATGTGAATCTCAGATCCCGATCGGAAACAATGTTAACTGATACTCCATGAAGTCTAACAATCTCTCGCATATAGAGTTGTGCTAACCTCTCCATCGAATACTTCGTTGAAACAGGTAGAAAATGAGCCGACTTTGTCAATCTATCCACTATTACCCAAATGGCATCCATCTTTTTCGAGGTCGGAGGTAATCCAGTCACAAAATCCATCGAAATTCCTTCCCACTTCCATTCCAGAATATCTAACGGTTGAAGTAGCCCCGCCGGTCTCTGATGCTCTGCTTTGATCTGTTGACAAGTCAAACATTTTGATACAAACTCTTCAATTTCCCTTTTCATCCCATTCCACCAATAACCCCTCTTCAAGTCTTGATACATCTTCGTACTTCCCGGATGAATATCAAATCTAGATTTATGTCCTTCCTCTAAAACTTGTCTTTTGATCTCCGGTGAAGAAGGTACACAAATTCTGCCTTGGAAGGTTAAAATCCCATCTTTTTTCGACACAAACTCCCCAGCCTTTCCATCTTGTAATTGCCCCAAAATTTTCTTCAATTCTATATCATTTTGTTGAGCTTCCATAAGATCTCCATATAAGGTAGGGATTGCTCGGACATTTGCAAACAACATCTCACTTCGCGACTCTAGGGACATCAATGTTGATAAATAAGACTTTCGGCTAATCGCATCCGTAACCACATTAGCCTTCCCCGGATGATAAGAAATAATGCAATCATAATCTTTCAACAACTCCAACCATCGCCTCTGCATGTTGTTCAATTCCTTCTGAGTAAACAAATATTTCAAATTTTTATGATCGGTGAAAATCTCAAATTTTGCCCCGTATAGGTAATGCTTTCACTTATGCAACGCAAAGATAATCGCAGCCAACTCCATGTCGTGAGTAGGATAATTCTGCTTTGCCGGTGATAACTTCCTCGAAGCATACACAATTACTTCCCATTTTTCATAAGAACACAACCCAACCCTTCTTTTGAGGCGTCACTGAAGATCACAAAGTTCTCACATCCATCTGAAGGGTAAGAACCGGAGCTGTCGTCAATCTCTTCTTTAATTAGGAAAAACTAGCTTCACACTTATCATCCCACACAAATGATATATCCTTCTGAGTCAACCTTGTCAACAGAGTTGCAATTCTCGAAAATCCTTCAATAAACCTTCAATAGTACCCTGCCAACCCAAGAAAATTACGGACTTCAGTCACTGTTGAAGGCTGTTTCCAGTTGACCACGGCCTCAATCTTCGAAGGATCCACGGCAATACCCGAACTTGACACCACGTGACCCAAGAATGAAATCTGCTCGAGCCAAAACTCACACTTGCTAAACTTCGCAAACAACTGTTTCTCACGAAGCACAGATAAGACAATTCGCAAATGCTTCTCATGATCTTCCCGGGACTTTGAGTACACAAGAATATCATCAATAAAAACTACCACAAAACTATCAAGATAAGGCTTGAAAATTCTATTCATCATATCCATAAAGACCGTCGGTGCATTTGTCAATCCAAAAGGCATAACCAAGAATTCATAATGGCCATACCTCGTTCTAAAAGCCATCTTGGAGATGTCTTCCGGTCAGATCTTCAACCGATGGTATCCGCTACGCAAGTCAAGCTTGGATTAGATCACGGAACCTTGAAGCTGATCGAACAAATTATCAATATGCGGGAGGGGATATTTATTCTTGATAGTAGCTTGATTCAACAATCGGTAATCAATACACAATCTCAAGGTACCATCTTTCTTCCTTACAAACAAGACCGGTGCTCCCCAGGGTGAAACACTCGGATGAATGAATCCCCTATCTAACAAATCTTGCAACTGAATCTTCAATTCTTTCAACTCAGCCGGTGCCATTCTAAAAGGTGCTTTGGATATTGGTGAAGTATCTGGCACTAAGTCAATACAAAACTCCACTTTTCTATCCAGAGGCATAGAATATTCAGTTGAAAACACATCTACGAATTCATTCACAACTGGAACATGAGATAACTCGGCGGAATATTCCGTCGCTGAAATAAAAATTTAATTAAAATGAATTAATTCAGCGGCAGAAATTTTCGTCGCTGATATCAACAGATCACTGACGAAATATTAATTCCGTCGGTGTATACCGACGGAATTTGGTCTGTCGGACCATTGCGGCGGGCTTACAGTGGCGGACCACCGACGGAAAAATTCCGTCGGTGATTTACTTTAGCGACGGAAAATTTACTTTAGCAGCGGAAATTTCCACCGCTAAAACATGTTTTTCTGGTAGTGACAGCAACCCTTCTCTCCGCAGTCTTCTACCACCACTGTCACTCTCGGATCCCCTCTGCGTCTCTCTCTCTCCCCCCCTTCTTCTCCATTTTTAAGATCTAGAACTTCTCTCTCAAGATTTGGGTTTGATTTTTCAAATTTAATTTTATTTTCTAGATCTAAGTGTATGTATGTTTCTATGAATGGTGTGATTGTATATGAATGTGATTGTATATGATTGGTATAATTAAATTTGTAATATGAGTTGGTGAGTTAGATTTCCGTTTATGCTTGTGGGATTAATTAAATTTGTAACAGCAGTTGGTTTTGCTGGTTTTAGTCAAAACTGGTGCATATATATCTGGTTGGTGTTGGTGTTGGTGTGGGTGTTGGTGGCGGTGGATGGATAGTGGTGGAGCAAAGTGTAACTTTTGAAATATGTAAGGACTGATTTGAGTATAATAGAAGTTCAGGAAGCAAAGTGTAACTTTTGAAATATGTAAGGACTGATTTGAGTATAAGAGAAGTTCAGGGAGCAAAGTGTAACTTCTGAAATATGAAGGACTTATTTGAGAATAATAAAATTTAAGGGACTAATTTGAGAATAAGAAAAGTTAAAGGACTGATTCGAGAATAAGAAAAGTTAAGGAACCTGATTTAATATATATTTAAATATATATATATATATATATATATATATATATATATATATATATATATATATATATATATATATATATATATATATATATATATATATATATATATATATATATATATATATATATATATATATATATATATATATATATATATATATATATATATATATATATATATATATATATATATATATATATATATATATATATATATATATATATATATATATATATATTTTTTTTTAAAATGTCAATTTAGCGACGGACATATCTGTCTCTAAATCGTGTTTAGAGACTGATTTGTTCCGTAGCTATTTCGTGGGTGCAGATTGGTCGCTAAATTGGGCGTCGCTGTTTTGTAGCTGTTTTAGAGACGGACATATATGCTCTAATTTAGAGACTGACATATTCGTCTATAATTTGAGACAGATATGTTCGTCTCTAAAAATGCTACAAAACAGCGACGCCCAATTTAGCGATCAACCTGCACCCACAGAATAGCTACGGAACAAATCCGTCTCTAAAACGATTTAGAGACGGAATCTTCATTTTAGCTACGAAATTTGCCATCTCTAAAACCATTTTTCCTTGTAGTGTCCACGGCAGACGGAATATCAAGGTGGCAAACTGTTTTAGTTAAAGAACTAGATTGTGTTGATAATCTCAAAATTCAAATCAAAACCAAAATAAAACCCTAACCCTAATGAGAAATCAAAATAATAGAATGTAGAAATCGACAAAAATGAAGTTCTTACCTATATGTTTGAATAGGGAATAATCAAAGAGATTTTTTTATCAACCTTGCTATTTTGTCTTGCTGGCATTTTCACGAATTCCGTTCCAATTATCAAGTTTCAACATTGCTTGAACTTTTTAAATGTTCGAAACAGTTAGACATCATCTGAGATAGAGGGGGAGTTTTGATTATGTATCCGTAGGTTAGATGTAAAGGTGGAAATTTATTGAGTTTGGTGTCATATAAGTTGGAAACGTGTTGTCGTAGATTAAGGTCAAAAGAAGAAAATGGCCCAATTTGGTAGGGTTGATTGCCCCCCGGGGCGGATTAACTATTGTTCCAAGTGTTGCCGAGGCAACACCAATTTTTTTTTTTTTTTTAAAACGACGTCGTTTTGGATTGGGTAAGAATTTATATATGTAAACGTATTGAATCTTAGTTTCTTTGCGCCATTTTTTTTTTAATAAAGAATAGGCAACACCAAAACTTTAGGTGTAGATCCGCCACTGGTTGCCCCTACCATTAATGGATTGGGTAAGAATTTGGGATCTCAAAAATCACTATTTTTCCCCCTAAGCAACTATTTTTTTTTACCAACTAATATATTGGGTTCTAAATGGGTAAAACCCATTACACCGATTTTTTTTCTAAAATATTGTTTTTTTAAAATTTAAATTCCAAATTAACATTGATGAAAAAGTATGTACCAAACTAGCACTTTCAAGTTTAATTTCGAAATTGATAATTCCGGAATAATGTAATTCGGAATTACCAATTCCGGAATCAAATTTTTTTTTTCAAAATCGAATTAACAAAATAATATTTTCGGAAAATTCAATTCCGAAATTGGTAATTCTGAAATTCCTTTTTTTTTTTACAAAACTGAATTAACAAAATAATAATTTCGGAAAATTCAATTCCGGAACTATAATTCCAGATTTGCTATATGTTTGAGGGACTAAGTTGCAAATTAAATAGGGGCCTAAATGAAAGAGAAAGTCTTGGATTGGATGTGTGTGAGGGTGATGTGAGTGGTCAGAGGAGGGAAAAGTATTGGAAATCCATTTAATTATCCATTGAATATTAACAGGTAAGTAAATCAACGATTTTTTTTTCAAATAATTCATTTTTAAAAATTTAAATCCCAATATAACCTACATTTGAAACTATTTGCTAAAATGATCAACTTTTTGAAACTCGCTATACGGTGTAGCGAGTTTATAATTTTTTCGGTTAAAATCGCTACAATGTGTAGCGAATTTAAATTTGTTCAATTTTATTATAATTTATGCTATTAAAAAAAAATTTAACTCGCTACACAGTGTAGCGAGTTAAAATTGTAAATTAACAAAGGTGCAAAGTCAGTTTACTACGAAGGTCAACAAAAGAAAGTAAGTTTGTTCTCCGTCTCACTTTAAATTACAAAATAATAATACAAAAATATGTATTATTATAGAAAATTAAATAGAAATATTATTTTTTACATTTTAAATAAATATATTAAAAAATATACTTCTATAAAAAATTATATTCTTCGTCTCAAAATATAACATTATAAACATTAATTTTTACAAGAGAATACTACATTGTCTAAAAAAATAAATTACTATCTTCGTCCCAATGAATATTTTATAAAATATCACTTCATTTGTTTAAAAAATTAATGTCATATATTGAAAAGAAAACACTAACATTACAAACATTAATTTTTGAGACAAATGAAGCAGTATTATTTTTTTTAAAATATTCATTGGGATGAAGAAAGTAATGTTCATTTTTTTGGACAAAAATGTAGTATTATTTTTTAGTTATTCATTTTGAGTCGAAAGTAATATTTATTTTTTAAATAAAGATTATAATTTTTTTATAGAAGTATATTTTTTAAAGTATTTATTTGAAATGGAAAAAATATTATTTTTATTTAGTTTTCTCTATTAATACATATTTTTTGTATTATTATTTTGTAATTTAAAGTGAGTAATTTAAAGTGAGACGGATAACAAACTTACTTTCTTTTTCTTTGACCTTCGTAGTAAAATGACTTTGGACCTTTATAAAGGAATTATTTGAAAAAAAAAATCTTAGATTTACTTATATGTTAATATTCAATGGATAATTAAATGAATTTCCAATACTTTCTTTTTCATTTAGGCCCCTATTTAATTTGCAACTTAGTCCCTCAAACATATAGCAAATCCGGAATTGTCAGTTCCGGAATTGAATTTTCCGAAATTATTATTTTGTTAATTCAGTTTTGTAAAAAAAAAAAAAACACATGAATCCCAGGAAGCATCAAATGTAAATTGTATATTTTATGTAATGTTGACATATTGAAGCCTATTATATTTATATATGTAAACATATTAAATCTTAGTTTCTTTGCGTCATCTTTTTTTTAATAAAGAATAGGAAACACCAAAACTTTAGGTGTAGATCCGCCACTGATTGCCCCTACCATTAATGGATTGGGTAAGAATTTTGGATCTCAAAAATCACTATTTTTTTCCCCCTAAGCAACTATTTTTTTTTTTTTTACCAACTAATATATTGGGTTCTAAATGGGTAAAACCCATTACACCCGATAATTAATTTGGGTCAATTGGTTTTTTTTTACCCAAATACCCAATGGGTTTTACCCGTAACCTATTTTATTTCAGAAAATTCTAGTATTTGTTAAAATTCAATTCGTTGTTCTTCCAAAGCCGACTACTCTGGCCTAGCCGGCTTTATCTCCGTATCTTCCTGGATGTTTTGGGATTTTTAAGGTATTTCCTAATCAAACAAGGAAAATATATTCGTATATGATAAGCCTTATTTGCTGGATCTCTTTATATATAGAAGCTCTCGAATATTTATTATTTTATTGTATATTTTTGTGTGTTTTTGATCTATACTATATACTATGAATGGAGGATTTAGTTATGAAGAAGCTGCTGATCGATGTTGCCCTTTGTTATCGGGCGATTTGATTATGGAAATCCTTCAAAGATTGCCAGTCAAGTCTTTGTTGCGATTCAAGGCCCTCTCCAAAGCATGGCAACTATTAATCCTCAGCCCTCAATTTATTTCAATGCACTCTAACCATCAGAAGAAGAAGAAGGCGGACGTCAACGACTATCTTCATTGTTATCGCCATGTTCCTCATTGCAGGAATGCCATCTCCACGAGATGTCCAGCCGATCATCAAAAAAGTGGCATCTCACTCATCTCCGAAAGAATCTCTACTAGAGTTCTGCCTCTTTTTGATTATGATATGGAACGAGTATCCATTGTGGGTTCTTATAATGGCTTGGTTTGCATCAGATTTTCGAAGAAGAGGGCGATTCGATCCATTCTTTTTGGCATATGGAACCCAGCCACAAGAAGATTTAAATTCCTACCGAGTCCAGAGTTCGTGTTTGAACATACTGAAGCATGTCATGTTGGATTCTCTTATGTTCCCAGTACTGGCTGTTATAAATTGGTGATGATTTCAGTCAAAAGATTTATGGACGGGAAATATTTTACCCGTGTTCAGGTGCTCAACGTTGGCCACAATCATTGGAAGGAGGTGTTATACCACGGCCAAGAAGTATTATCTCATGAGCAGCCATTTTCTATACACGACTCACCCGTTGTTGTCAATGGTTGTTTGTATTGGTTCGGATCAACCATTGGAGATGAAAAGTCATCTAGATCAATGGTATGGTTTGATATGGAAAAGGAAGTATTCTTTAGGCAAACAGAGGTGTCATACCCTTTTGATGATGGTTTCAATTTTTCCAACACAAGATGTAAGCTTGATATTTTTGAGGAAAATCTTGCTATGTTTGTTTCTCCTGCAGACCCAATATCAGATGAACGTTTTTATGATGAAGAAGAGGAAAGCATAGAATTGCAAGTGTGTTCACAAGTATGGATATATGAAGAAGCTAATCGGACGTGGCGAAAGATTTTCACATTTGGACCTTTGCCATCTCAACACCTTCCTCACGGTGGATTCTGGGGGAATCGGGAGATCATTATTAGACCGAGACAAATATTTTCGTATACTGGTTTACATGCATCATATTTGTATAATCCTGATAGCAAAGTGAGGACGACTTCTTTTTGTAGAGAACCATTCTGTAACTTAGCTTTCTACCCATATGTAGAAAGTTTGGTTCAAATTTAGGAGTAGTTAAATTTTTGGCATACTTAAGTTTTTCTACGTTTATGAACTCCAATTCTATGTCTATGAAACTCATAGATTATTGCTTCATGATTGTCTTTTTTTTTTTCTTTTCTTTTTCAAATGATCTATAATCATAATTGTTAGTGAATGTACTAATGCATTATATGTTAGTGAATGTACTAATGCATTATAATATAGGGGCAATGCCCCATAAAGAAAGAGTTGGTTTTGGGAGACCCAAATATTATAAAAAGTCCTGTTTTATTTTAAAAATCGGTTCAATGACCGGTTCAAAAAGCCGGGTTAGTTTGGTTTAAAATTCATGTACCGGTTTTTTTAAGTTAAAAACAAGACTTGTTTCCCCCAAAATTTTCTGTTTGAGTTAATTGGTTGTTAGGTGTCTCTTCCCAAGTCAAGAGCAAGATTTCTCCGCAAACAAAAGGGTTAGTCAATTTTAATTCCCCAAATTAGGGGGTTTCCCCCCCTTGAATCCAACTTTAAATTTCTTTTATTACGGAAAGTTATACCATAAGATTTTATCAACTTATTGAGCACAACCCTTCCTAAAGTAGTCTGTTTTTTAGTCGTCAATCAAATTATTTTTCTTGTTTTCTTTTGATTTCAGTTTCTTGATCCTTTTATTTGTGAATTGTTTTAGCCTGATTTTGATATGTGGGTAGTTTTGATTTCTGAGAATTGTGGGAACTTGGGAAGCAAACCGATTTATAGAATATAGAAGGCGGGTTGGGTGTAATCTTGAGGGCCTTGCTTTTTGTATTCTGTGGAGCAGGGGGTTGGTTCAGTAGGATATGGTATGAGGTGTGGGGGAAACTGTGTTTTTGTCACTGTATATGCTGTTTAATCTGTGTTATGTAGAGTGTTAACAAATGCTTAGTTAAGCCTTTTGGAGTATGTCAATATAACTTCTTCTTCTTCTTTTTTTTGTAGGCCTGTCACAAAAAATCTCTTTGTTATAGATACCTTGTCCTAGACACTAGATCTTTTAAGTTCCTCTATTCCTATTTTGATTGGATTGAGTTTATGATGGGATCATTAATTGAGTAGGTAGACTTGATATGGATTGCTTAAAGCTTAAAGATGCATATGGTGGGTAGAATTGAAGACGAAATACTCATGCCGTTACAAGTTCTTAGAGGATAATATCATTGGTTATTGTTAGTTTAGTAGTTGATGAGGCTTGTTCATAGATATTGCTAGTTTTTTAAATGTGTTTGGTTACTAAGACATAAGTCAACAGACAATGGGCAAGGCAGAAAGTAAGAGAAAAGGATTTTTTTTTCCTGTAGGATTTACCGCAGTGCTAATATTATGCATCGAAATAGGCTCGATATAGTCATTAATAACAACTTGAAAGAAGGCGAGTTCTTATAGCTTGGTGGTGGAGTGTGTATCAAGTGCAGGGCTGGGTTGGTTTTGTGATAGTGTAAAAGTTGTACATTTTGAAGAAAAATTGAAGGTGTGAGTAAAGAAATATTTGGTGATATCAGGCAGTATAAGGACAAGGTGTTGTAGGGTATTGCTGAGATAGATAGGTTTGAGAAGATTGGTTCTCTCACAAAATCGATGTTGTTCTCTCAAGAGTGAGCTTGATGAGCTTTGTTGGCAACGGAAATCTAAGGTAAAATCGATCAGATAAGATACTGCAACTCTAAACTTTTTCATATGGTTGCAGTTAATCATAAATTTGAATGAAGGCTTGTTTATTGTATAAGGTTGGCATTCAGGCGAATTATTTTATTAGAAAACCATATATTGTGATTCAGTTTCATCTATAACTGACTGAAAGCCCGTGCCTTACAAGTGTTAGTTTTGGTTCATTTGTGGATTTTGTTTCTTTCTTAGTTAACCGAACATATAACTAGATTTGTTAGTATAATCCCCTTCTTGCTGTTACTGACCTCTGAAAGTTACAATGAGATGCTTCATGTCATCAAATTCAAAAATGATCGATATGGCAAATTTTGTCTGATTTTGGTCAAGAGATTCTTGAATCCTTGCCCTGGAATAGGAATAAATGTTTAGAGATTATTGAGCATACGTCTTTTGGGCCAAGTAGAAAGCTGTCTATACAAACAAAGCTTAATGGAGCTACATCTGCTGCATGAATTGCTTTGACAATTAGATCATTCAGAATTTTTTGCATGTAAACAAGAATTGACGTAGTACAAGTGGGTTTGGTTCACAGAGTTTTGACAGGAGCAGCCATGATAGAACAAACCTGGGAAGGAGGCATGGCGGGCCGTGCGACTGAAGAATCCATTGGGCACGTGTCGTGCTTGGCTTCACGACTCGTGATGAATCCCTGCACGACTGCTTTTGGGAGCATGCATCGTGACACGACTGGCGAAGGAAGTCACGACTCGTGAAGAAGATCACGAGTCGTGATATTGGCGGATTCCGTTTCCGAGTTGATTTCGTTTCCCTGTTTTGGCGTTTATTTTTGGATATGTTTTAGTAATTTCCTTTTCCAAGTTGACTAGGGTTGTTTGGGGGTATTTAAACTTGTTTTAGTTTCTTAAAAACATTAGACTTTTTATCAATTGAATTCTTATTTTGCTCTTGCAAAACCCTTGGTCAATTTATTGGCTTGCAGAAGGATTTCTTCGGAAGTTCTTGATATCTTGGGAATTGTTATTCCTTGCAGACGGTTTTGATCTCGATCAAGCCTTATTGTTACTATTCCGCTGCGTTACTTTACATCAGTTGGTATCAGAAATCGGACGATCCTAGGGTTCTCCGACGAGGTGATGGCAAACGATGGGAGGAACGACATCACTGCAATCCTCGAACGCATGGATCGCCAACACGCAGAATTATTGGCGGCTTTGGTGCAGTTACGGGTAGGTGGTGGCGGTGATGCCAATCCACAGCATCGGGCAGGTCCTCGCGGGGAAAATCTCCACCGTGATGAACCGATGGGCAGGGAGGTTTCTGATAATGATGAAAGGGAGCCAGAGCAGCGCCTCCACATGACCAACGTCCTAAGATTAGGGCGGATATTCTGGCTTTTAATGGTGAGTTATCTATGGAAGATTTCTTAGATTGGCTTTCGGAGGTTGAAAAATTCTTTCGTTTGATGCGTATTGAAGAAGATAGTAAAGTCCCATATGTTGCTTACAAATTGCGGGGTGGTGCATCTGCATTGCATGGTGGGATCAATTGACTAGGCAGAGGTTGCGTGAAGGGCAGCCCGAAATTCGTTATTGGAACGATATGAAGAGGGAGTTAAGGGATCGTTTTCTTCCACGAAATCATGATCAGGATCTCTATATGAAATTCTTATCTTGTAAGCAAGGTAGTCGTACTGTTGATGAATATGTTCATGATTTCCATGCGCAGTTGGCACGCACCGATTTATATGAGACAGAGTCGCAGATGATTGCTAGATTTATGTCGGGGGGTTAATATCAAACATCATATAGAGTTGTTTACTTCCTACTCTTTGAATGAAACAATCTCTAGGGCGAGGAAGGCGGAAAAACAGTTGGCAACTCCGTTTCGTGCTCCGACTACATTTAGGCGATTTGGTGATGCTTCTTCTTCGAGTGGCAAGGGACAGTCGTCGGGTGTTAATGTTGATGGTGGCAAGGAGATTTCCCATGTTGCGGGTCCGAAGGTTGATGATGGCAAGAAGACTACACCTCCGGCACCCACACAAAACCCACCGGCTCGTCGAAACACCAACGCACAAGGTACTAATCCTTATGCAAAACATTATGGAGATAAATGTTTTAGGTGTAACCAACCCGGCCATATTTCCAATAATTGTCCGCAACAACGGAGGGGAGTTAATATGGTGGAGCGCGATGAGTATGATGACGGGGTGAATGAAGAGGATGGTGACGTGGTACATGTAGATCCCAATGGAGATGATGACGAGGAGGAAGAGCACGAATCTTATGTGGTCCGAAAGCTTATGTTGACTACTCCTGCGGAGGAGGCCAATCCGGAGCGACACAACATTTTTCGCACCAAGGGGAAGGTTATTGATGCTGTGGTTATGATCATTGTTGATAGTGGGAGCAGTGAAAACCTAGTGTCTCGTGGTTTGGTGGAGAAATTGAAGCTCGAGGTACGCAAGCATCCTACTCCTTACTCTGTGGGGTGGATTAACAACGTGGGCACTATTAAGGTACTTGAGCAATGCATTATTCCTCTTTCTATTGGTAGCTATAAGGATGATGTGTTATGTGATATAGTAGATATGTCTGCATGCCATGTATTGTTGGGTAGGCCTTGGCAATATGATCTTGGTGTTGTGTATAATGGACGGGAGAATTTTATTCGTTTTACGAAAGATGGGGTGCGTTTTCATTTGCATGCTTTGAAAATTGGTTCTAGTAGTAAACCAAAAGGGAAGCCTATTATTTCTTTGTGTACTGCCCACACTACTAGAAACAGGGCATTTATCGACGGACATTTACCGACGGAAAACAAACGAATACCGACGGAATTTATTTTCATTTTATCGGGTTTTTTTTAAAAAAAAATTTCGTTTAGTCCGTCGGTAATTGAAATATTTCCGCCGGTAGTCCGTCGGTAATACCGGCGGTCATTGTCCGTCGGTATTACCGACGGCCACGTCCGTCGGTAATGACGCCCTATATATAATGAGAAAATCCCATTTTTTTCATTTTACGATTCCTCCTCTCTCTCTCTCTCTCGGTTCGCGACCCGAAGAACCCTAGGCCTCGCCGTTGCCGTCGCCGTCTTCGGTAAGTTTCTCTCAATCCCTTAATTCCTCTCTCACTCGATTTCTCCCTCTCACTTTCTCTCTCTCTCATCAGTAATTTGAGAACAAACACCGTCTCCGCCGTTTCCGCCGTTCGCCGTTGCCGTCTCCGTCGCCGGCCGGTAAGCTCTCTTTCTCTCTCTCAATCCCTTTCTCTCTCTCACTCGATTTCTCTCTCTCACTCGCTTTCTCTCTCTCTCTCTCTCGCAGTCGCCCTCTCTCCCGTTGCCGCCGAGCCCGCCGTTCGCCGTCGTTGTCTCCGTCGCCGGTAAGCTCTCTTTCTCTCTCTCTCTCACTGGATTTCTCTCTCTCAAGTATTGATTACGAAAGTTAAATAAATTGCAGTGATAAGAAAATGCTGTTAGAATGTGCTGTGAATGTGTAATTATGATACCAACCGATTTAAAATGCCGAATATAATGTTTCAATCTAAATTTATTTATCTATAAATTATGATTTTATATTGGGTATGGAAATTTAAGGGTTCTAACCTTCGATAGCGCATCAAACGAGAGGAAAACAATGTATGATGCCATAATCCCTGAAGATAAAAGACCTCAGTGTTAATAGACATGTGAAAACTGATAGTAGTACGTTTTTCACATAAGAAATTTGGCTTATCGAAATTTTTAACCATCATACTTTGTTTAAGCTTCGGTTTCAACCCTTCTCTTTTTATATATAGTATAGATTGAAATTGTGATGATATATATGCTGGTTGTATTTGGTTTTTGAATATATGAGCAGCTATTTGTAATCATTTCACTTCTATGGACATTTTTGAAAGCTTCATATTGCCTTCATTATTTCTAATTGAGTCATGCCATGACACATAATATGTATACAGTTATCCCTCCATCTAGGAAAGATAGTCTTTTTATGGTCAACACAATTGAATTTTGACCAAATATTAATGTCACCCTCCTAATCATAGTTTTCTTCTGTGATGTCTCATTTTTGACACAAATATGTTTATGTGAATGTTGCATATTAGGTGTTTTATGAATTGTCTATATGAGAAGAAGTGGGTTGCTCAGATAGGATTACTTTCAAAAATTGTCAAAAAATTATGCTTGGTTTCATAACTTAGTCCAACCACAAAATTGTGTACGATGTTCCGCAAATCATTATACTCTTAAAATTGGAAACAAATGTACAACTTGTTATGCACAATGAGACAACTTGTTATGCACAATGAGACTTGTACCAAGTTTCCAACTTTATGCATCTATAGTGTGAGTGGTAGTCTACTATCAACACACAAGTAAAAAAAAATAATAATAATAAATAAAAAATAAACAAAATAAATAAATAAAACAAAATAAATAAATAAAATAAAATAAAAATAATATTAATAGTAATAATAATAATAAAAAAATAATAATAGTAATAATAAATAATAATAATAAAAAAAAAAATTAAATAAATTAAAAAATATATATATACATATATGTATATATATAAATAAGATGAGAGCCTTTCTCACCCACAGCTATCAAAATCCGTCCATCTTTGATCAAAAAAGATAGAGCAAATAAGTTCTCGACTGTTTGAGCAAATGATTTTCTGTTTTATAAGAGTTTTTCCAGTTTCACTGCCCTCTCCTCTCTAAGGATCTCAAACATCACAGCCATGTTCTTGTCGGTGTCTGTTTTACTCTTCACTGGTGGTATACGGTCACAAATAAAAACAAGGTAACAGTATAACACCAGTGAAGAGAAAACAGAACTTTTCTCCAATTTTTTTAATCTCCACCTTCCATTTACCCAAGATCCTGATTGCAGAATCTTCCTCATGAGCATGAAAGCTGGCGGTGTTGCCCTCAATCTCACGGTTGCTTCGCAAAACATGCGAAGCAACCATGAGATTGAGGGCAACACCGCCAGCTTTCAAGCTCATGAGGAAGATTCTGCAATCAGGATCTTGGGTAAATGGAAGGTGGAGATTGAAAAAATTGGAGGAAGTTCTGTTTTCTCTTCACTGGTGTTATACTGTTACCTTGTTTTTACTTGTGACCGTATACCACCAGTGAAGAGTAAAACAGGCACCATCAAGAACATGACTGTGATGTTTGAGATCCTTAGAGAGGAGGACAGTGAAACTGAAAAAACTCTTATTAAACAGAAAATCCTTTGCTCACAGTCGAGAACTTGTTTGCTCTGTCTTTCTTGGTCTAAGCTGAGATAGGGTTTTGATAGTTGTGGATGATAACGACTCTCATCTTGTTTATTGATCAATGCATGTTATGGTAATGAATAAAAATAAAAATTATGCACGATTATATGATTTGTAAATATCATTATTGTCTATTAAAATTGCTTGATTTTCGATTATAAAGCAAGTAGACAAAGTGATATTTGTAATTCATACGTGTATTTCGGGATGGGATAGAAGCCGACCCCAATTCTAAACTTAATGGACATGAATTGTCCTTTCACCCTAGAGAATGATATACTTAACAACAAAGAATTAAATATCAATAAACCTAAATGAAGTGTCTTTTTATTTGTATATATATTGATATATTGTTTTTATTTGTATATATAATATACTAGTTTAGATATGTCGGATCGAGGTGGCAATCGTTCAAAGAGAGGGAAGGTTGGGGTTTTGTCCATCATCTTGTTTCACCAAGGACTGGAGGGAGGGGCTCTACGTCTGGTTCAGGACGCAGTGATGATGATTTGAGCAGTCAAGGTAATGTAAGCTCTAGTGTTCCAGTTAGTGAACCATCCAGACGGGTTGATTTGGACGCAATTATTAATGAGGAAGGAAAAATGGAAATATATATCTCTCCCAGTGGCCAGTAAGTATTATTTAATTGTAAATGTCATATATATGATGTTTACATTTTATTATTGTCTTTTTATTTGTATATATATTGATATATTGTTTTTCAATTAATATCTTATAGGTTTATACATGGTGGTTGTCAAGATCCTGCTAGATGGTTTGGGGATTTATTCAGTGGGTATAATTTTGAGGAATTTTATCCCACTGTTAGTACCCGATCCGAAAAAAGGTATTCCAAATACCTGGCCCGGTTGATATTAATTAGAAACCCTAGGGAAACCCTAAAAACCCTAATCCATTTAATTCTTCCGTCGCGCCGTCGGCTTGGAAAGGGCGCCGGTTGGAAGAGCCGATCGGCTCTTTGCCGTGCATTGGCCGATCGACCCTTTATTTAGAGCCGATCGACCCTTCCATCCTAGAGCCGATCGACCCTTTAGAAGCCCGGCCAGTACCGAGGTATTATAAATAGGGGTGACCGGCTCCCCATATTCTCAACACAATTTCTCCGGAGAAGCGAGCTACACTTGCTTTAACCCTCGGTTCTTCTTTTTCCTCTCGAATCGCCAAGATTCGACCCCCAAGTCTTGCTACAATTGGTAAGACTCTCTTTTTAATATTCTTGTTCTTTATTATTGTTTGCATGCTTAATATATTTTAATTGCTTTATCTCTTGCTTATGCCATATATGCTAGATTTAGGGTTGTTTTAATATATTTAATTGTTCATAGCCGAGGATGATCTAAGGTTTCGCCCTAAGAAACCCAATGGATCTAGGAACTACTTCTTTCCTTTCACCTTAGTAATAATTGTCCCATGATCAACAATCCCCCAAGGATGAACGTTGATTAGTGCACCTTCCGAGGGCCTAACTCAAAGGTTCTAGGGTGTGATCATCAATTAATTCTTTCTCTCCCCTCCTCCTTATGCATGATCCCATTTCTTCTGTCTATTCCCGTAAACACCGCACACAACCAACACCCCACATGCTAGAAAGACCGATTCGTCGGGCAATAGGAGTGATAACGTTTCTTCTTCTGTTGTAACTTGACCCCCGAACCCAATTAACTGTTTAGCCTTTTTTCAAAGCTTTGGGCTATATCAAAGTGGCGTGGCGACTCTCAAAATTAAACTAATATTTTAATATGGTTTAAAGCGAGTGTCACTAAATGAATATCCCATTTCGGTCCGACTTTATATAATTAATTATTTCAAACTTCCGAATGCGCGTTGCATCGGGACGGGGTATTCACAGTGGCGACTCCGCTGGGGACTGTTTTGAAATCTTTTCAAACTAAGTGGGTCAAACTTTCGTTTTCCTTTGTGGTGTTGTATTTTGCTTTCTTTTTATTTTTCTTTACGCTTAACTATTGCATTGCATGCATGCATTTCATGTAAATAAAAAAATCTTTCTCTTTTTTCTCTAAAAAAGAATTAGACTTCTCTACCTCACACTACCACTAGAGTCCGTGTCACACTGCACAGACACCCTTTTACCCTTCGGAGAAGCCAAAGTGCGGGAAGTGTGGTGATCATGTCTCCTCCCTTCCGAGTCTCACTTGGCCATCCACTCATCAGTGCGCTTCGGCTGCACGGTGGGAGCCTAAAACCTAACCCTTGCGTCACCCACTTTTCTAGGAATACACTCCATACGACCGGTTGGTTTGACTAGCTTTTTTGTATAGAAAATTAATGGGGTCTTTACGTTAAGTCACCACGAACCAATGATAAGTCAAGATCTATCGAGAGATTAAGAGCACAAAAAATTGATTTCCTTTTAAAGGACGTGCTATGTGAGGACGAGTTATATATTGTTAAAAGATCTTGGCCTATCATTGGTTTGTAGTACTTTTCATGAAAATCACATTGACTGTCTATACGAGAAGGTTAGTCGTTAGGATTCACCACTTTAGGATATTTAGTTAGTTGCGAAAAGGGGTATCCCTTCCAACCTTTGTAGGACTAAAATGTACCAAGCTTTTGTAAATAAAAATTTTTAAGCTAGTACCTTGCATTGAGTCAACCCCTCTCCTAAAACCGAGTCTTTTACGATACTTCCGCGAGCTAAGGTCGGGCGCGTTCTTCATTCAACAATGACAACCTTGCCTCCAACTACTCCAAGCGCACTGCTTGCCTCTGCAGCTCTACACCGGTCACTTCAATGGAAGGTCTGTCAACCCCGACTTCAATGACATTCCGCAGCTCTGCATGCCTACTTTGCCGGTTTAACCATGCAGGGTTGAGAAACTTGAAGAAGCGAGGAATCGCACTTTGAAGAACCATAATCAAGAGGCGAAGGATCATTTTGTTGAGGAACTCGGTAAAAGGGGACACAAGGTTATCTTGATGGGGAATGAAGTAGTCGATGTTGAAGATGAAAGCTGCTCAATGCTCCTAATCCCGCCAATCCCAATGCACCTACCTTCCCTCTACCCAACCTTATGTTCCAAGCAACTACAATAATGTTCCACCACCTATCATGTATGGGAGCTCAAGCAAGTCGAAAGGACCACTATCAACCTCACTGCCAACACACCCAAGAACCACTTTGCTAATCTACCCCCTCCCACTTTACCCTTCAATTATTCCGGCCACCCTATCCCTACCTACTCCACCTCCCCTACCATTACTCAATCCCCTGCCATGCAGAACCCCAACATTGCTACAGACCCGACTGTGTTAGCATTGATTGAACAAGTGAAGGCATTGACCGAGGCAAATGGGAAAGCAAGGTGTGTCCCCCAATCAAGATGCTTAATCAGCAAAGTTGCACCCCTACCTCAAGATTTCAAGATGCCCAAGATGGCCATGTTTGGAGGAGTCACTTGCCCAAGCACATTTAGACAGGTTATACGTTGGCAATGAGGGCTAAAAGATTGTACACACCGGCGAGATGGCGAGAATGTTCCATAGCACATTAGAAGGAGGCTGCTCTCCGTTGGTTACGAAGTTGAACGAGGAGGAAAGGGACACGTGGGACAAAGTTAGTAGGGTGTTCTACGAAAAGTATCGAAGCAAACATGGATTGGCAAGTGAATAGAGCTGATTTGGAGCACACGCTTCAAAAGAATGGAGAATCGATTTATGACTTCTACAAGCGTTGGAATGATAAGTTGAGCGAAATTCGGTGTCCGCCCAAGGAGAATGAACGAAAAGCAGATTTTTTTACAAGTGCTTGTTGCCAGGACACAAGTTGGCGGTTGGTAATGGTTACTTTCCCAATCTTAGGGAAATGGTGGATTCGGGCGTACGTTATGAAAGTGGCATCACCGGGATCACTCCACCAAAGGACACCAAGAGGCTGTTAATAATTCGTTAAAGCTATAGAGCTCCCGCCAATACCGTAGCAAAGAAAGAGCCGAGTGGGGCAAGTAAATTATGTGCAAGGAGAAAATTTGCTTTGGATGTTCAAAAAAATTTGTAATGAGGGGAATAACAATGTTCACCGCGAGAGAGATGTGTTTGATGATTTTGGAATGCCGATGGGAAAGGTTTTCGAAGTGCTAGTAAAGAAGGGCTTGAGTCAAGCCACTTGAGAATTATGAACCGAGTAAACCAAGAGAAGACTTGGATGCTTCCAAATGCAATTACCACAAGTACAAGGGCCACAATGCGGTTCTGCATTCAATTCAAACGGTTAGTGCAAGACTTGATTCGACAAGGCAAGGTGGAGAAGCCAAAGTCTCCAAATGTTGTGGGAAATCCTCTCCCTAACAATAGGATCCACATGGTGGAAGGTAATTTTATCAGTTTGGTAGAAATGGAAGATGCTTTTGAGAAATTGGGGTTGTCTACAGAGGAAGTATTCTCGGCTATTGTCGAAAGGGATTATTTGTGCCAAATTTGTCCGAGTATCTTTGGTTTTTGCTTTGAAGAAGAGGCGTGCGAGAAACTCATCATTGAAGGGAAGGTAGAAAATCCTAGTAAGATAGTTGGTAGTAACATTGCTATGGTAGAGAAAGACCTCAGCTGATCGATCAGTGCATTTGTGACGGACGGTGAGGCGGTTGTGTCGAGTTTGTAATTTGAGTTCAATTTATAAAGAATTTTCTTGTTATATGTTTGTCTTTTGAGGCTTGTCTAGAGAAGTTGCCTCGTTAAATGGTGGTTATGTGGAAGAGAGTCCTAAACCTCTCTCGTTGGCTGAAATTCACGCAGAAGTATCTGATATGGAGAAGAATGGGGTTAGTCTACTCACGAGGTCCGGAAAAGTGTATCAACCAGAAGATAAAGGGGCGAAGAAAGTGTTTGGTCCGAAAACTGAAGTAGTGAACCCTGATAAAGAAGACCCTATCCTCACGCAGCTAAAGCTAACTCAAGCCAATATATCCTTATGGTCCTTGCTAACGTCCTCGTATGCCCACAGGATGATGTTGGAACAGAATCTTGCTGCAACTTTGGTGCCGTCTGAAGTACGTCTATACAAGCCGGAGAAGATGTGTAAACTTATGCAGATGATCGGCAACATACACTTTGGGAATATCATTACATTTTCAGAGTTGGACATGCCGGAGTTCGGATCGGATCATAATGAACCATTACACATCACTATTGAAGTCAACGGAAAAAGGTTGCCACGTATTTTCATTGACAATGGTTCTGCGGTGAACATACTGCCTTCTAGGATGATGGACGTCCTTGATCTAAGTCCCACAGATTTGAGACCTTCAGTTCATTCCGTGCGGGGATATGATTCTACTAGCCGGTCAGTGTTGGGAATAATCAGTTTGCCCCTTACTTGCGGGACCACTACTATGATTGCTGAGTTTCAAGTCATAGACATACCTTCCACCTTCACCATGCTGCTGGGTAGGCCATGGTTGCATCAGATGAATGGAGTCCCTTCCTCCTTGCATCAATGTGTGAAATTCCGATCGGGCGATCAAGTGACGATTATTTACGACGATACAGTAACATCTCAAGGAACAAGCCTTTGGGGAAAGCCGATCCTGCAGATTCAGCATGAAGAGGGTAGTTCTATGTTCAGCGGTTTTCAGCTAATAGCCCAAGCACAAGTTTGCGCGGTGGACCTCACAAAGACATCGGACAGTACGGCCGGCTATAAGAATGATGAGAAACATGGGATTTGTACCGGGAGGCGGGTCTTGGCGAGTCACCTCGAGGACCCACGCAAATAGTGGAGGCTATTGATCACCGCGGCCACCAAGGTCTAGGCTACGTCCTTACTCCCGAAGATAAAGCCGAGATGGAGAGAATTGAATACATCAAGGTGAAGGCGCCTTACCAACGGCGAGAGATGAGGCCATACCGCCTTTCCCTCAACAGTTACTTTGTCAAGGAGGGTGAAGAATTCTCTTGCATGGAGTTTAGTGAGCCGTGGTTTGATCATACAGGCGAGGCTGCGAGAAGGGTTTCGAAATTTTCGGGGATACGAAGTTGATAGGTCGAAGGCGAGGACGGTTCTCATGGATCCACGCCGGAAGAGAGGCAAGGTTGTCACGATCCGAGCCGGTACGTCATCAAGACCGAAGATGGGTTGGCCGATCGGCTAGGGCGAGTATCTTTGGATGAGCCGATGATTGAGGACATTACGGTTTCGAGAGGATGCGAGAAGAGTGGGATGGTCGAACTGTTGCGGCATTTGGGGAATACGAATATAGGAGATGATATGGTTGCGATCATTGCGGGCGAGAGGCGGACGATACGGATCCAAGGACGTTGGTGACACCCATGGTTGGAAAGGCTGAAGAATTGGTGCGTATTTGGCGGACCCGTAGCCACGAAGGAATACATGGTTGAAGAGAGTGGTGATGCCTCCTCTGTCGAGTCTCCCCACGATTCCCCCAAGTCCTCTGTTTCTTCGAGTCATACATTTTGTTTGAGTCGATGTGTTTTCTTTTGAGTTTGAGTCGTCTTCCAAGTCGATGACCTCACGTCGGAAGACTATGAGTTAGTTGCAAATGTTGTTTTCCACTTTCGCTATGAATGAAAATCTAGATCTTTACAGTATCCCCTCATAGCCAATCTTCTTAATGATAAATTAACTAAAAATAATGCTCAACTTAATCAAATTAACTTAGTTAATAATGACTCATTAGAAGAAGCGGACACACTAAACAATGAATACATAAAAGAAGTTTCTAAGCAAGTTATCAATCAAAAGGAAGGTCGGGCCCAGTGCCGATGAGGTGTTATCATGTATTAATTTGGGAACGGAAGAAGAGCGAGGGAGACACAGATTGGAAGCTTCTTGAAGGGGCTGAAAGGGAAGCGTTGATTGAGCTGCTCAAGGAGTATTCGGATGTGTTCGCATGGTCATACAAGGATATGCGGAATTTGGATAACTCGATAGTAGAGCACTGAGAATACCGCGACACCGGATGCCAAGCTTTGTCAAGCGAGAAATTGCGTCGCATTAAGCGAGAATGGTCTCTACAAGTTAAAGAAGAGATAGAGAAGCTCCTCCAGTGGGTTTTATCGAGTTATTGAGTATCCGACGTGGCTATCTAATATTGTGACGGTCGATAAATCGAATGGCAAGGTTAGAGTTTGTGTTGACTTAGTGATCTCGACAGAGGCTAGCCGAAGGACGACTTCCCCACTTTGCCAATATCGATATGCTAGTAAGACGCCCTTTGCTGCTGGCTACGAGGTCGAAGTCTTTTGTAGATGGTTTCGCGGGATATAATCGGATCAAGATGGCGGAGGCGGACCAAGAGAGAGACGGCTTTTACTACACCTTGGGGAACATGCTTTGTTACCTTTGTAATGCCATTCGGATTGAAAAATGCGGGGGCTACATACCGGAGGCGGTCACAGCATTATTCCATGACATGATCCACAAGGAAATTGAGGTGTATGTCGACGATATGATCATTCATTCCAAGGGGTCAGAAGGTCAGCACTTTATTGACTTAAGGAAGTTCTTCGACAGGCTGCGTGAGCACGCAATGCGTCTGAATCCTGCCAAGTGTACATTTGGAGTTATTCGAGGAAAGGTCCTGGGCTACATGGTCACCGAACGAGGGATTGAGGCAGACCCAAGAAAAATTCAAGCCATCATGGAGATGAAGCCACCACGCACAGAAAAGGAAGTCAAGGGATTCATGGGACGGTTACAGTACATCAGCCGCTTCATTAATCAATTGACCACTATGTGTGAACCAATTTTCGAGGTGATGAAGAAGACCGCAAGTATAGATTGGGACTGGAAATGTCAAGAAGCCTTTGAGGAAATCCAAGAGATACTTGGTCAATCCCTATCCTTCGCCCCCACATTCGGAGAAACCGTTGCTATTGTACCTAACGATGGCGATACGGCCGTTGGGGCTATGCTGGCACAAGAAGCCAAGGACTCTCGGGTGGAGAACGCCGATTTATTTTGTTAGTCGAAAGTTGCGGGGGAGTGAAGCTAAACTACTCGGCATTGGAAAAACACATAGGGCTAGTTTGGGTAGTTAATAAGCTCGAAGCATTACTTGTCGGCGCATCAGATCCTGCTAGTATCGAAGATGGATCCAATTAAGTATTTGTTTGACAAACCTTCTCTGTCCATGAGATTAGCCAAGTGGTCGGTATTTACGGGGAATTTGATATCACCTATGTGCGAGAAAAGCCGTTAAAGGGAGAGCCATGGCGGATCATTTAGCGAGAATTTCCAAGTACGAGAAGAACGGGGGCTTGAACCGGAATTTCCGAGACGAGGGGATTTTTAGCATTGATACGGAAGAGAGATGGCAACTATTCTTTGATGGGGCCGCGAACAAGAGGCGGCGGAGTAGGAATCCTTTTGGTCGATCCCAAAGATGAGCACACCCCCATCGCCATCAAGAATTTTACAACCACCAATAACGCGGTGAATACGAGGCATGCATAGCCGGTTTAGAAGCGGCCTTGGAGCGTAATGTAAAGGAATTGGAGGTATATGGAGACTCGGCTTTAATTATCAATCGAACGTCTAAGAAGTGGAAGGCTGTTGACCCCTACTTGTAATGATATCGAGACTCATATGGAAGAGCTAGTCAAGCAATTTAAGGAAGTGACATTCCATTATCTACCCAGAGATAGAAATAGATTTGCCGACGCTTTAGCTACACTGGCTTCTTTGGTCGAGATCCCTCACGGAATGTACATAAAACCATTCGAGTTGGCCGAAGAGAGAATCCCGCTTCTTGCTATGAAGCCTGCATTGCGAGATTCAAGGCGACATCAAGGAGAATAAGGATCCGTGGTACGCGGATTTATGAGTATCTCAAGAAGGGTAATGTGTCTTTTCTAGGAGATGTAAAAGCCAAAAGTTTGCGGAGCATTGAAGCGATTGGCCGGACAGTTTGTTCTACTAGATGATATGTTGTACAAACGACACTACGATGGTCTCCTGTTACTCTGTGTAGACGCAAAAAGAGCAGAAGTGATCATGGAAGAAGTACACGACGGTTTGTGCGGTCCACACATGAATGCTAGAATGTTGAGACAGAAAATCACACGGTTGGGTTATTATTGGGTCACTATAGAAGCCGGCGCATCCGGTTGTGCGGAAATGTCCCAAATGCCAAATGTGTTCCAATTTGAACCATGTACCCCCTCACGAGTTGTATGCAGCATGGTAACCCCTTGGCCATTTGCGACATGGGGGATTGATGTGATTGGCAAGATTACACCGCCAGGGAAGCAATGGGCATTGTTTTGTACTAGTAGCGGTGGATTACTTCACCAAGTGGATCGAGGCAAAATCTTACAAGGTGTTGACTTCCAAAAAGGTGGCGCGATTCATTAAGGAGGACATCATGTGCGAGATATGGAGTACCAAATGAGGTTATCTCGGACAACGGGTCAGCTTCGGCGGAGATTGTGACGGATTGCTGGCGAGTTCAAGATCACCGGCACAAGTCTTCCCCTTATAGGCCTCGGACCAACGGAGCGGTCGAGCGGCTAATAAAACGATTGAGCGAGATAATCGAAGAACGGCAATTCGAGGTAGGGAGCGGCCGAGAAACTACCATTGGCACTTTGGGGATATAGAACTTCCGTTCGTACGGCTACGAGCGAAACTCCTTTTGCTCGACATATGGGATGGAGCGGTACTCCCGGTTGAGTTGGAAGTCCCGTCTTTGAGAATTTTATTAGAGAATCAAGTAGCGAGAAGTTGAATGGCTCCGGCCGATATGATCGATTGGCCACACTTGATGAGCGTAGACTCAAAGCCATAGAACACATCCGTGCCTATCAGAGACGGACAGCAAGGGCTTTCAACAAAAAAGTGCAGCCCTTAGACATTAAGGAAGGTGATTTGGTTTTAAAGTAGCAACTTCCCAACAAGTTCAATCCTCTTGGGAAGTGGGCCCCTACATGGACCGGCCCGTATGTGATCAAGAAGATATTTTCGGGTGGAAGCGAGTTAAAATGGCGAGATTTGGATGGCAATGAATTCAAGGAGCCCACCAACCTCGGCAAGCTCGAGACGCTACTATGATTAAGCTCTTCCTCCCCTTCTAAATAAAAAAAAAAAAAAAAAAAAAAAAAAAAAAAACGCAAAAGAAGCCCGCTAGATTGAAAACCCGCAAAGGGCGGTCTAGCAACAAAAGAAAGGGTGCGTTCAAAGCTCGCTAGATTGAAAACCCGTAAAGGGCGGTCTAGGCAAAAGTTAGAGCAAAAATAAAATAAAAATTGTCCCGCTTCTACCTTCCCTTTCTAAAAACGGTAGCTTGATGAAAATGAACTACGACGACTGAGCCCCTTGGTTCTCATTGTAAAAGGGGAACGTGGCGGCCTTAATCGGCGCGGTCCAAAAAATAAATAAAAATCCAATCTGTTTTTACTAAAGCAATAAACTTTTCGTTCCCACAATCAATGCATGATTACACTTATTTGATGAGTCTAAGCTCGACTATACTAATGACTAAATAACTTGCAAAGAAACTAAAAAATTAAAAGATAAAATAAATAACTAATGTGTCCGCATATGACTGTGGGTGGATACTCGGACATATAAGGTCTACTCCTTGGCACTAGGCCCCTCATCTCCGTCTTTCTTCTTGGCAGCTCGTCGAGTCGGTTTCTTCTTACTCTCTCTCTTAAAATAAGGCAAATACTTCTTCTTCAATGGGGGAACCTCCTCGATCGCCTTACCCTTCAACTTCCGCTCCATCCTCTTAGGAGGATTCTCCTCCACTGTGTCTAGAGAAATCCCCAAAGCCTCCTTGTCTCTGAGAAAGCGGCTCGAAGATATGTTAGGGACCAATCTCCGTCTCAAGTCATACAAAGTCTCCCTCATCGGTCCCAAATTCTCTTCATACCATGTCAAATAAGCATGCGACAAATGAGTGCTAAGGGTCCGCTGCGCAAGATAAACTCGTGGCATCCCATGAGAACTCCATAAGCTCACCATCAAAACTGAAACACCAACGTCCATTGGAAGGACTTTGGCAGAATCGTCAAACTCAGAAGTGCCCCAAGTTGGAGGACGGACCTGCTCCATGCCATATTGCCGAAGTACTCGCTCTGCATAATAAAAGGTGGTAGTCTCAAAAGCCGGTACGCGGATCAGGCATTGCCCAAGCTGAAGGCTCCGAATGAAAGAAAGGCCCCAATGCTGTACACGCCAATGAATCCTATCAGTATCCACCTCCGCCAAATACATCTTCCACTCCCGTTCTGACAAGTTGGAAAGTGGATCGATCTTCCTCCTACAACCATGAAACCAAGGCCTAACACTCGAAGGAGGAATCTCTAGAACAAAAAGTCGGTCCTCGAGCCACGTGGTCAGTAATTTGGCACTGCCCCTAGTCATAAGCGGAGCACCCCTAGCTATCTGTGATATACCGTGAAGCGTCTCGCCCAAAAGAACCGGAATAATGCTCCTCCCCGAACGGGCCTGATCAACCATATCCAAACACCCACTGGTAGCTACACCCACATAAGGAGAAAACAGAACCTTAAAAAATAAGCAGAGAGCCAGGCAATCCAAGGCAAAATCTGAGTCGAAGTCATCACCATGGGCAAATCTCCCCGGCAAATCACAGATATCTATATCTACACCTTCAACCAAACCTCTAGCCACAGCTGTAGGGAGGTGCAGAAATTTGGCCACCCTTGTCACCAACGGAACTCTATCCTGTGGAACCGCTATCAAACTAACATCATCCCCTCCACACAAAGCAAGAAAATCCTCGTAGGTGGGTGTAATCTCGTTGTAAGAGAAGTTGAAAACATGATTGGATTCATCCCAAAAGGCAGCGGCAGCATGTAAAAGATTCCAATTGGGATGCATGGGTAAAAGGGACCAAACACACTTCACCCCAAAACGTTTATCAAAAGCATGACGGACGGAACGAGGTACCTTGGATACCCAAACGGCCAAATCACTTTCAAAATTATTTTGCTTCTCCATCAAAACAGAGGGATGAGAATTCATTGTAGAAAGAAAAAAGATAGCAGCGCAGAGGAAAAGAAGAGAGAGTTGTGTTTTACAAACGACGGCTGACAAAGGATTATTTATAGGTTTTGGGTGTCAAAATCCGGGCAGGAAAAGGACAGTAAGGGAATCCGTGCAGGGATTGGAGGGCCGATCGGCCCCTTCCAGGAAGACCAACCGCCGCCTTTTCAGCATAAGGCCGATCGGACCTTTATATTTGGGCCGATCGGACCTTTATATTTGGGCCGATCGACCCTTTAATTCCCCAACTTCAACGCAGCTGCAGCAAGTTCCAAGGCCCCACCTTTTGCTCTTTTATTTTATTTTTATCTTCATTCTTTATTTTTACTATTAGCTTCTATTTTCAAATTTTTTACTTTACTTTATTTCATTTTATTTTGTCCTCATTTCGTCCAATGCAGTGTACAAAAATAGATAAAGTCCAAAAATAGAAATGTACATAAATGGAAAAGATTAACTTTTATATTTAATCCATAAAATAGTACATAGATCAGATGCATACAGTGAGTCAGCATAAAATCTAGAGTCTGCTCCTACTTTTTCCTAACAGGTACTACATAAAAAATATAAAAGCCCTAATGACCCCTACGGGAAGTCGAGGCACGGCCGCGAGAAAATCCGGATGTCGAGCTACCCTCACCCTGGAATCGCTGTCTCCCCTGTGCCGGGTCCACATCTACCGATCTCCGAGATTGGCAAGAAAGCGCCGCCACAGCACTCCTCAACAGACGGGTCAGTACATTACTGTGCCTCACTGACCGCACATAAGACTCCCGAGTGACCTGAAAAATCAAAGGGCGAGAGTTACATCACAGCTAAAGTATAAAGTATCAGTATATAAAGAGGAAAGGTAAAAGGCATACCCCGCCAGCGCCACCGGGAGGAAGATGATCACCCCCAACCTCGTCAGCCTCTGTGGGTGTCAAGTCTACTCGCACCTCCCCGTCAGCCATGTGCACATAAAAGTGGTCAGGAAAGGGAGGCATATCTACTATCTCAGGAGGTGGAGCAGCCATCTGCTCAGGAATAACCGGATCCTGCTCCCCCATACCAGCAGCCTGAGCCTCCGCAGCAGCCCGTCGCACCACCTGTGGTGATCTCAGATAAAGAGCTACGAAATCTACGTATGGCATGTCAAGGCGGAAGTGATGAGCAGGAACCCCATATAGATACTCCATCCTCCTCGGCAGCCGGTCCGGATACCACATATTCTTGGGAGGATGCTGTGGCGCATAAAGAGGAGCCCAAGAATGATGCTGTCTCGACACTCGCTCGCCCAGATACATCTCGTCGGCAAGCAATCCAACCAGTAGTCGGCGGGAAGCGATAACGTCTCGAACGGCACCCGCGGCCTCGAAGCCTCGGGGTCCAAGGGAAGAGTAAAAGCTCAGGTCTACTAGGACCATCAAACACAGCCCTCAAATCGGATTCCCGAAGCTGTCTTCGGATATCCTCAACCCGGTTCTCCTTCCTCCGATACCGCGGGACGGGCACATCCCGAGTCCGGGTCCCGTAGGGTGAACGGCGCAATGCCAAAGATCTCATAAACCCAAGCCTCGCAAAAGACAGAAAAGCGTATAGTTAGGACAGAAAAACAAGTGACAAGTAAAGGGTAATGAAAGTGACAAGAGCCAGCATACCTCCAAAGACAAAGTGGAAAGCATCGAAAGAAGAGGTGTTGGACCTCGAGACGGTGTCAAGGGCCCGATACGGCTCGGCCAAAGCCGGCCCCACCCCAAGAAATATGCCGCACTAAGTCCAAGTCGGACAAGGCGCCCAATAAAGAGAATCGGCACAGGGCCGAGTTGGGAAAGAGAGCCAGCTGATAAACCATACCAGAGGAATCCCCGGACAAGTGCGTCCATCCCATACTGACCGACTCTGTATCGATCAATGGCAGTCTCCACAAGCCTGTACAACTTCCCTGCGTCAACCCCGAAATTCCTGCTCGGGCCGACGCTAGCACCAAACAGCTGAATCTGACGAGCCTTGTCAGAATGTAAAGACTCGTCAAAAGGCAATACTACATCCGTAAACCTCAACCCGGTGAGGACGGCAAAATCAGTAGGAGTGATCGTAGCCTCACCCCAACTCAGATGGAAAGTATGTGTCGTGTCCCACCAGAACTCACGACACACCTTCACCACCGCATTACACTTCCGGGTCTGACCCATCAGTGCAACCATGTCAAAGAAGGGGCCCAAACCCAAATTCCACACCATCTCGCGAGGACCACCCTCACCGGCCGGCAACAACGCCCACAGCTCACCAACCGCCTTAAGGGAACTACGTCCCTTCATCTTCTTCATCTGCAGGTAAACACAGCACAGGTATGTGTCATTACTCGCATTTTAAATAAAAATACTTTGCACATGTATTCAATTATTATGTTAAATAAATTGTACCTTCATCCCGACGCGGGATCGGAGACCAGTGGATCCATGAAAATTCAGGCCCGCATAAAAGTCCGCCTGGTTGTGCAGTAAAAAGAACAGCCTCGAGGGCCGATAGTTACGCGAAGCTCGCCGCCTCCTAGCCTCGGCATTCCCGCCGGCGTCACTCCGATCACTATCCCCGGCATCAACATCCACCTCCTCTTCATCATCATCACCACCACCATTCCCGTCATCACCACCATGGCCGCCACCACCGTTGCCGCCATAACTGCCGCCATCACCACCATGGCTGCCGCCGCCAGCACCACCATAACCGCCACCAATGCCGCCGTGGCTGCCACCTCCATAACCTCCATAGCCACCACCCATACCACCAAAATCACCCCTAAAACTGCCAGAACCGTGGCTTCCCCCGGCACCATGGCCACTAGCCCCTACTCCTCCACCGTAACCATGAAGATCACCCATGCCGCCGGTGTATGAACCCAATGATTGATAATCCGGGCAATTCATCATGGAAATCACATCATCCACCCAATCTGGAGGATTCATGGTGAGTCTCTGCACAAATCAAGGGAGCAAAGAGAATTTTTCCGGCGAAAAACCTTCAAGAACTCGACGGGAAGAAGAAATCCAGAGAAGGAGAAGAAGGTGTGTTGGAGAAGAAGAGTTCGTGACTCTTAAGGCCGATCGGCCGCTTTTTTAGCCAATGGGAGTCAAGGGCCGATCGGCCCTCCCATTTTGTGTTTCTTCCGCCAGATCGAACGGCCAGGATTCCTCCTGGCAACCCCGATCCTCGTCAAAGCGTCCTCAGCCAATCAGAGCATAGGGCCGATCGGCCCTTCAGTCCCTAGGCCTGACGCGTGTCTCCTCGGTCAGAGTGAGTTGACCGGGTATTTATTACCCCTTTTTTTCAAAAAAGTCTTTCCCCTTTTCAAAAAATTCCCCCCATTTTACAAAACACAACCGTTTTTTTAAAAAAAAAAAATCCTTTTTTAAATAAAACTTTTTTTCGTTTTTATTTCATAAATTCCAAATTTTATTCCACAAATGCTTAGTTTTTTGATTCTCACACAGTTTTTTCCACATATTTTCAAAAAGAAAATTTCAAGACTACACTGCTCGAATTTCCTTAATTTAATCTATTTCATAAATCCAGTTTTTGTTCAAATTAATAATTTTTCACGAGGGGTGACTCCCGCAGAGGTCAAATTTTTCACAAGGGGTGACTCCCGCAGAGGTCAAATTTTTCACAAGGGGTGACTCCCGCAGAGGTCAAATTTTTCACGAGGGGTGACTCCCGCAGAGGTCAAATTTTTCACAAGGGGTGACTCCCGCAGAGGTCAAATTTTTCACAAGGGGTGACTCCCGCAGAGGTCAAATTTTTCACGAGGGGTGACTCCCGCAGAGGTCAAATTTTTCACAAGGGGTGACTCCCGCAGAGGTCAAATTTTTCACAAGGGGTGACTCCCGCAGAGGTCAAATTTTTCACGAGGGGTGACTCCCGCAGAGGTCAAATTTTTCACAAGGGGTGACTCCCGCAGAGGTCAAATTTTTCACAAGGGGTGACTCCGCGAGAGGTCAAATTTTTCACGAGGGGTGACTCCGCAGAGGTCAAATTTTTCACGAGGGGTGACTCCGCAGAGGTCAAATTTTTCACAAGGGTGACTCCCTTGAGAGGTCAAATTTTTCACGAGGGGTGACTCCCGCAGAGGTCAAATTTTTCACAGGGTGACTCCCGCAGAGGTCAAATTTTTCGCAAGGGGCGACTCCCGCAGAAGTCAAATTTTCACAAATCTTTTGGTGACTCCCGTGCAGTCACGTATCCTTGACGCCACACATCCGCCATTCTCGGGTATTAACAACGCCCACTCTTTTGAACTACGACTTGGCTTGATTCCTTTTTTAGGGATACGTAGGTAGCCCGACGTGGGTCCAGCCGCTTGACCTATCTGGTCATCCTTTTGCGACTCAGCTCGAGTCCAATCCCTTGCATTCGCAAAATCACTTCCCTTACCTCCTGAAATCCCTTTTTTCAGGACGGATCCTATTCTTTTATCGTCGACCCCACTTGTCTTACAAGAAGCGTCGCCGAGGGGCTACTGTTAGTACCCGGTCCGAAAAAAGGTATTCCAAATACCTGGCCCGGTTGATATTAATTAGAAACCCTAGGGAAACCCTAAAAACCCTAATCCATTTAATTCTTCCGTACTGCGCCGTCGCTGTCAGCTTGGAAAGGGCGCCAGTTGGAAGAGCCGATCGGCTCTTTGCCCGTGCATTGGCCGATCGACCCTTTTATTTAGAGCCGATCGACCCTTCCATCCTAGAGCCGATCGACCCTTTAGAAGCCCAGCCCAGGTACCGAGGTATTATAAATAGGGGTGACCGGCTCCCCATATTCTCAACACAATTTCTCCGGGAGAAGCGAGCTACACTTGCTTTAACCCTCAGTTCTTCTTTTTCCTCTCGAATCGCCAAGATTCGACCCCCAAGTCTTGCTACAATTGGTAAGACTCTCTTTTTAATATTCTTGTTCTTTATTATTGTTTGCATGCTTAATATATTTTAATTGCTTTATCTCTTGCTTATGCCATATATGCTAGATTTAGGGTTGTTTTAATATATTTAATTGTTCATAGCCGAGGATGATCTAAGGTTTCGCCCTAAGAAACCCAATGGATCTAGGAACTACTTCTTTCCTTCCACCTTAGTAATAATTGTCCCATGATCAACAATCCCCCAAGGATGAACGTTGATTAGTGCACCTTCCGAGGGCCTAACTCAAAGGTTCTAGGGTGTGATCATCAATTAATTCTTTCTCTCCCCTCCTCCTTATGCATGATCCCGTTTCTTCTGTCTATTCCCGTAAACACCGCACACAACCAACACCCCACATGCTAGAAAGACCGATTCGTCGGGCAATAGGAGTGATAACGTTTCTTCTTCTGTTGTAACTTGACCCCCGAACCCAATTAACTGTTTAGCCTTTTTTCAAAGCTTTGGGCTATATCAAAGTGGCGTGGCGACTCTCAAAATTAAACTAATATTTTAATATGGTTTAAAGCGAGTGTCACTAAATGAATATCCCATTTCGGTCCGACTTTATATAATTAATTATTTCAAACTTCCGAATGCGCGTTGCATCGGGACGGGGTATTCACACCCACCCCAAAGTCAATATCAAAAGATGTGTATGCTATCTGGTATAGCCAGTTTCGGGTAAAATTACTTAATTCTCTTTCCTTTGTAAAGTTTGTAGACTATTCCCTTGTTTATGTAACTACTTTTACTATTTTTGTAGCACATATATTCATGCCCTGGGTTTACCGACGTTCAAATCGAGGCGGCTTTCAAGAAATTGGTTGCTAAGCGGTACGCTGGGAAAGTGTACGACATGAAAAAAAAGTGGCTAAATGATGGTTTGCCTCCAGCTAATTTCTCCAGTACGGCGTGGGAGCAGTGGGAAGCCTATTGGAACAGTGAGAAATTTCAAAAAAGTTCAGAAATTGCAACGAAGAATAGGAACTCACAAGAGGGGCGGGGGAGTGTGCACACTGGAGGATCAATTAATTTCAGCGAGACTTGGTCCCGGATGGTAAAATTACTTAATTTATTATCCATTTGTAAATTAAGCAATACTCTATTTGATTCATATATTGTTATTATTTGATGAAATTTTGAAGTTTTAATTTTTTTATATGTTAAGATAAAAAAACACGGAGATGTTGAGGCTGATGCTGCTGATGTGTTTCTGGCTACACATACTACGGAGGCTGCTGATGGCTCAGGGCCACAATGGGTCAATCCTTATTACCAGACCATTTTTGTAAGTGTTAATATTATTTTCTATTAGTAAATTATATATTTTCTATTAGTAAATTATAAATTATTTAGTTAAAGAAATATTATTTTCTACCATAGTGTATAATGTATTTTTTTTTTCCAGGAAGAGTATGATAGGCGGGCTCGTGAGGAGGCTATTGAAGAAGGAAGTTTGGCTCCTGAGAGCACCGAGCGGCCCGCCTTTCGTGAAAAGCTTTGGGCGGCCATTGTCCTCCGAGATAAGCAACCAAAGGGAGACCGCTTGCCTGGATTCGGAGGACATGGTGCGGGGTATTTTAACATGCCATTCTGCAGCCCTACTACGCAATACTTTTCATCTTCTTCCTCCGGAGGCAGTCATCATGTGGATCAAGAAGCGTTTGATGATCGGGTCAACAGAGAGATTGATAGGTGAGTAGAGCAGATCCAGAGCCAGGTGCAGGCCCAGATGGAGACCCAGATGCAGACCCAGGTGGATGCCCGGGTGCAGAGTATATTGGAGCAACAGCTTGAGCAGCGCATGCAACAATACTTGGCTACCATGAATTTGCAACCACAGCCACAGCCACGTAATAGCGGTAATGCTTCTGATGAGTCAGTCGGTCAATTCCTTAGGCAAAGTGGCGGTGGTAGCGGTAGCGGCAGCGCTCGTGGTCGGGGTCGTGGTAGTTAAACAAACATTCATTTTATTTGGCATGTAATCAAACAAATATACTTTGTTTCCCTTTCCCCTTTCCCTTTCCCTTTTCCCCCAAGCGAAACAATTTCCCTTTCCCCTTTTCCCCTTTTCCCCTTTCCCCCTTTCGCTTTAGGTTGTTGCGAAACAATTTCCCTTTCCCTTTTCCCTAAACCCTTTCCCCTTTCCCCTCTTTCGCTTTAGGTTGTTGGAACAGATTGTTTGTGTGTTTGTTTTATGTTTTATGTTGGGATTTGTTTAAATTTTTGTTTACAGGTTTTTTTACAGGTGGTTTATTAATAAAATAGAATTATTTTTTTAAAATCTGGTCAGATTACCGACGGAAATTTCCGTCGGTAATTAATTAAAAAAAAATTATTTCAGTTCACCGACGGATAATTCCGCCGGCAACGTTTAATATTACCGACGGACATTTCCGACGGTAAATCTTGGCGTTTCCGACGGATTTAACCGTCGGTAAGGGGTTTTAATATTTTATTATTTTCATATTTACCGGCGGACATATACGTCGGTAACCTCCGGCGATAGCTCCGGTGAACCGGCCGGCATACTTCCTTTCCGACGGACAATTTCCGGCGAAATTTTCTTTTTACCGACGGACTATCCGCCGGTATTGCCGGCGAAAAAGGTCCGCCGGTATTACCAACCAATTATTCCGACGGAATCCGACGGACAAGTTCCGTCGGTAAATGGCCATTACCGACGGAATTAGAGAATTACCGACGGAAATTTTCGTCGGTAAATGCCCTGTTTCTAGTAGTGCCATGAGTTTGTGGAGGATATTGTGGATGCTCCTTTTGTGTTTGCGGTGGTGCAAAAGGGAGTTTTGGGACAGGTTAGTTTGGTTCCTACATCCTTGCAGTCTTTATTGGATGAGTATAGTGATGTTATGCCTGACGAGCTTCCTGCAGGGTTACCTCCCTTGCGTAATATTCAGCATAATATTGATTTGGTTCCAGGTGCTTCTTTGCCTAACCTCCCACACTACAGGATGAGTCCCGCAGAACATGAGATTTTGCGTGAACAGGTGGAAGATCTATTGAAGAAGGGTTATATACAGGAGAGTATGAGTCCATGTGCAGTCCCGACTCTACTTGTTCCTAAGAAGGATGGTACTTGGAGGATGTGTGTGGATAGTAGGGCAATCAACAAAATCACTGTTAAGTACAGGTTTTCGATTCCACGTTTGGATGACATGATGGATATGCTTAGGGGTTCCAAGGTGTTCTCCAAAATTGATTTGAAGAGTGGTTATCATCAAGTTCGTGTTCGACCGGGGGATGAGTGGAAGACCGCCTTCAAGACCAAGGAGGGCTTGTACGAGTGGTTGGTGATGCCATTTGGGTTGTCAAACGCTCCTAGTAATTTTATGCGATTGATGCATCAAGTGCTGAAGCCCTACAATGGTAAATTTTTGATAGTTTATTTTGATGATATTTTGATCTATAGCAGGTCGGAGGAGGAGCATATGGAGCATCTTAGAACAGTTCTGCAAACTTTGAGGGACAATGAGTTGTATGTGAACCTCAAAAAGTGCAGTTTTACGATTGATCATTTGTTGTTCTTGGGCTATATTGTTTCTGCAGATGGTATTCGGGTGGACGAGGACAAGGTTCGTGCTATTCGTGATTGGCTACACCTACGACAGTCAGTGAGGTTCGTAGTTTTCATGGTCTTGCCACTTTCTATCGTCGTTTTATTTGGAATTTTAGCACTATTATGGCTCCCATTACGGAATGTATGAAGAAAGGGAAGTTTCATTGGAATGATGAGGCGACAGCTAGTTTTGCTTTGATCAAGGATAAATTGTCTAGTGCACCTTTGCTTGTTC
This sequence comes from Adenophora triphylla var. japonica, assembly GCA_022495995.1. NCBI lineage: Eukaryota > Viridiplantae > Streptophyta > Magnoliopsida > Asterales > Campanulaceae > Adenophora > Adenophora triphylla. Next base: position 161,100 of record JAFEMH010002312.1, on the reverse strand, counting down.
TACCCGATTTCTCTAAACCCTTCGAATTAGAGACGGATGCTTCGGTGATTGGTATAGGGGCTGTTTTGCTTCAAGGCAAGAAACCGGTTGCTTTCATGAGCCAGAAGTTGGAGGAAGCTAAGGGGAAGTGGACTGTTTATGAGCTTGAATTCTATGCGGTGGTACAGGCTATCAAGCATTGGGAGCAGTATTTGTTGCAGCGTGAGTTCATTCTTCATACCGATCATGAGGCCTTGAAGTATATGAATGGTAAGAAACCGCTTAATCGTATGCATGCTCGTTGGGTTGCTTATTTGCAGCAGTTCACTTTTGTTATTAAACACAAAAGTGGACAACATAATAAGGTAGCGGATGCCTTGAGTCGAAGGGTCAACTTATTGGTAACAATGGATAATGTGGTTGTGGGTTTCGATTGCTTGAAGGATTTGTATGCCAATGATGAAGATTTTGCAGATGAGTGGGCGAAGTGTAGAGATGGGGATCCTGTTGGGTTGTTTTTTTTGCAGGACGGTTTCTTATTCTATATGGACAAATTATGTATTCCACAGGGTTCTGTTCGTGAAAGTCTTATTGCAGAGATCCACAAGCAGGGGCATTTGGGGAGAGACAAGACGGTTGAGCTCGTGGGAAAGAAGTTTTATTGGCCACATCTCCGTAGAGACACGCACAAATTTGTTCAGAAGTGTATGGTTTGTATACCCCTCTGCCTATTCCGGATGGACCTTGGGAGGATATTTCCATGGATTTTGTGCTTGGGCTTCCGAGGAGGCAGCGTGCCAATGACTCTGTTTTCGTGGTGGTGGATCGTTTCTCGTAGATGGCTCATTTTATCCCTTGTAGGAAGACGCATGATGCTTCTCACATCGCGGGTTTGTTTTTCAAGGAGGTTGTCCGTCTACATTGGATCCCGAAGTCTATTACATCTGACCGTGATACTAAGTTTCTTAGCCATTTTTGGCGTACTTTGTGGCGTATTTTTCTGAAGACACTTGCGATTCGGCTGAGCTTCTTTTCATCCGCAGACAGATGGCCAAACGGAGGTTGTGAATAGGACCATGGGTTCTATGGTTCGGTGTCTATGCGGTGAGTATCCGAAGAAGTGGGATTTGGCATTATCAACGGCTGAATTTGCTTTTAACAACATGACGAATCGGACTACGAGGAAGACTCCTTTTGAGATAGTGTATCAACGACCTCCTAAGCATACTCTTGACTTGATTCCTTTGCCTAGAGTTCCGGGGTATAGTATTGCAACTGAAAACATGGCGGAGATGATAGATGCGGTTCAGACGGAGGTCAAGAAGAACATTGAAGCTTCCAATGCCAAGTATAAGGAGATTGCGGATAGGCGACGTCGTTTGAAGGTATTTGCTGTTGGTGATTTGGTGATGGTTCATTTGCGTAAGGAACGGGTTCCTCAAGGTACGTACCACAAGCTTCACCCCAAGAAGATTGGACCTTGCCGGATAGTGAAGAAGATCAATGACAATGCCTATGTTGTTGATTTACCCGAGGGATGGAATATTTCTAATACTTTTAATGTTGCGGACTTAGTCGAATTCCATCCCGACGTTCCCCTTTATTTAGATATGGATCCGGGGACGAATCCTTTTGAAGCGGAGGCGCATGACGTAGTACAAGTGGGTTTGGTTCACAGAGTTTTGACAGGAGCAGCCATGATAGAACAAACCTGGGAAGGAGCCATGGCGGGCCGTGCGACTGAAGAATCCATTGGGCACGAGTCGTGCTTGGCGTCACGACTCGTGATGAATCCCTGCACGACTGCTTTTGGGAGCACGCATCGTGACACGACTGGCGAAGGAAGTCACGACTCGTGAAGGAGATCACGAGTCGTGATATTGGCGGATTCTGTTTCCGAGTTGATTTCGTTTCCCTGTTTTGGCGTTTATTTTTGGATATGTTTTAGTAATTTCCTTTTCCAAGTTGACTAGGGTTGTTTGGGGGTATTTAAACTTGTTTTAGTTTCTTAAAAACATTAGACTTTTTATCAATTGAATTCTTATTTTGCTCTTGCAAAACCCTTGGTCAATTTATTGGCTTGCAGAAGGATTTCTTCGGAAGTTCTTGATATCTTGGGAATTGTTATTCCTTGCAGAAGGTTTTGATCTCGGTCAAGCCTTATTGTTACTATTCCGTTGCGTTACTTTACATCAAGAATGCCTGCAGATTCTGATGGAAAGTTTTCAGAACAAACTTTCTGCAAGTGATGGATCACTCATTTCAAGCAAGCAGGCATAGCCGTTATGCATCGCCAAAAGTTGAGACATCTTCCCTTCATTGGTTTGAGTCCCGTACAAACTATGAATTTCAAAGTGGACTTGCGTGCAGTAGGGAACACATAACGTGCAAAGATTGGTGCATTGGGAATTGGTGTATGTATATGTTCCAATTTTGATTTCTTTTGTTTGGATAGTTGCTAATAGGGGATGGATAGATACACAACAAATGTTATGGGCATAAATTACCTTCTCATTCTTAAAGCAGGGCCTTCATAGATAGTACTTACAGTTTTATGCATATCAGATGTGCCAGATTAAGAGCCCCAATCAAAAAGCTTTTGAAAATATTTAGGAGGTAGTAAGGGATCTCATGCCCCCATGACTTTATTTTTCTTGACCGGTGAAATGGGCACGCTGACTTTCTTAAGAAAGTGATGTGATACTTTTGTGTATATAAAGTTATAGGATAACCAAATAGTTTTTGTGTAATTTTCCTTGTTTTCTGTGTTGTTTACTGACTAGTTACCTGATGAAATCATGGATGTCTAATATGTACGTATTTGTATACGCTGACTTACCATGCCCATATCCATATTTTCATACAGAGTAATTTTCAATATAGGGAATTTGCCCCATAAGTTCCTTTTGGAATCACTTCCCACTAAGTTCCTCATTGTATTAAAATGATCAGAAAGATCTTTTTACAAGTGAACTTTCAATTTTGCCCTCACAACATTCTGAAAATATAATACAACATTCTGAATTTTTTTAAATTTTTTTATTTTTGAAAATATAATACAAAACTCTGAAAATATAATACAACACTCTGAATATAATACAACATTCTGAAAATATAATACAACATTCTGATTTTTTTTAAAAAAAATAATTTTTTTTTTGAAAATATAATACAACATTCTGAAAATATAATACAACATTTTTTTTTGTATTTAAATTTTTTTATTATTATTATTAATTTTTTTTTGAAAATATATTACAACATTCTTTGGGGGGTATTTTCGTCCAAAATGACAAAAAATTGATACACTCATTTAAAAGGAACTTATTGAGCATAGATTTTAAAAAAGGAACTTACGGGGCAATGACCCAATATATATACTCTTCTCTCGTTTATTGGACTCTGGTGCTTTAACCATATATGTAACGACCCTAACCCTAGGCACTAATTTTAGTATCATATTATATGTCTTTAATATTAATGTTACCTTTATGTGCTTATTCTATGCCTTTAATATTTATGTTAAGTTGAGATGGTTAGGAAATAATTCTAAAAGCCTTGGGATAAAATGAAAGTAAGTTAAAGTCTTGTGTTGGATTATAATAAAATAAATAAAGTAGTAGGGTGGAGTGGTAATAAAATAGACAAATAAAATGTAATGGGTTGGGAGAGTTATTTTAAATTGAGTGAAAGAATTTAATTTAGGAAGCTTGGGGAAGGGGGGCCATATTCCTCCCCTTAATTCCCTCATTCTTTCCCTCATGAGTCAACCTTCCCCCATACCTCCCATACTTCCCCCTACTCTTTCATCCTCCTCACTCTTTCTTCTTCATTTTCCTTACTTTCTTTTAGAAAACATCCATGGAAAACCTCCCCATGAAAACTTCACCTCCCAAATCATTCCCAAGTTGAATCCTCCTCCATTTTCAAATCCAAGTGTACTTTTGTGATTGGTGCATCTAGGAGAGTTGATCAAGCCAAGAAAATCATCTTTCCATCTTGTATTTGCTAGAGGTGAGTTATTATGACCCTTTCCCTTCTTTGAATGTTCATGAATATTAATGTTGTTATTGTTGTTCTAATGGCTTTGATGCTTGGGGAAACTTTCTTGGATTGAGGAATTTGTTAGTTTTATAGGAAATGTTGTTGTTCATGGAAGTGGTAATGATATAGGTTTAAGACATGATTCCATGGAGTTAAATGAGTTAGAATGAAGTTAACAAAGTTAGAAATTTCCTTTAGGTTCACAAATTAGAAGTCACTTGGTTGGAAAATTGGTTTCTTGGAATTATGTTGTTGTTGCTGCTGCTGTACCAGTTTCTGGGCCTTGGCACGAGTCGTGCCCACAGGCACGACTCGTGCCCATGGCCAATTCGTGACCACGAGTCGTACCTAGGAGCCAAGTCGTTCAGATCAACATTTGGGAAGATGAGACGAGTCGTGCTCTCATGCACGAGTCGTGCCAAGTGAAAGTCACGAGTCGTGACCTGGTTAAAGGGAAGTCGTGCCTTGTTGGGGACGACAGAATCAGAGGAAGGTTCAATGGGCACGAGTCGTGCCCTGGGGCACGAGTCGTGCCCTGGCCTGGTTTCTCACATCAATTTCAGAGCTGTTCAAACCTAGTCAAACTAGAACCCAAATGGAATCTCTTTAACCTAGATTAAAGTAGAATACTTTGGCTTCACAATGATATCCTAATTGACAAAAATGGAATTGGGAAAGTACTTTAAATATTGATTGGAAAACGCTAGGAAGCCTAGTGTGGTAACTTGACAAATGTGATTCCAACTTGGTAAATTTGACTTGGACCTTTATAGAGGCCATGTATTATTGCATAATGATTATGTAGGATGGATTGATGATACCTCCATGCCTTACTTGAGTTCATATTCATTGATTACATTATGCATAGTGTTTTCATAAATGTTGCACTATGATATTGGTTGGACATGAGTATATTTTACCATGTGGCTACATTGTTTATCCCTTTGTGTGGATTATGTTTCAAGTAACTATTATGTGCTTGATAATGTGTTAATCAGCTGATGTTGGGGGTATAACATAATACGATCAATTATGGAAGTGTGACCTAATGTGATCGGATTATGTTATATCTGTGACCGTCCCCTCCTGTGGCCACAGGTCGGGGTTATAACATCTGTAGTGAGCCAAAAGCCTTATAGAGTTGCTACTATCTTATATGGTTCCCTGAGAAACGGGTCTTATAAGATGTGAGTATTGCTTAAGCAGCTCACCTAAGATTGGAATATTATATCCAATGTTGTACGACTATTGTTCAGACGGAAAAAGGTAAACCGAGGTAATGAAAGATGTTTACAGCTTTTCCAATGTGTTATATGCAACTTGTTATGTGTTGCATCTTATTTGGCATCTTGCTGCATTCATAATAGCTTGCTGAGATTTATTCTCACCCCTCTCCCTTCAATGTTTTTAGATCCCGAGACAGGCGGACCGGCCAAGTAAGGGCGGAAAGGAGTTTGGAAGTAATCTTTTGGGTATTGTCGGGGTACGTATAGGTTGGCGTAGAAAGTGTATTTTGTTATAATTCCTTTTGGAGTTTGTAATTATAAACTTTAATTTCTACGTTAGAACCAATGTCTTTTGTAACTAAAAACAGTTTAATACTTTCAAAGTTGATCAACTCTTCCTTCCATGTGGAGAGGAGTAGAGTTATTTTGAAATGGTTATGTTAACTATGTTTATGTTGAAAGTTAAATCAAAGTTTTAAAAGTTTAGGAATATTTGTGTTAGTTTGAGGACGCTCCAACTCGGGACACGTGTAGGTTCTGGGTCGGGGTCCTCACAGTTGGTATCAGAGCTCGGTTAGAGTTCTCGGGTAGAGTCTAGCTGAGTGAGAGTGTGGGATAACTGACGTCGAGTGTTTAATGCAGGAGTTTGTACTAATGGCGGGAAATGATGGAGATCAGGATTGGGCTTTGGGTAATGTTGGTAATCCGAATGCCGAAATGATGGATATGTTCCGAGTGTTTCTTCAGAATATGGCAAATCAGAATCAAGGTAGGGGACAACAACAACCCGAAGGAAGGCAAGGGCACCATGGTCTAGAGAAGTTCGTGAAGATGTCTCCTCCTAGCTTCAACGGAGATCCGGATCCGGTGAAGGCGGAGAGATGGCTTGAAGCTATGAATAAGATTTTCTTGGCAATGGAGAGTTCGGATGCGGAAAAGGTGAGATGCGCCGTTTTCAAGTTGGAAGGACCCGCGGAGCACTGGTGGCAGGTAGTGAAGGATGGTTGGGATCGGGATTTGACACCGCAGACTTGGGAAAATTTCACACGTAAGTTCCAGGATCATTTCGTTCCGATGGTGACTAGAGATAAGAAGGAGGTTGAGTTTCTGAAACTGGAGCAAGGGGCGATGACCATAGCACAGTATTCAGCCAAATTTACGGAGTTAGCCCGATATTGTCCCCATTTGGTACCGGATGAAGAGAGGAGGATCTACAGGTTCGTGAAAGGCTTAAGGGTGGAGTTCCGGAAGTAGTTATTGCTCATGACTTCGCCAACTTCCAAGCGGCTGTGAACATGGCGTACCGGATCGAGAATGATATAGAGGAGCATCGTGAAAAATCTGAAGGCGGAAACAGAAATAGATTCCAAGGTCAAGGTTCGGGGCAGAATAGAGGGCAACCGAGGACAGCAGCTCCGAAAGCAGGTAGAGGAGGATTTGTGGCGGCTCCTACAAACCGTTCGCCTCCAGGTCAGTTTGGGGCTTTGTGTGGATATTGCAAGAAGCCAGGGCATTCGGAGGACAAGTGTTGGAGCAAGCAAGGGCGATGTTTAGATTGTGGGGCGACAGGCCATTTCCGGAGGAATTGTCCCAAGTGGCAAAATAAGCAAGCTTCGGGTAGTGGATAAGGGGGACAAGGTAGTGGTGTGAAGAGAGGTAACGACGGGAAACCCAAAGATAGAGTGCAAGGCCGAGTGTTTGCCTTGGGTTGAGGAGAGGTCGATCCCAATGCTGTCATTAGAGGTATAGTTCCTGTCTCAGGAGTTAAGGCCCGCATTCTTATAGATCCCGGTTCTTCCCATTCATTTGTGGCGTCTCACTTTGCATTTTCATTGCATAAACTGCCTGAATCTATGCCTTATGTGTTGGAGGTCTCTACTCCTATGGGAGAGTGCCTTGCATCTTCTTTGATATATCATGGTTGTGATGTGACTATATGTGGGCATGTATTGCCGGTGGATTTGGTCGAGTTACCAATTCGTGACTTTGATGTGATCCTTGGGATGGATTGGTTGAGTCAGTGTCATGCTTTGGTAGACTGTCGTAGAAAACGAGTCTCATTTGCTATGCCTGATGTGCCTACTTTTATATTTGATGCGGATAAATCTATGTTCGGTTTACATGTTATTTCTGCTTTAAAGGCTAGAAAGATGCTATCTAAGGGGTGTGCGGGTTACTTAGCTTATGTGGTAGATTCCAATAAGAAGTCCCCCGAGTTAGCTCATGTCCCGGTTGTTAATGAATTTAGCGACATGTTTTCTAGTGAGTACTCTATGCCTCCGGATCGTGAGGTAGAGTTTTGTATTGACTTAGTGCCCGGTACCGCCCCTATCTCTAAAGCACCCTATAGAATGGCTCCGGCCGAGTTAAAAGAGTTGAAGGTCCAATTGCAAGAATTGCTAGACCGGGGTTTTATATGCCCAAGTGTGTCTCCGTGGGGAGCACCCGTTCTATTTGTTAGGAAGAAGGATGGTACCTTACGATTATGTATTGATTATCGTTTGTTGAACCAATCCACCATAAAGAATAAGTATCCTCTTCCGCATATAGATGATTTATTTGACCAACTCCAAGGTTCTGTTATCTACTCAAAACTTGATTTGAGAAGCGGATACCATCAGTTGAAGATTAGACCGGATGATATTGCCAAAACAGCTTTCCGAACTAGATATGGTCATTATGAGTTTGTTGTGATGCCGTTCGGGTTGACTAATGCTCCAGCCGTGTTTATGGTATGATGAATCGTGTTTTCAAGCCTTATCTTGATAGTTTTGTGGTGGTATTCATAGATGACATCCTTGTATATTCTAAGTCCCGGGAGGAGCATGAAAATCATTTGAGGATTGTCCTGTCAGTTCTTCGTGAGAAGCAGTTGTATGCCAAGTTCAGCAAGTGCGAGTTTTGGCTTGAGCAGGTTTCTTTCTTGGGGCATGTAGTGTCGAGTTCGGGAATTTCCGTGGACCCTTCAAAAATCGAAGCCGTGGTTAATTGGAAGCAACCTTCGACTGTGACTGAAGTTCGTAGTTTCCTTGGTTTGGCAGGGTATTATCGGAGGTTCATTGAAGGGTTTTCTCGGATTGCGACTCCATTGACTAGGTTGAATCGGAAGGATGTATCGTTCGTATGGGATTCCAAGTGTGAAGCAAGTTTCAGTGAGTTGAAGAAGAGGTTGACGACGGCTCCTGTTCTTACCCTTTCGGATGGTTGTGAGAATTTTGTGATCTATAGTGATGCCTCGAAGGCGGGTTTGGGATGTGTCCTAATGCAAAATGGGAAAGTTATTGCGTATGCCTCTAGAAAGTTATCACCGGCGGAACAGAATTACCCTACTCATGACATGGAATTGGCGGCGATTGTTTTTGCGTTGCATAAGTGGAAGCATTACCTTTATGGAGCGAAATTTGAGATTTTTACCGACCATAAGAGTTTGAAGTATTTGTTTACCCAAAAGGAGTTGAATAACCGGCAAAGGAGATGGTTAGAGTTTTTGAAGGATTTTGATTGTGTGATTTCTTATCATCCGGGGAAGGCCAATGTGGTGGCGGATGCGATTAGCCGAAAGGCCTATGTGACAGCTTTGAGTTCCCGAGAATTGAAGAGTGAAGTAATCATTGCGAATGTGCGAGCCGTTCCTTCATTGTATGGAGATTTGAAGGAAGCTCAACAAGGTGATCCGGAGTTGAAGAAAATTTTAGATCAAGTGCAAGATGGGAAAGCCGGGGAATTTGCGTTGAATAGAGATGGAATTTTAACCTTTCAAGGAAGAATTTGCGTTCCTTCATCACCGGAAATCAAGAGGCGTGTCTTAGAGGATGGCCATAAGTCCAAGTTTGCGATTCATCCGGGTAGTACCAAAATGTATCAAGACTTGAAGCGTGGGTATTGGTGGAATGGAATGAAGAGAGAAATTGCGGATTATGTTTCTAAGTGTTTAACTTGTCAACAGATTAAGGCCGAACATCAGAGACCGGCGGGACTACTTCAACCATTGGATATTCCGGAGTGGAAATGGGAAGGGATCTCGATGGATTTTGTTTCGGGTTTGCCTCTTACCGCGAAGAAGATGGATGCTATTTGGGTTATTGTGGATAGATTGACAAAGTCGGCTCATTTTCTTCCGGTATCAACCAAGTTTTCGTTAGAGAAGTTAGCTCAGTTATATATGAAGGAGATTGTGAGACTTCACGGGGTTCCGGTTAGTATTGTTTCCGACAGAGATCCGAGATTTACATCTAGATTTTGGAGAGCATTGCATGAAGCCTTGGGTTCTAAATTGTGTTTCAGTACGGCATTTCATCCTCAAACCGACGGTCAGTCCGAGAGAACTATTCAGATACTTGAGGATATGTTACGGGCTTTTGTAATGGATTTCCAGTTGTCATGGGAAGATCATCTACCTTTAGTGGAGTTTGCCTACAACAACAGTTATCAGACTAGTATCGAGATGGCTCCGTATGAGGCGTTGTATGGTAGGAGGTGTAGATCTCCGATGTGTTGGGACGAGGTTGGTGAAGCAAGACTTTGGGGCCCGGATTTGGTTCGAGATTCTACGGAGAAGATCAAGGTGATTCGGGATAGATTGAAGACGGCTCAGAGTAGACAGAAAAGCTACGCCGACAATAGAAGACGGGATTTATCTTTTTAGGTTGGTGACTTTGTATTCTTGAAGGTCTCTCCGAGGATGGGAATTAAAAGGTTTGGTAATAAGGGTAAATTGGCTCCGAGGTTCGTTGGTCCGTTTGAGATCTTAGAGAAGATTGGGGATTTGGCTTATCGGTTGGCGTTACCTCCATCTTTTTCTTTACTCCATGATGTATTTCATGTTTCTATGTTAAGGAAGTATTGTCATGATCCTTCCCACATTTTGAGTTCTCCCCCCGATGATGTTCAAGCGGATATGTCTTATGTTGAGGAACCGTTGAGAGTCCTAGAGTTCCAAGTTAAGGAGTTGAGGACTAAGAGTATTCCGATAGTGAAGGTCCTATGGAAGAATCACACCGTTGAGGAAGCAACGTGGGAGCTAGAGTCGGAGATGAGAGCGAAATACCTGTGGTTGTTTGAGCATTCAAGTAAGTCTTTTTAAAATTCGGGACGAATTTTCTTTAAGGGGGAGTGAGTGTAACGACCCTAACCCTAGGCACTAATTTTAGTATCATATTATATGCCTTTAATATTAATGTTACCTTTATGTGCTTATTCTATGCCTTTAATATTTATGTTAAGTTGAGATGGTTAGGAAATAATTCTAAAATCCTTGGGATAAAATGAAAGTAAGTTAAAATCTTGGGTTGGATTATAATAAAATAAATAAAGTAGTAGGGTGGAGTGGTAATAAAATAGACAAATAAAATATAATGGGTTGGGAGAGTTATTTTAAATTGAGTGAAAGAATTTAATTTAGGAAGCTTGGGGAAGGGGGGCCATATTCCTCCCCTTAATTCCCTCATTCTTTCCCTCATGAGTCAACCTTCCCCCATACCTCCCATACTTCCCCTTACTCTTTCATCCTCCTCACTCTTTCTTCTTCATTTTCCTTACTTTCTTTTAGAAAACATCCATGGAAAACCTCCCCATGAAAACTTCACCTCCCAAATCATTCCCAAGTTGAATCCTCCTCCATTTTCAAATCCAAGTGTACTTTTGTGATTGGTGCATCTAGGAGAGTTGATCAAGCCAAGAAAATCATCTTTCCATCTTGTATTTGCTAGAGGTGAGTTATTATGACCCTTTCCCTTCTTTGAATGTTCATGAATATTAATGTTGTTATTGTTGTTCTAATGGCTTTGATGCTTGGGGAAACTTTCTTGGATTGAGGAATTTGTTAGTTTTATAGGAAATGTTGTTGTTCATGGAAGTGGTAATGATCTAGGTTTAAGACATGATTCCATGGAGTTAAATGAGTTAGAATGAAGTTAACAAAGTTAGAAATTTCCTTTAGGTTCACAAATTAGAAGTCACTTGGTTGGAAAATTGGTTTCTTGGAATTATGTTGTTGTTGCTGCTGCTGTACCAGTTTCTAGGCCTTGGCACGAGTCGTGCCCACAGGCACGAGTCGTGCCCATGGCCAATTCGTGACCATGAGTCGTACCTAGGAGGCCAAGTCGTTCAGATCAACATTTGGGAAGTTGAGACGAGTCGTGCTCTCAGGCACGAGTCGTGCCAAGTGAAAGTCACGAGTCATGACCTGGTTAAAGGGAAGTCGTGCCTTGTTGGGGACGACAGAATCAGAGGAAGGTTCAATGGGCACGAGTCGTGCCCTGGGGCACAAGTCGTGCCCTGGCCTGGTTTCTCACATCAATTTCAGAGCTGTTCAAACCTAGTCAAACTAGAACCCAAATGGAATCTCTTTAACCTAGATTAAAGTAGAATACTTTGGCTTCACAATGATATCCTAATTGACAAAAATGGAATTGGGAAAGTACTTTAAATATTGATTGGAAAACGCTAGGAAGCCTAGTGTGGTAACTTGACAAATGTGATTCCAACTTGGTAAAATTGACTTGGACCTTTATAGAGGCCATGTATTATTACATAATGATTATGTAGGATGGATTGATGATACCTCCATGCCTTACTTGAGTTCATATTCATTGATTACATTATGCATAGTGTTTTCATAAATGTTGCACTATGATATTGGTTGGACATGAGTATATTTTACCATGTGGCTACATTGTTTATCCCTTTGTGTGGATTATGTTTCAAGTAACTATTATGTGCTTGATAATGTGTTAATCAGCTGATGTTGGGGGTATAACATAATACGATCAATTATGGAAGTGTGACCTAATGTGATCGAATTATGTTATATCTGTGACCGTCCCCTCCTGTGGCCACAGGTCGGGGTTATAGACTCTGTAGTGAGCCAAAAGCCTTACAGAGTTGCTACTATCTTATATGGTTCCCTGAGAAACGGGTCTTATAAGATGTGAGTATTGCTTAAGCAGCTCACCTAAGATTGGAATATTATATCCAATGTTGTACGACTATTGTTCAGACGGGAAAAGGTAAACCGAGGTAATGAAAGATGTTTACAGCTTTTCCAATGTGTTATATGCAACTTGTTATGTGTTGCATCTTATTTGGCATCTTGCTGCATTCATAATAGCTTGCTGAGATTTATTCTCACCCCTCTCCCTTTAATGTTTTTAGATCCCGAGACAGGCGGACCGGCCAAGTAAGGGCGGAAAGGAGTTTGGAAGTAATCTTTTGGGTATTGTCGGGGTACGTATAGGTTGGCGTAGAAAGTGTATTTTGTTATAATTCCTTTTGGAGTTTGTAATTATAAACTTTAATTTCTACGTTAGAACCAATGTCTTTTGTAACTAAAAACAGTTTAATACTTTCAAAGTTGATCAACTCTTCCTTCCATGTGGAGAGGAGTAGAGTTATTTTGAAATGGTTATGTTAACTATGTTTATGTTGAAAGTTAAATCAAAGTTTTAAAAGTTTAGGAATATTTGTGTTAGTTTGAGGACGCTCCAACTCGGGACACGTGTAGGTTTCGGGTCGGGGTCCTCACAATATACTCCCTCCGTCCCACGTGAATGGACACTTATTTCCTTTTTGGGACGTCCCACGTGAATGGACACTGCCCAAAATGGAAAAGAATATTCACTATTCTCTCCACTCATCCTCTCTCCTACTTCACTTTTACATTCACAACATTCTCTCTCCTAACTATTCCTCTCACTCATTGTCTCTCCTATTTAATTCTTCATATTCACAAACACCTCCTCCACCTATTTCTCTCTCTTACTTTTCCTTAATTCCCACACCCAAAAAGTTGGTGCCCATTCACATGGGACGGAGGGAGTACTTGCTTCTTAGCCACCAAGGGCTTGACTGAGATAAAGTGGGACGGTCTCTGTTATTGCCTGGCTAGGTTCAGAAATATTTGGTGATTCTGGTCCAAAAAAGTATGGTTCTGACTTTCCCTCACCCAAGCTAGAAGGCAAACCTACTCTTTATCATATACTCCCTCCGTCTCGCTAGAAATAAGACAGTTACTGTTTACGCGTAAATTAAGAAAAAAAATAATAGAGAAAATGTTGTGAGTATGAAAAGTGAGGTTGGAGAGAGAAAGTGGGGTAGGAAATAATGATTTGATTGGTGTTGTGAGTATAAAAGTAAAGTAGGAGAGAGAATTAGTGGGTGGAATAGTAAAGATTCTTTGCCATTTCAGGAAGTGTGTGATTCGTAGCAGAACGCTCAATGAGGAAAGTGTGTGATTTGTAGCGGGACGGAAGGAGTATTTGTTTTGGCTGTCCTAGTTTCTCCCATTTTTTATCTGTTTAATGTATTAGCCTAATATATACTGAAATAATAGTAATGCTGAATGTCATTTTCCAGGACTGAATTCAAGCAATCGCCAAGATCAGCTTAAACATGTTGCATCCTCAACACTTACAACTACAGGAGAGCACCTTGATGCAAATTCGCAGATGGAACTAATTGGCCACTCAATTGTAAGATCTCTCTTTCTGCGTGTGTTCGTGTCTATACTGTTATGAAGGTCATTCAGAGCAGAGTCTGATTAAGTGACATTAGTATGCTTTTTGAGGTTTGAGACTTGGGTGGTTAGCTTCTGTAATTGCTTCAAATGGAAAATAAAACAAAATACTTTTCTCCAATTTCTTGAAGGTCTGGGGATTTCGTTCCCGAATTAGTCTCAATCATCGGTGGGATTGGACTAAAATCAATATTTCTAGGGCATTCATTTAGCATTTCACGCTCATCCCTAGTTTTTACCACATTCACATACTCGTTTGGCTTTTGAGGTTGACCGGGAAGACTCCCTTGTGGCCTACTCGTTGGGATAGCCTATTGAGCTTGTTGAGTTTCTAGCATCTTATTGTTGCTCACATAGTTCACATAAAACATTTATATTTGCCACGAGATTGACATTAAGACTTTCAAATTTTTTCAAAAGCATGTCAACCTTAGAAGAGAGAAGAGTAACCGCATCAACATTATATTTACCAAGCGTACCTTGTTGTTGCTCCCTCTCGTTTGACCATTGGTAATGGTTCAATGCAATATTTTCGATAAGGTCATATGCCTCATCGACTCCTTTGTTCATCAATGCTCCTCCTGCAGCGGCATCAATGGTCTCTCTTGTCTTGAATATGAGACCATTGTAGAAGGTGTGAACAATCAACCACTTTTCGAGCCCGTGGTGGGGGCACATTCTGAGAAGTTCATTGAACCGCTCCCGTGCATCATACAAAGTTTCACTATCTGTTTGACAGAAGTTAGTAATCTTTGTGCGGATTTGGGCTATTTTGCTTGGTGGGAAAAATGCCCAAGGAATGCTTCTTGAATTTGGTCTCATGTTGTTAATGAATTTTAGGGGATCGAGTTTAACCATTGCTTCGCCTTATCCTTAAGAGAGAAAGGAAAAAAGGCACATCTGAATTGCTTCCGGGGTGGCATTCTGAATACGTGTGGTATCACAGTATTCCAAGAATGTTTGGATGTGGAGATGAGGATCTTCGAAAGCAGTGCCTCTATATTGGTTATTCATAACCATATGCAAAAGTTGCGGCTTTATCTCAAAGTGTGCCGCTCCGGCATTTGGCACAACTATAGGGGATCTAGTTCCCGGGGTACTTGGATTTACAAAGTCTCATAGGGTCCTAGCCGGTGTTTGTGGCTCTCCGTCCGCCATATGCTTGTTTAGTGTCTCTTTGAGTTTCCTTAGTCTTTCGTGAGAGCTTCGTTCGGGTTCCGGATCAAAATTGTCAAAGAATGTCCGAACCCGTTTCATAAACTATAAGAGAACACTCAAAAAGAAGATTAAACGTAACATAATACCGGAAGTAAAAAATATAAAAACAAAATTAAAAACAAAAATTATGTAGTAAAGACAAAAACTAAAAGTAAACCGTTGTCGCCGGCAACGGCGCCAAAAACTTGTTCGGTCGAAACCTAACGGTTTATTAAAAATCCGCAAGCGCACGGGCTATTGAAATATAGCGGGTGAAAGTACGGGTCGATCCCACAGAGACAGGGTTTACTTTGGAATGATTTTTGTCTTTGCTAAAATTGTAAAAGAGATTGGGGGAAATAAAGATTTGTTTAGGGAAGATGAATGTGCGCTCGCCGATATAAAAAAAATAAGGAGTCGCCACGCCGTTTTAAGAGGAAACATTGAAAACCTTTTGTTTAGAGAAAATGGGTTCGGGGGTCAAGTTACGTGTTGGGAAGAACCGAGAGTTCACCCAACACGCCTCGTCCATAGACGAGTCATTCTTTGTTCAACAGTCAATTCATCCAAATGTGTGTGCGAAGTGTGTATGACAAGAATATGTATGAAATGCATAATAGTGCTTTATTTTATTACTCAACAAGGGGGAATACAATTTGTAAGCCGTTTGCCATGGGAGGCCACATCCCATTTACATCGAAGAAGGAATACAGATTACAACTGAAAGTAGTCTCTGCATAGGACACGTTATGTCGCGTGACACAGGACTGATGAGGTTCGTTGTGTCGCGTGACATAACCTTGCCGTTTGCAGACACTTTACAATTTGAACATCAATCCAACAACAAACAATTCAGATCCCAACACCAATATCCAAACAGATCCCAACACAATATCAAAACAGCACAGAAATAATGAATCCATAATAGATTGACCAAGGGGATGTGGATATAGGAAGATCCACACTCCCTTGGCCAATAGGCAACAAATACCACGGAATCACATCACAAATACCAATCACATCCAATCAAAATAATTAAACAGAGAGATCGGCAGTTGGGACTTGATAATTGGGGGACGGATAGAGTCTAATTATCAAGTCCGGGGAATAGATTGCAACGAGACAAATAATGGTAAAATGCGAGATAGAGGTGAGGGAAGAAATTTGTTACCCTCGTAGTCCACAAATTCGATACCAAGTTAGGTATCGAATTCTTCAATCAGCTTCGGGACAGAACGAGCTCAGATTCGGAATTGCTTTGTTGCTCTCAGTACGTGCTTGTGGACTGTGTTGGAGCGGAAATGGCTTGGTCTCTGGAACAGGGGAAGGAGGCTGCAAGCGGTTTTGGGGTAGATAATAGGTAACGGCAAGGGAGCTGGGGTCGGAATTAGGTTGCTGCCGGTGGGTTCAAGCGAGGTAGGGAGAGAGAACGGCGAGGTTTGGTTGTTGTTTGGCCGGGGTAGGTGGTGGTGCGGCTTAGGGGTTGTAACAGGGGTGTGGTTTTGGTTTAGGGTGAGGTCGCTGGTGAGTGGTTTAGAGGAGGAGATCGGTGGAGGTTTGGATTGAAGAAGAAGGGAGAAGTCCTATTGGTGAGAAAAGGGGTTGAGATCGGGTTGTTTTCCGGTGAGGGAGTGGCTTGGTTGAGGTTGATGAGATTAGGGAGAGAGAGTTGGGGTGAGGAAGAAGATGACGGCGAGGGAGAAGTCCTATTGGTGAGAAAAGGGGTTGAGATCAGCTTTGTCCGTAATTTACATCGAATGCTCGTTAAGACTCGATTACCCGCCAGACTTGTAGGATCATTTTTTCGGTCGGTGGGACCCGCTTGCCCTATAGGACCCTCGCCCGGGGCTGTCCACCCTGGGAGGTCGAAATACAGGTGGAATACGAGGGGCTTATAGACGTAGTGACGGGGCCCACTGATCCAGGAATCGTAGTAGTTTGCGAAAAGAAGAGCAATCTTTTCCAACCGATTAGGTTAATAAAACATGTTTTAAGTAAACGTGAACAAATAAGCGCATGTTGCATGAGCCTAAAGCCCAAACACCTACCCTCCTTCCATTCCCAGACATCGAACCTTCATGTCCTTTCCCCGCAGCCTCCGCACAAAGCTTGGTTTCGGGCACCGGGTCACCGTTTGATCGGTTGGGAAGAGTCAAGCGCATCGTCGCCCTCACCGTTTGTTCCGACTCGGGTTTGAGAATGTCCGCATCGGCCGGTAATGATGGGGATAACGTCACTCCGCCTCCCGGACCCCTCGGACAGAGCAACAATGGAATCGGTTAGCGAGAACAAATGAGGTTACGACAGAAGCACGGCTAAACGGCCTTATGGAGGCGCTATTAAGAGTCACGGTCGGCCGCCGGCCTCAATCCGGATGGCACCTTCACCGTGGAAGAAGACGAGGATGCCAACCCCACTCTCGGTCGCCACGATTACACCGGGATGCCGCCACCCACCTCCTATGGTGCCACTACGAGAACCCATGCTCCTCGATTTTCGGGTCGGCCGGCTCCCCAACCACGAGACCACCGGATCCATGCGGCAGAAGCGGCACAAATCGGTGGGGGCAAAATCAAGACGGAATGTCTTCTCATGGTTGGGGCTATCTCGGAATGCCACGGCTAATCGGGATCCCTCCTCGGTTCGGAACCGATCAATCAGGACCCTCACGGAACGGCCGCGGCTCGGAATGCCGCCACAACTTGGTTACGGGCCACGCGATCGGGAGCCCCTCCTCGAGCAGTACTAGTTATGCTCCTCACACAAATCCATTCCTCATTCGAGACTTCTATGGGTTACCAAGCCTCCATCCCGGTGTCATCCGAATCACCGGGACCGCAGTACCCCCGGGTTACACACCTTCACCACAAGCGGCCATGCAATTCAACAATCCGGGACGGCGGCCGCACTCAAGCCTACTTACGGGCCCCACTGAAATCCAAGTTATCCGGCCACATCGGGGCTGCCCCCACCTACTTTGCCGGTTGAAAATCAACAGCAAGCCGCAAGGTTCTACCCTTTTGCTCAGGCTCCTACTCATGCTCCCAGGGTAACTCGGCCGGGACGGGTTTTCACCTACGTCCCCGGATCGGCCGTTCCCTCCACCGGTCTGCCTCCCGGTGGTAGCTCCTCTCTCTAGCTCGGCCACTAGCTTGAATGCCACGGTTCCGCCACAAGACCCTCATCCGGCCTGGTTCATGGAACAACACAAGGAAATGAAAGCGCGGATCGCCGAACCGACGGCGCCAAGAAGTACGCCTTCCGGCCCCTACGAGACCGGACTCCATTGTTCCTCTCGCCCCACAAATTCGTGATGCCAAATCTGGATCTCTTTGATGGGACCGCATGTCCGAAAACCCATTTGGACACGTATACCTTGGCGATGAAAGCCAAAGGATGTACCAATCAGCGGTTGGTGACTATTTGATCTATCCTTGAAGTCCGGTGCCTTAAAGTGGTTCTTCCGTTTGAAACCTGAAGCCGGGGCCACATGGGACCAAATTACCAATGCCTTCACGAGAGAAATATAAGGCCAACTTGGAATGGGAAACAAATAGGGTTGACCTACAAACAACAGTGCGGCGTCTGATGAGAATGTTGGGGACTTTTACAAGCGGTGGAATGCGAAACTCGGTGAAATGGCCATCCCTCCTTCCGAAGAGGAACAAGCTGGACATCTTCCGGTCATGCTTGAAACCACATCGAGAGCCTCCCTCGGTCACTTCCCATACTCGAGACTTACGGGCCATGGTTAACTCTGCGGCTAAGTTTGAAAAGGCCTGTCGGCAGCCAGGCTGCTTTGCACGCCTACGAGATATCGGGCTCCTCCTGCAAACACCGCCCTGCTCTGCTAAAGGCAAAGAGACGATTAACTATGCGGGACGGGAATGTAATAACACGACTCCTTTTGCTCCCAGGAAACCGGCCGAGCCCGGACCGCGGGTCATAAATCTCGAAAACTTTGGAATGCCCTGAATGACATCTTTAGGGGAGTGGTGAAAGAAGGCTTGCTTTGCGGCCTTTGGAGAATTTCCAACCCAGAAATCCGAATGCTCCTGTGGATACTACAAAGTATTGTGCCTTTCATCAAGCTCACGGACATCGGCGGCAGTTTGCTTCACTCTGAAAAAGGCAATCCAGGGGCTAATAGAGCAAGGAAAGTTGGAAGGCCCCAGGGGCCTAACACGATCAAAAATCATTGCCAAGGAACCATAATCGAGTGAATATGATTGAATGCGGAGAATCTTCGCATGCCCGGGAAGATGCGATGAAGGTCCCCAAATACCGTGGCCAACCTCGTCGAGGATCCTGAATTCGGATTCCCCCTCAGCCTTGAGGATGTTGAACGAATCAACCCATCTTGGTCTCATGTCAGAGACTCCTTGCAAGAATACGAGACCCGCTATTTCTCGGAAGAAGGGGAGGCCGATACCGAAGAACTGGGGCTGTTCCGTTCAAAACATGAGAGAACCATTTACACAAGATGGTTAGAACAATCGAGAAGAATCGAACAAGAAAGCTTCCGGCGGGCGCCTGTACTGGGGCTTATCAGCAAAGAGGCCGAAGAGCGTCTGGAGCTAGTACACTTACGCAAATTGGCTTTGGGAGAGCCGAATATGATCCCGAGGACAGTGAAGAATCGGAAGAAGAGGATTCTTTCTATATCCTACACAGTGTCAAATACGTGCCACCCCCTCTCACTCTTCCCCCACAATTTACGGGAGGAGAAGGCGAGTCACAATTACCACTTAGGGAATGGGAACATATGACAATTTTGCGGATGCACGCACCCATATTCCCCCAGCGGGTTTGATCGGCGTTCCCTCTCGGTGAAATCCCGGTAGTATGGGAAGATGATTCCGATGACAGCGATGATGATGATGATGATGGCGAGTGAAGAGTCAGCGAGGCCCCGATCCGGAAACAATGCGGAACAATCATGCGGAAATGAGCCCGTGGGAGCTAGGCACAATGGTTGGTTGTCGGCAAGCAACGACGAAGGACCGCCGGGAAATGCGGATCGAGATACCAATGGAGACAGACCCCTACGAGGTGTCACTTGTAAGATGCATTTGTGGCCAATGCCCGGATACTCCAGAGGATGAGGGACAGCAAAACCCGCGCCCAGATCCGTACATATCCGAAATCCTAGAACACAACGTTCCTTATAAGAACCGGAATGGTGAATGGAGAGGGTTTATTGAAGCACTGGTCGAAAATGGAGGGTTTCAGCCACCGGAAGATGAAGAATTCGTAAACGTTATTGGATCTTTTTCTTCTTTCCCAAGAACGGATGGCATAACAACCGTAAGGGTCACAGCCGGGCCGCTCGAGCGCAGCGAGTGCCTGCAATCACCGAAAAGGGTTATCGATACGAACGTCTCCCCGGTGGCCTTCATACCTATGAATCCACATGACGCCTTCCTAATTGCTCCGGTGCCCGACAATGGACCCCGGGTGCTCACTTATTTGGACACGAGATTTATCGAGCCGCTGCATCAAACTCCGAAGAGGCGTTGCCTATCCTTCACTTGTGGCTGCCCTACTTGCAAGATTGAAAGAAAAAGGATATACGATGAAATGGAGGCTGATGGCCATAACTCTGTGGGTCATCCAAGGGATGAGATCGAAAAGCCGCCGAGTCCCGACAATAGCGACTCTTGTTGCATGATAACAATGAGCAAGGCCGGCCATGAGAGTGAATCGGAGGACGCCCTAGCTCTGTGGGCCATCCAAGGGGCAACAACACAACCCCAAACCCAAAGCTTGTGACTTGGGAAGCGGTTATAAGGGCCGCCCGGGAAGGAGCCGGTCTGGCTCGGCCCTCACTGTCACTAGACTCCGTCGAAACCCGGTGGCCAATAGCCAAAAGGGCTCCCCCATTGACCCTAGCGGCATTGAAGAAATCCGGTCAAGAGACGGTGATGAGGAAGTTAATCTGTTGACCCGCTGCAGGCGAGATCTTCCAAGGAAATCCCAAGGCGAGATAAGAAGGCCACGAGACCAAGCACCAAAAGAAGATCGCCGCCCCTATGCTAAGGCAGTGAAACTCAGGACCACGAAAAAGAGGATCCCGTGCTCACCCGGTTGAAGCAAACACAGGCCAACATTTCCCTCTGGTCTCTACTCACTTCGTCCTATCCCCATGGAAGGTGGAAGAAAGCTGGCTCGCACTCTCGTGCCTATTGATGCTACTCCCGATGATGTGGTACGGTGATTGGAAACATCCACTACGGGAACATAATCACTTTCACGAGATCTCGACCTCCCTCAATTTGGGGCTGATCATAATGAGCCTCTCTTCATCACAGATCCAGTTTGGATGAACGACGCCTCCCTCGGGTCTGGTTGATAATGGGTCCGGAATGAACATTCTTCCAACAAAGATCATGAGCTTGCTTGATATCAAGACTACGAGACTTGAAGCCTTCTTCTCTCACGATCAAAGCTTACGACTCAACATCCCGAGCGAGTCCTCGGAGTTGCTACTTTAGACCTCTGGTTTGGACAGAAATTGATACTGTGGAATTCCGGGTTATCGACATCCCGATTACTTTCAACGCCTGTTGGGAAGACCTTGGCTGCACCAAGTCAAAGGGGTCGCCTCAAGCCTCCACCGGTGTGTGAAATTCGTCTCGAATGGGGATCGACGACCATTTACGGAGATTTAGTCACTTTAGAAGGCACGGATACGGGCGGAATACCTATTACGGAAATCAAACATGACGAGGAAGGTCACATGCTAACGGGCTTCACGGTCGAGCCTCCCAAGGCCCAAGTGTGCAACATAGATCGACGGTCACTCGGGATAAAATCCCACCGGTCTTGAAAATGATGAGAAAAATGAGCTATCTACTGGCCTCGATGCAGGGAAGCGCCAACAAGGAACTTTCAAACTCATCGAAGTGAAAGGACGAGAATACTCGCCACGGCACAGGATATGAGGCCTCCCGGTGGACCCGCAAAAGGAAAGAGATTTGAAGGCGCCACGAGGAAAGGTCCCGGTCGACAACCCTAAATCTCTCCCCTTGAGTCCTAATTTGGTGACTACTTTGTAAAGGGTCCCACACAACCGGGAAACATCACAGAGCCCACTCCTACGGCGGGATGGCTAAAGCTACGGGATAGCCTCAACAAGTTTAGAGGAACCAAGGCTAACCCGGTCCGTAGAATATTCTGGACCTACCCAAGATACACAGGGCTACCACTACCATGAAGAGTGAGTATACCTTCGGGCGTGCGACACAGTGGAACAGGTTCGAGAAGCTCACAACCACTATTCCTACTAACCCGGGGAAGATCCGAAACACGAATTCGAATTGAGTGCCAAAAGCTAAGGCCACGGAATTTCCCTCGAGATGATTGGGATGGTGCAGTTATGCGGCAATTGTTCGAAGAAGAAGTCCAGTGCCGGACTGATTGATCTCGGCTCGGTCCAAGAGATGATAGCGGCAATTGAGAAAGGAAAACAAAAACAACACAGTTCCCGAGTCATGAGGCCACCAACAAAGAAAGCCGCTAAGAAATTGGGAAACTCTCTCGAGCCCGTCCGCGACGAAGGAAGAAATGATCACCAAGCTTGGATTGGTCCCCGTCCCTTTGTGTCAATCTAGGACGAGTCCTCCCAGTCTCTCTGTTAAGATCGAGTCTCTAGGGTCGTCCAGATGGCCTTACGCACGAAGACTACGAGTGCAGTAGCAAGCCTTGTATCCCCTTTCGTTTTCAATGAAATGACGAACCTTTACGAGTATCCCTTGATTGCCACTTTAACTAATGATGAATTAATTAATAAAAAAAAATTTTTTAATAATAATTCATTAGATAAAAAGCGAGACACATTAAACAAAAAAAAATCAAACAACAAAAAAAAATCTTTAAGCGGGTTGTCAGGAAGAGGAAAATCGAGCCCAAGGCTAGAAGAGATTTTGACGAGTGTGAATTCGGAAACTGCAAAAGAGCCTAAAAGACGCAGATTAGCGATTTCTTCGAAGGAATCGAAAGGATGCTCGCAAAGTCCTACAAAATCCTCAATTCAAAGAAAGTTGCCCTCTTCATCAAAGAAAACATCATGTGCGGATACGGGTTGCCGGCGAAATCATCTCGGATAACGGATCCCACTTCGAAGGGGAATGTGAAAAAGCTATTTGGCGGAATTCCGAATAACCCGTCACAAGTCATCTCCCTACGGGCCCCAAACCAACGGAGCCGTCGAAGCGACAAACAAGACTACGGAAAATATCATCAGGAAAATGGGTCCAAGGCGAGATTGGCCCGAGAAGTTACACTTGGAACTCGGGGCTACAGTAACATCGATCGAACGACAACCGGGAAACACCTTTTGCCCTCACATACGGAATGGAAGCCGTACTCCCAATCGAGTGGAAATCCTCGCTCCGTATATCTGCCGGAAAGCCGGATCAACGAGGTCGAATGGCTCGAGTCGCCATGACGAATTGGCCCTACTAGACGAACGCCGGCGAAGGCCATGGAACACATCCGGGCCTACCAAGGAAGAATGGCTAGAGCCTTCGACAAGAAAGTAAAGCATCGGGAGATCCGAAAGGTGATCTCGTTCTAAAGAAAAGCCCCGGTCCGTATCAACCCTCTCGGCAAATGGGAGCTGTATGGGTCGGGCCATATGTCGTCCGAGAAGATCTTCTCCGGAGGAGCCATGCAACTTGCGAGACCTCGACGGGAATCCCTTTGTACACCCGGTGAATGGTGACAAGCTGCGCAGATACTACGCGTAAAAAAAAAAACCAAAAAAAAAAAAACAACAAAAAAAAAACAACAAAAAAAAAACAAAAAAAAGAGAAAAAAAAGAGTGCTAAAAGAGTAATACCCAACTAGGATAGAAACCCGAAAAGGGCAGCCTAGGTAAAAAACAGGGTTGCACCAAAAAAAAAACAAAGAAAAAAAGAGTTCACCGGGTTGAACTACGAAGACTGAGCTCCTCAAAATGAGGGGAACGTAGGCGGCGGAAACGGTTCGGTCTAAAGCACAAATAAAAGTCATACTTTGGCATCAATACAATTGATCGAGACCATGAAAGCGTCTCGAAAAACTCTAAAGCAATTCAAATATTCATTACAAGTTAAAAGCTCTTTGATGAGTCTAAGCCCAATTCATTCCTACAACTGGCAACCTGCTAAAGGAAAACTAAGATACATAATCAAACTAATGTGTTTGCCATGACAAGAAAAGGGATACTCGGAAACCTCAGAGTCACTCCAAGCCACTCATCTTGGCCTCTCCCTTTTCTTCCCCTCCGAGTCTTCTTTTTCCGGAAAAATGTCGGTGTTCCTCCTACCAAGCTACGGTATAGGAACGGGGTCTATCAAACCGGCCTCTGTCGGTGGCCTTAGTAGTCCTAGCGTCATCCCTCATCTCCTGTAGCCTAGGCGGTAGCATAGGAGCCCTCCTCTCCTGTCTCTTGACGTAAGCCTCATAGTCGGTCACGGCGTCCCCGTTCCGGTCATGAGGGTTGGCCCTCGCCTCGGCCCTCCTCCTCTCGAAGCTTGATCTGGTCCTCCGCACCTACAATGGCCTCACGCCGTCTCAAAATAGCCACGAGTCTCTCCCGGATGCCTCTTATACCAATCCAGGTACAAGTGGTCGGGAACACCGGTCTCGGACACTGAGAATGACCCGAGGAGGAAAGGCATCATACCTCCATGCTCGGGAAAGAAATGGAAACACCGAGGGACCATCCATGGAAACGGGAGCCACCACCTGGTGGCTATATCATCAAAGCCCTCAAAGGAACTGCTCCAAGCCAAACCGTCTCGGGACCAAAGCCGGAATATAGAAGGCCGGGTGAGAAAGCCCGGAAGCATAACCACATGGGACCCGTCTGAAGCACTCTGCGAGTCTCCACCCGCCAATGAGGCACCAACCATCGATATCTTCGGTCGGCGACCCGCCATCCAACGCTCCCGCGAGCCCCGATCATCAAAATCTACATCGACACCTCTCTGGCAAAAGTCCAAGGCACGATCATATCGAGAGGTTTCCCGAAGAACCCCCAAACGCTCCATCGGCCACGGGGTCAAGAGGAACGGGCAGGCCCCCGTGCATATACCGCCGTCCAGGTAGCTAATCTGTCGAGAGCATGAAAAGTCTCCCCAGAATCAAAGGAACGACATCTACGCCGGTGCGACGGTGAACGACAACATCCGGAAAGACCGATGGCGGATCCGAAAGGAATAGACCATGAACGGGGTGCCAAACATACAAAGTGCAAAGGCATCCCAATAGGCGTCATCCACCAAACCTAGGCCCCTAAATCATCGGGAAGACCGGAAATATCGAGATGATCGGGACCGCGGATCATACCTTGCGCTTCCTCAGGGAAAGATGAAGGAGGACGCACAATCTGTCGAAAAGAAGCCCCTCCGGGCAAAGGGACCGCTATCTCTTCCACCTCCGGACCTCCAAGTAAGGCCCGAAATTCTTCGACAGGTCGGAACAATCTCGTTGAAGGAAAGGCAAAAGACATGCCTTCTAGTATCCCAAAACGAAGAAGAAGCTCTTAAGAGGTCATAATCCGGAACCAATTCTTTGAGAGACCACAAGCATCGTATCTTGTACCTTTCTTCAAAGAATGATCTTCTCTCATGCATGATCTCCCTACACCACTCCTTGAACTTTACAAAGAACAACATTTGCCTTTCTTTGGACAATTTTGGAGAATTTTTGGCCATTTCCATGGTTTTTCTCTCTTTCTCCCGAAAATGGGTTTGTTTGAATTTGGAGGTTGAAGAGGATATTTGAATTTGAAATAAAGCAAGACCAGTGCGGACCAAAATTAAAGGACACCGTCGGATGCGAGTCCCCATCCGCGCGGATGGGATTGCTTTCCCAAAAAAATGCACGCAGTCAAGCCGCTACTCCAAAAGAGGAATATTCCGTCCGGTTGCTCGAAACTTGTGCAAAAAAAACCTCCCCAAACCGGTCCATATACCAAACACCCTTGCAAAAAAAAAAAAAAAAAAAAAAAACCAAGGCTCATGCAACACTGCATTCATATTGCATTGCATTCATAAAATAAAATCCTAAATTATTACATTCCAAAAAAAAAAAGAGAAGAGTGTGCATAAAAAAAAAAAACAAGCAAACATAAATAAAATCCTAAATTATTACATCAAAAAAAAAATGTGCACAAGCTGTACAAATCTAAATCTCAATCTCAAATCTCAAAAAAAAAAAAAAAAATCAATCGAAGTCTCCGGCACCCGATGTCTCCCCAGGCCCCTCTTGCGACTCGGGCCGCCTCCTCAGGAGCCACTGAAAATCTCGGGCTCGGAATCGTCCTCGTCTCCGAGAGAGGCTCGTCGGGACCAACCGGCACGCTACGATAGGGCAAGCCGAGATCTGCGAAAAAATCGTACCCGAAGGTGAAGGCGTCGGACTCCTGCACGTGCGAAGACGACCCGCCATGCTGCCAAACGTGTCCCTGCCCGTGTGGATTCCCGAGAATGACGTGATCCGAAGGCAGTACCGCGCGGGGATCAAGGAGAGGAGACAAAGGAGTCTCTGAGCGAATAGGGGAAGCCTCCCGTCTGACAGGCGCCGGCCGTGGTCGCCTCGCTGCCAGCACGAGGAGCCCCGCAAGCGACCATCCTCCTGATGAACCTCTTGGCTCCGATCACTTGCTTCGTCAGCTTCTCGACGACCACCTCCGAAAACTGCACAAGAGGATTCGAAGTATACCGTTCGGAGATTCGAATCCGAAGCCCAATGTTGCCAAGCATCGGGGTAATGCTCCTCCGCAACCGATTGCGAAAGATTGTAATGCCTCTTCATTCGGACGAGCTCCAATCGCCTCTCCGCTAGGGCCCACGTCCTTGACCTTGAAAAGCGCCTTCCCGTGTTCCATTGCTCGAAAATCGAAGAAAATCGGAAGATTTCGAAGCTTTTTTGGACAACAATGGCGGATTTGCAGATTTTCTCTCTCTCTCGTAATTTTCTGTAAAACTGAATGGGGAAGAAGAAAAGGGCGTTGGCCCTAATTAATACCCCTGACTTTCCATTCCTCTCCGCGCGGACAGGATTGTAAGGGTCAAAATGACCCTTTTGCCCTTTAAAATTTCAGGACTCTGCAATTCAGTCCCCAACTTGACAAAGTTAACCAAAGTTAACCAAAGTCAGCCCCTTGTCAAGAAAATCTTCCCCGGCAGTCAAACGTAAGACCGAGTGCCCCGAGAAAGATAACGAGATCCCGTATCTTTCATCAAAATCATTTCCCAGCAGTCAAACGTAAGACCGAGTGCCCCGAGAAAGATAACGAGATCCCGTATCTTTCATCAAAATTGCCCCCGGCAGTCAAACGTAAGACCGAGTGCCCTGAGAAAGATAACGAGATCCCGTATCTTTCATCAAAATTACCCCCGGCAGTCAAACGTAAGACCGAGTGCCCCGAGAAAGATAACGAGATCCCGTATCTTTCATCAAAATTGACCCCGGCAGTCAAACGTAAGACCGAGTGCCCCGAGAAAGATAACGAGATCCCGTATCTTTCATCAAAATTGACCCCGGCAGTCAAACGTAAGACCGAGTGCCAGAAAGATAACGAGATCCCGTATCTTTCATCAAAATTGACCCGGCCGATCAAACGTAAGACCGAGTGCCCCGAGAAAGATAACGAGATCCCGTATCTTTCATCAAAATTGCCCCGGCGATCAAAACGTAAGACCGATTTCCTGTGCGAATACGTCGATTTTCCCCGCCAAAAGGCTAACGAAATCCCCAGCAAAGTTAACGGAATCCCAAAAGCCAACGGAATCTCGAGTAGTACTCGAACTACGAAAGGGCTTGATTCCCACTAGGGATACGTAGGTAGCCTATCATTAGGTCCAGCCCCTCGACCAAAACGGTCACCCTCTCCTTCGGCAGCAGACGAAGTCCGCCTAAAAGGCCATCATCATCAAGGTCCGAGGCGCCTAAAAAAGCCATCTTCAAGGTTCGAGGCACCTAAAACGCCATCTCCAAGGTTCGAGGCACCTAAAACGCCATCTCCAAGGTCCGAGGCACCTAAAACGCCATCTTCAAGGTTCGAGGCACCTAAGACGCTATCACTAGAAAGCGATAAATCGCAATCATCCCCGAGAGACCGAAAATGGTCATTCCTATCCCAGAAGCGGATAGCCATCGAGACCAAAAATGGTCATTCCTATCCCCGGCAGAGCGGATAGCCATCGACCGAAAATGGTCATCTCTTATCCCAGCAGAGTTTCTTTCCAAAGAACCGATCGCAGAACTCGCTCATCGGGTTCGAGGCACCTAAACGCCATCATCTCCGGGGTCAAAGACCCGAACTACGGCAGCTTGATTCCCATTCGGGATACGTAGGTAGCCTATCGCTAGGTTCAGCCACCCGATCACTCGATCATCCCGCCAAATATGGAGCCTTACTCTTATCGACGACCCCGCTTCCTTCGAAAGCGCCGTCGCCGAGGGGCTACTGTAAGTGCTCCAATTTGAGCTTGTTAGAATTTTCGTTA
Organism: Adenophora triphylla var. japonica; assembly: GCA_022495995.1. Lineage (NCBI taxonomy): Eukaryota > Viridiplantae > Streptophyta > Magnoliopsida > Asterales > Campanulaceae > Adenophora > Adenophora triphylla. The sequence continues at coordinate 132,640 of JAFEMH010002312.1, read as the reverse complement.
GAAAATTAACGAAAGTTATAACATTTCTAACAATTCCTAACAATCCTAACTTTTCTAACAAAGTGAGGGTAAAATGGGCATTGTTATTTAAGGTTAAACCTTAAAAAGAATCTCAAAAAGCAAAACAAAAGAAGAAAACCAAAAATGGCAATGGCTGGAAACACAAAACCGGGCCGTTAATTTGAATTTTGAAAAGAAATATTCTTCTTGTCCAAAGTCAAGCCGCATTTAATGAACAAGTGCACGCTGACTGGATCCATCCGCGCGGATGAGTTTGCATTTTCAGGAGGGCTATAAATTGAGCCCTCCAGTCACAAAAATAAGGAGGAAAAACACATTTTGCACCGAACCTCTGGTGAAATATAGAGAGAAAACAGTGAGAATTCACTTGAATTGTCACCATTTTCTCTCCAATCTTTCCCAACTCATACTCATCCACTCACTCTCATATTAAAGCCCTAAACACTCATACACTCAAGCCAAACACTCAAGAACACAAGGAAGATTGGTAAACCCTCCTCTTCCTAACCCTAAATCTCAACCATGCATGCATCTTCAAACTACAAAATGTAGTTCCTTCATCTTCTTGCTTTAGATCTAAGAAGATCACCATGGAAGACCATCTCCATGGATGATCTTCTACAAAGATCAACATTATTTTTAAGCTTTCTTACTTTCTTGCAAAGAAAACTCATTTTCAAAACCCTAAAAACCATTTTCAAGCATAAAATCTTGATTTCAAAGGATAAAATTCCCCTTCCCAAGCAAATGAAATGCTTAGTCCTAATGTACCCCAAGGATGGTTTGGTATAGTTGATTCACCACTAAAATGTCTAGTGATCACTAACCAAAACCTAGGGAAATTGGGACAAGCATGGATGCAAAACCCCCATTAAAATCATATTCTCCTTCTTGAGAAGTTGCTGTCCAGTAGCAATTTTCTCAGACCTCAGTCCATGGTCTTAATTTTTGGACACAGATGAACTTGGAATTTGGTGTTGACTAAAAAATACTTTTTGTAGCCAACATCCAGAGCTTTCCAGACATATTTTTATTTTATTTTTTGGGTGAGTAAAACTCCTCTTTTCAAATTTTCTTTCAGAGGCTAGTTCATCAGCTTCTGGGAATCCAGATCTCATATCTGAGGTTTTCAGAAGGTTTTGACCCCTCAAATCTTCTCCAAAATGGAAAATTCCTTCGCAAAAACTTTATTTAAGGTGTCTAGAACAACTTTCATTCTCTGAGTTTATCCAGATTATGAAATTTTAAGACCCTTGAATCCCTTTTAAAATCAAAGGTCCACTGCCTTTTTCATTCTGGCAGAAATGACTCTCAACTTCAAAAGGTCTTTTGAGTACCAAATCTCAATCCAAAAATCTTCCAAAAAATCATGGGATCAGTTTAAAGTCTTAAAAAGATATCTCAATTTTTACTTTTCTGAGTTTCAACTTATTTTGGCCAAAACACACACACACACACACACACAAATGATTTTCAGCTTGGAAGACTCGTTTTACGAGGCGCGTCGGGTGCACACTAACGTCCTTCCCGACGCGTAACATGACCTCCGAACCTAAATCTCTGATCTCGGGCTTTTTTCAAAGTTTTGGCCTTCAAAATTAAAATGGCGTGGCGACTCCGTTTTCGTTGATTTTTTCAAACACAAAAAATGGGAAAATTTTCAGATACACCATTCATCACAGTAATGTCCTCTAAAATCGAGAGGACGGCTTGGGATCGGTTAGAGGTAATGGTGAGGGACATCCGTGCTGTCTCTTTATTCACTCTGAGACTCCTCTTTGAGTAATGACCGAATCTTCTGACTTTCGCTTCTGAGAGGATCACTGGGGACTAGGCTCTCTTTTTTTTTGTATTCTCTCTTTTCTTCTTTTTTTTTATTTTTGGTCTCTCTCTTTTTTTTTCTTTTGAGAGGAAAATTTCAGCTAGTCCCCAGGATGGATCATTGCTTTACGTTCTTGAGCTCGGACACGGTCGCTCTTCTTTTGAGTCACAGGAGTCTCAAGGATAATCCCTCTTCTTCGGGTGATGGCTAAATGGGTTTCAAAATGTGCCGATCTTGAAATGAAAGGGTATTTGTTTAGGTGAGGGTAAGGTAAAGGTTTTCCTAGGGGTGAGAGGTTTCAACCGCAGTCCCTACCAGATGATCCGAACGAGATTGAGTCTTCGTCGCTTTCTTAAGCTTACTTCGCGGAAGATCCGTGCAAATTCATCAAACGAGATTATGAAAGAAGTGTGAGCATATGGGACGCAAGATGGAGATATCAGTCGATTTTCTCGCTCCGATCAATTTAAACATTAGTCATTTCAAAGCGTTGGTAGGTGAGCAGCACAAGTGATCATTTGGAATAAGACCATTTCAATTAAGTATAACGCAGGTGTACTAGTAATGTCTCGAGTCTAGCAAGAAGAGAAACAAAGATTTTATCACTGCAAAGCAAAATCGGTCCGACTTGGACTCGACAGACTCATGTCCGACAGTGGACATTCTAGACCCTACGAAGACTGATTGACTTCTTCAACATTGAGCATCGTTGCCATCGGTGCGGTGAGGACCCTTCTCGATCTCTTTGTCATTTATAGGTCGTCCTCCTTGGCTTTAGCAATCTGAGCAAACAACCGGGCCTCCCGCTTGCGAGGAAAAATATCTTCAAGTGTAGCTCTCTTTCGATGGACACACCATTTGCACTCTGCTGCTGACCCATGGGATATGAACTTCTAGATTCGTGGGCCATAGTCTTCTCTGCACCGAGGATTTTGGATTCTGCATCAGATGGACGATCACTCGGGCACTTGAGCTGCTTCCGCCTCAGAAATATGGACCAATGAGCGCCGGGAACGAGAGCGCACACCCAACTTGCCGTAGCCTTTGCAAAGGTGAAGAGGTGAGAGCGTGTATAGACGGGGAATAAAGAATTTTGAGGAGGTACGGGAGAGGGAAGAATACGGAAGGAGACGGACTCGTGCAACACTTTATTAATCTTCAAGTAGAAATCGGTGTTTTAAGTCCTAAAGACGGTTGGGAAAGGCTAATCCTTTATTTCACGCAGTCTAGACCTCGGGGGAACCTACGGACACATCATCCACAAATACACCAAATGCGTTGTTTCAAAATTAATAATAGGCGACAGTACCTAAACAAAACCGAAGCATTTATGGGACGGACGAGCAGCCCCAATTTCTGAAGAAATTTGGGCAGCATAACGGGTATTCCTGAAGAATTTCAAGGAAAAATTCGGCATGACCTCTCGTCGGTGCATGTTGACAAAGCGACATGATCTCTCGTTAGAACATGCCGCGGGAGCGACATGTCCTCTCGTGAAACCATGTTGCGATGGCAACATGCCCACACGTGCTGGGGTTTGGGGGAGGTACGAAAGCCTTTTAAAATTTTTGAAGCAATTCATTTTAATGTATTTGAAAATATCGTGTCAAAAACCAACCGTTTTGGGTGAAGTTTAAAAGTGTGGCGCCACCTATAACGCACTAGGGGTATGGTTTTGACATTAGGCGCTCAAGCGTAGGCGAATTTTATGGCCGTCCGCGATGCCGTCAATCGCACCCGAGGTTCTAAATCTACGTGACGTAGTGTGCGGGGTGGCTATGTTCCTTTATTTGTAAAAAAATGATTTTTTTTTTTTTATTTTTATTATTTCTTTTTTTTTTTGAAAAAAAGGGTGATAAAGGAAAATAACACACACACGCCCCACAGAGTATAACAATCAAATGATCAAAATATAATTATGGGGGGACTGCCCCACATCACAGTTGAACTGGAACTCACAACTTGCAGAGTGGCCACTTCTGTCGCGTGACACAGAACAACCAAAATACATTGTGTCGCGTGACAGAAGAAGTCCCATTGCCAAAATCTGAACAAGAGTCAAAACAGCCCCAGCCTCCAAGCACGATGCAACAGATCAACACCAAGCCCCAGCACAGCACAATATCAACAAGGATGGGACACAAGGGGGAAAAGGAATAAAGCAAAGCACGTAAAATGCATTTAAACACATATAATGTCATACACAAAGCACACACAAGTGAATGAAGTGAATGTTGAACAAGAACGAAAGTCTGACCCACTTTTGAAAAACAAGTTTCAATATCCCCAGCGGAGTCGCCACTGAATGTACGCTCGCCGAAAAATAAAAATAAAGGAGTCGCCACGCCGTTTTTAAGAGGAAACATTGAAAACCTTTTGTTTAGAGAAAATGGGTTCGGGGGTCAAGTTACGTGTTGGGAAGAACCGAGAGTTCACCCAACACGCCTCGTCCGTAGACGAGTCTTTCAATCGTTCAACATTCAATCCATTCAAAGTGTGTGCAACATGTGTATGACAAGAATATGTATGAAATGCATAAACGTGCTTTGTTTTATTACTCAACAAGGGGAAATACAACTTTGCAAGCCATTGACTCTGGGAGGCCACGTCCCACTTTACATCGAGGACATAATACAGATTACAACTGAAATATGATCTCTGCAGATGGTCACCATGTGTCGCGTGACACAAGACATGCTTAGCACGATGTGTCGCGTGACACCTGTTTACCGTTTGCAGGAACCTTACAAATGAAGCACAGATCAACAGAGAATAACAAACAAATCCCAACACAATATCAATAACAAACGCAGAAACAATGAATCCACAATAGATTGACCAAGGGGCTGTGGATATAGGGAGATCCACACTCCCTTGGCCAATAAACAACAAATACCACGGAATCACATCACAAATACCAATCACATCCAATCAAACCAATTAAACAGTTAAACAGAGAGATCGACAGTTGGGACTTGATAATTGGGGGACGGATAGAGTCTAATTATCAAGTCCGGGGGAATAGATTGCAACGAGACAAATAATGGTAAAATGCGAGATAGAGGTGAGGGAAGAAATTTGTTACCCTCGTAGTCCACAAATTCGATACCAAGTTAGGTATTGAATTCTTCAATCAGCTTTGGGACGGAACGAGCTCAGATTCGGAATTGCTTTGTTGCTCTCAGTACGTGCTTGTGGACTGTGTTGGAGCGGAAATGGCTTGGTCTCTGGAACAGGGGAAGGAGGCTGCAAGCGGTTTTGGGGTAGAGAATAGGTAACGGCAAGGGAGCTGGGGTCGGAATTAGGTTGCTGCCGGTGGGTTCAAGCGAGGTAGGGAGAGAGAACGGCGAGGTTTGGTTGTTGTTTGGCCGGGGTAGGTGGTGGTGCGGCTTAGGGGTTGTAACAGGGGTGCGGTTTTGGTTTAGGGTGAGGTCGCTGGTGAGTGGTTTAGAGGAGGAGATCGGTGGAGGTTTGGATTGAAGAAGAAGGGAGAAGTCCGATTGGTGAGAAAAGGGGTTGAGATCGGGTTGTTTTCCGGTGAGGGAGTGGCTTGGTTGAGGTTGATGAGATTAGGGAGAGAGAGTTGGGGTGAGGAAGAAGATGACGGCGATGGAGCTGGTTCCTGCGTAATAGAGAGAGAGAGGAGAGAGAGAGAGACTGCGTATTGAGAGAGAAAGGGTCAGTGTGTGTGTGTTGTTACTGTGTGTAATTGTGAGAGCTCCTTTCCAAATAAAACGCATTTGGCTATTTATATTTAAATTGGGAATGGGATTAATTGGTCGCACGACCTCCTGCTCCCAATTTCCATGCCTCAAGCTGTCGCACGACTGGGAACGCCAATAACTGATTCTGGCGCCAAAACCAAATTCTGGAACATTCCGGGCTAATTCCCAAGAGGTCCAAACTGATTAATTCCTTTTAGGTCCTTTTGTCCGGGAAAAAATGCTAAAATACACTTTCTTCGCGAGAAACATATAAAATGTTCCCGGAAGTCTCGGAACGGACCGGGATTTACCAAAATGCCCTTTAGTGCGATTTTATCATTTAAAATGCACCTAAAAAGGATCGCGAATTGGATTGGCGTACTTACAGAAGAGAATGAAACATACACAGAAAATACTTTAAATATTATAAACGAAGCATTCTCGGGATTGGAAATCATATACATAATTTGTTCATCAAATAGTCATTGTCTTAGGAAATATAGGTTTTCATAAAAATCAAGGATGGTACGTTAGGCTTACACTACCGCTCACGGTCAATACAGTAGCGTTGTATCCTTCACTAATTATGTCCTAATTGTTTGAGATTTTTGTTTATGGTACTCCCGCCCTATCACAAACGGGCATTCCGGCTTATCTCTAGCTAACCATAATTAATAAGAATCCAATAAGAATGAGGGTCAACATACTTTCCATTAAAGGAACATCCCTAGGCCGTTGAACTACTTTCGTGATCAATGGAACCTACTTTAATTATATGGTTTCGTCAATCGAGATTCTTCGCTAGGTACTTCTCTTGATCGACTGAATCATAGAAGTTGGACGTCTCCAAAATGTAAGTCATTTTGAGATTGATATAAAGAAATTGTTTTAGATGAAGATAGAAGACAAGACTTTCATATTTTAAGATGATGAACGATCTATGCTTTGAGTTTCCAACCCCAAGAACAAGGGGGATTACTCGCTAGCTATGTAAAAGTAAATAAGCAATAATATAAAAGATAGAGCAAGAAAGACTTATGATGAATGAGAGACGAATGGCTGGAATAATACTTCAACTTTTATTGTTTCTTTTCCAAAGGTACTTTCAAGAACAAATATAGACTTAAATCTTCAAAGATCTTTGAAAATCAATGTATAAAGTACTTGTAACTTTTGCTATACTAATCTCTAACAATTTCTGATGAAAATTCGATATCTAAGACTGATTACAAGGGGTCTATTTATAATGGGGAGGAAGCTCTTCAAGAAGGTGCCTTCTAAATCTGCAGTCACGATTTGCACGGCCGAGTCAAGGGATCTGCACGGCCGTGCCTCCTTGGCGCCAGTTTTGGATTTGAATTTGGGCAAATGGCACGGCCGCTCCACGTTTGCTGCACGGCCGCTCTGTAAGGTAGCACGGCCAAGCAATTTCCAAGACACGTCCACTCTGCTTTTTGGGGCCAAAAATGGCCCGGATATGGCCAAGTGCATGACCGCTCCGTCTGGATTTTGTCTTGTGTGTTTGATTTATTTGTTGCTCTTCCATGCCTTTGCACCAAGATGTCCAAGCATCCTTTTGACCATAGTAGACTCCAAAAAACCTGTCTAAAATGTACTCCAAAAGCGTAAAATCTAATATATATGAAAAAGAAACTAAAATAGATTAAAATGAGATCTAAATGACAATTAAACTAAGAAAATAGATGTAAGAACTTAGGATAAATGACTATATAATAGTCACTTATCATCCTCCTTCTACATTCCGTTGCTTGTTTCCCGGCATTTCGGGATGAGGCAGGAGCATTTACTTGGCTGGGATGACCTTGCCACTGCGGAGGTAGCTTCTCTTTATATGATAGCTCCAGGTGCCTTTTTGTATTTTCTGAGGGTATGGAAGTATTCCGCTTTCCCTCCTGTGGTGCTCCTTCGACGTCGGGAGAGTGTTGTATTGACCACCGAGTACCTGGATTGGTACGAGCAGCGTGTTGGGCAGTCCCAGGTGGTTTTGGGGAGCAGGTGTGAAGCGATTCTGGGGCAAGGTTGCGGTCGCAGCTATTACCTTAAGAGTTTCGAAGCCTGGTCTGACCCTCAGGATGTTACGGGAGACGCTTTGTTTGACTACGAGACTCGATTTGACCGACTGACGGAGAGAGGCCCTCTTTTGTAGACTCGCAGGGAGGAGATCCAAGCCGAAGCACGGGCGAATGAAGCTGCGAGCTGCTGGATTGTTTGACTCTACGGGGAGGACCCCTAATCTCGAATTGAGAGAGAGACAGAGTTGGCTCGCGTGGAGCAAAAGAAGACTCGTCGGGGACGAGGGAAGAAAGGGAAGAGTGGCGAGGGGACAAGCGCAGATGGCATGAAATGACCTCCTAAGTATCCATTCATTGCATTGCAGACACATTATTTGTTTAAATGTATTAAGCTGTCTTTTAGCATGTTGTGAACTTGAGAGTAGACCGTGCTTGAACTCATCAAGAAATGTTGTAATCGTTAGTGATTTGTTATTTACTTTTAAAGCTTGGTCGAGACGCAAGATCTCTTGTTCGCCTTTTGTTTCTTTTGTGAGCCTTGATGGCATCCAGCTTTGGACCTTTCTGTTGTATTTGTGGACTGAAGCAGTCTCGGCCTTGACGGCAATCCCCTTTTGTTTGGGTTTGTGTTTGGATGGGAAGGTTGGATGATCCCTTGACAAGTCATCTTGACGGCTTTTTCCGTGACTTCCTTGCCTCTTGTTTGTTGTAGCTTCTGCTTGAGATTATTATTTTTTTGAAGCGCGTGAGGGCGAAGGCAAGCCCCTAGCTTGGAGTTGACATGGGTCAGTCTTTTGACGCTGAGTGACCTTCGGATGTCCTTTGATGTTGCCGCCGTCGTTTGACTTGGTCAAGGTGATGGTGGGGGCATGCTTTTGGAAAGTGTATAGCTTGATGGAGGTCTTGATTGACATTCAAACTTTTGACTTTTTTGTGTGTTTTTAAACCCGACCAATTAAGGTTGCCTACATTCCCCCGGACTAGAAGGCTCAGGTCTGCGTAGTTTGACACTACAAGGAGTGCCAAGAGATGCACAGTTGGTCTTCTTTTAGGCGAAGTATCTGCGAAGTTTGCTTCCGTTGACTGAATTCATGAAGGGATTGCCGTCTAAGTCTGTCAGCTTCATGGCACCTCCGGAGAAGATCTTTTGAATCACGAAAGGGCCGATCCATGTTGGTTCCCATTTTCCCAGTGGGTTGGTTCGAGTGGGGGGCTTTTCTTTGAGTACCAGATCGCCTTCCCTGATGTCTTGGGACTTGACTTTCTTGTCGAAAGCTCTAGCCATTCTGCTTTGGTAGGTTCGGATGTGTTCCATGGCCTTTAGTCGTCACTCGTCTAGCAGAGCCAGTTCGTCGTGTCGGCTTCAGAGCCATCCGACTTCGTTGATCTCATTTTCCAGCAGCACTCAGAGTGAGGGAATTTCCAATTCAACGAGCAGTACTGCTTCCATCCCGTATGTCAGGGCGAATAGAGTTTCTCCCGTAGCTGTTCTGACTGATGTTCAGTAGCCCCAAAGTGCAAGGTGGCTAGGGCGTCTGCAAACCGATTTCGGTCTCTTGGCAAGTAGTGGAAGGTGACCTCTTTGAATTGTGTGATGAGGTCTTCCATGCAGGCGTGGTATTTTTGCAAGCCTGGGTCTATTGTTTTCCACCTGATGAAAACTTGATTGATGATCAGGGCTGAGTCCCCGTAGACCTCGAGTTTCTGGACGTTCCTTTCGAGTGCGGCGTCTAGTCCGGCGGCGCAGGCTTCGTATTTGGCGGCATTGTTGGTTACCTCGAAATTTAGTTTTATGGCGATTGGGGTGTGCTCGTCCTTGGGGTCGACCAAGAGCATACCAATGCCGTTTCCTATTTTGTTGGCCACTCCGTCGAAGAACAGTTGCCATCGGTTTTCGCTTTCAAGTACGAAGATTCCTTCATCTGGAAATTGTGGCTCGGGACCTTGGGCCTCGTCGGTAGGGAAGTCAGCCAGTTGTTCGGCCATTACCCATCCTTTGATTGACTTCTGGTTCACGTACTTGATGTCGAATTCCGCTAGGAAGAAAGACCATTTGGCGAGCCTCATTGACAGAGATGGTTTGTCGAAGAGGTATTTGACTGGGTCCATTTTGGAGACCAAGTGCACTGTGTGTGACTGCATGTAGTGTCATAGCTTTCCGACAACCCAAACTAGAGCTGCGCAGGTTTTCTCGAGGGCTGAGTAGTTGAGTTCGCTGCCTTGAAACTTTCGACTGACAAAGTAGATGGCGTTCTCGACTCGCAACTCCTTCTTTTCTTGACAGAGCATGGCTCCGACTACGGTGTCGGTCACAATCAGGTATAGCAAGAGTGGCTTCTCCTCATGGGGAGGATAGAGGATCGAAGGACTTACAAGGTAGCCTTTATTTCTTCAAAGGCATCTTGGCATTCCGATTTCCATTCGATGTCTGCATTTTTCTTCATTAGTTTGAAAATTGGCTCGCACATGGAGGTCAGCTGATTGACGAAGCGGCTGATATACTGCAGGCGGCCCATGAAGCTTTTCACCTCGGTTTGGGTTTGCGGTGGTCTCATTTCGATGATGGCTTTGATCTTTTGAGGATCAGCCTCGATGCCTCGCTCGGTGACCATGTACCCTAAGACTTTGCCTCGGCTGACTCTAAATGTGCATTTGGCAGGGTTTAACCTCATTGAGTGTTTTCAGAGGCGGTTAAAGAACTTTCTCAGGCCAATGAGGTGTTGTCCATCTGATCCCTTTGAGTGGATGATCATGTCATCGACGTGCACCTCGATCTCTTTGTGGATCATGTCGTGGAAGAGGTCGGTTGCTGCCCGTTGGTAGGTAGCCTTAGCGTTCTTTAGTCCGAACGGCATCACTGTGTAGCAGTAGGTTCCCCAGGGGGTTGTGAAGGTTGTTTTTCTTGATCTTCCTTGGCCATCTTGATTTGATTGTAGCCGGCAAACCCATCCACGAAGGACTTAACCTAAAAATTGGTTGTATTGTCTACCAACATGTCGATGTTTGGGAGTGGGAAGTCGTCCTTGGGACTTGCTTTGTTGAGATCTCGGAAGTCCACGCAGCAGCGTACTTTTCCATTGGCCTTGGTGACTGTGACTGTTGGAAAGCCATGTCGGGTATTCGATCACCCTTATGAAGCCGTCTCGGAGCATTTTTTCAATCTCCTCCTTGACTTGTAAAGACCATTCTGGCTTGATTCGGCATAGCTTTTGCTTGATGGGATTAGCCTCGGGATTCAGGGGAATCCGATGCTCCACTATGTCTGGATCTAAGCCGGGCATGTCTCGGTAAGACCAAGCGAACACGTCCACAAATTCTTTGAGCAGGGCAGTCAATGCGTTTTGCTCAGCGACGGTGAACAAAACTCCCGATTTGCGTCTCTTTTGGCTCTTCAGTAGTTCCCAAATTCACTTTGGTTAAAACCTCCTCGGCAGCTTGGGCCCGATTTTTCTCTCGTTTGGCAACATGCTTAAAGATGTGTTTAATGTATTGTTTATTTAATGTGTCTGCCTCTTTATCAAGTGAATCGTTATTAACTGTTTGTGTGTTAGTTAATTTATCAGTTGATAAAGATGCAATGAGAGGATACTCGGAAAGGTCGAAACTTTCATTAAGAGCATATGGGAATACATTATTGGCAATGAGTTCGTAATCTTCTGGCGTGAGGCCATCAGATGACTCGAGAGACTCGAATTCAAAGATAATGGACTCAGGATGGGCTTTGAAACTGGACTCTAGAACGCGAGGGGTTAGACCAAGTTGTTCGATCATGTCCTTCTTGCTGGCAGCAGGTCTGGAGAAGGTGGCCCAGTTTTTGAGTGGCAATGTTGATGAGCTTGACAGGAGGCGAGGGTCGAAAGGCTTCGCGCTGCCGTTCCCAATCATGGCTACCATGGAGTTATCAGAAAAAAAATCGATTGGGTCTGGCACCTCGATTTCTTCATTGAAGAGCTGGTGGAGCAATGGCTCGTTCCAGGCATCGTCTGCGGAGTCTTCCGCTCTTGTCTTGGGCATTGCTAGTTCGAATGCAGACTCGTCCTGCTTGTTGGTGGTAGGGATGTTGACAGAGAGTTTTTCGATTTCTTCTGCCAAATAGGGGGTTTTCCCGAACCAGAATTCATTGTGAATAGTGGTGGTGGTGGGTCCCGGCAAATTCGGTGCGTCGAGAAATGCTCTTCTGACTGGGTTTGGCTCGAGGCCTCTGAATCTTGCAAGGTTCTGCTGGAGCTTGTCCATGGCTGTCGACCAGTTTTGTTTGGCGTTGATCAGCTCTGTCCCTTTTCGTGTCTTCGCTCAAACCGCGCCTTTCTTTGTGAAGTACCTGGCCATGTCGAAGCTGTAAGGGCAGAGGTCGGAGATTGCATGCAAGCCTCTTTTGTTAGTAGCGGAGCATTTTCGTGCAGCTTTTCTGTTTTCCGTAGCGTCTTCGGGAGTAGGAATGTATCCCAATCCATGGAGGGTATTCTGTTCCTTGACCTCGATGATTTGTTGGGTACCTTGATGGCGTTTTCCCAAACCGAGCCCCGGGATGTAGTTCATGAGCTTCATCATCTTCATTGTGGGAGGGATCCGGTCCCAAGTCAAAGGCAGTCTATGTGGCACACTGGCTTTTGGGCTTTCGTGAACTGTCAAGATCATGCCGTCGTTGTCGTGTTTGATTTCCAAGACCGGGACGCCGTTCGTGTCGGTCCCCTCAGTGGTTATGCTGTCACCATAGATAATGGTGAGATCCGTTCCTTGGACGAACTTTACGCACTGGTGGAGGGTGGATGCCACCCCATTGATCTGGTGTAGCCAAGGGTGTCCCAAGATGGCAGTGAATGTGATCGGGATGTCGATGACTTGGAAGTCGGTCGGGATCATCTGGTTTCCAAACCAGAGGTTTAGAGTGGCTATCCCCATGACTGAGCGAGATGTTGAGTCGTATGCTTTGATTGTCTGAGTTGAGGGCTTCAGATCAGTTGGCTTGATCCCTAGCAAATCCATCATTTTGGATGGAAGGACGTTCATGGCTGATCCTCCATCTACCAAGATCCGAGGGAGGCGGCACTCGTCAAGTTGAACTGTTATGTAGAGAGGCTCGTTGTGGTCAGCCCTAAATTTTGGGAGGTCGAGCTCCGTGAAGGTGATGAAACGTTGCCGATCATCTGAACCGCTTCATCTGGTGTCACGGTAATAGGTACCATGGTCTGGGCCAGGATTTCCTCCAGCTTGAGTTTGTACGGATAAGAGGAAGTAAGCAAGGACCAGAGGGAGATGTTAGCCTGATTACGCTTGAGCTGAGTTAAGATAGGATCTTCGGCCTTCGGGTCATGAGTTTCGACTTCTTTGGCATCGGGACCCTTTTCAGTTCGAGGTTCTGGCATGGTTGACCTTTTGTCTGTTCTTGGAGGATTCACCGGGATTTGACCGGAACGTATCAGTACGTTCACCTCTGGCTTTCCTGCTTTGCTTGTCTCTCATATTTCTGTAATGGGAGGGCCTTGGTTGGTGTAGGGCCATGCTTCGCATTTCAGTTCGTTCACCGTTATTGCTTTTGTTCAAGCATCAACAGTGGCTTTGAGGTCCTCCCAAGACAGGGGTTGGGGTATCTGGACCCTTGGGCCGTTGGTGGCGGTGCGGAGCTCGTCCCAGCTGATCATGGAGCAGAAGTTGCCGTGGTCTTGTGCAGAGCTAGGCTGAGGAGATTTGTTGGAGTAGATGACGTAGTAGTTAAACTTTCCTGATGGTTCCCCGAGGGTTCCGACTGTGGGGTCGCCGACTTCGTATCTCTTCTTTAGTTTTTGTTGAGAAGAGGGTTCTTCTTTCTTCGAGGGCGATCCTCATTTATTTCGTCTTGGAACTCCATTTCCAGACAAGCGGTGCAATCGCAGACGTCCCACCAAATGTGCTCATTGTTCTGTGGCGGTATTGGGACCTCGGGATGTTGAGTGAGAACGTCCTCCCTCGGGGGGTCTTGTGGCTTTATGTCGTAGCTGCATGGCTCGTACAAGGGCAACAGATTGACTTCTGGGAGACAATGAGAGACGTTAGGGGCTGCGGGAGCGGGTATGTCTTTGGAAGCCCCAGGTGGTTGGGGGTGGCTAATGTTTTGAAGTGGTGCATGGCACCTTCGATCCAGGCTTGTTGTTCGCCTTGTCGTTTTTCGAGGGCTATGACAGCTTGCCAGACTTCCTCCATTTTCGGGTAGTTCCTCGGGGGTAAGGTCCCGTTTTCCTCGCTGTTATCTGTCGATTTGGCCATGGGGAGTTGATGGACTGCCCTGGTGGCTGTACTGGGAAGGATGTAGGACCTTGCGGCTTTGACACTGGGAGAATAGTTTCCAAGTACTCTCGATCACTCTCGGTTTGCTGGAGGGGGTGATGGGCAAGGTTTAGACATGGGAAGGCCTTTTGGATAAAAAGGGGGGAAAGCTCATGTGACATGCAGTTTCCGCTTTTATTTATTTTTGATTTTTTTTTGTTGTTTTAATTTACTTAAAACAGTGTTTTCTCAGAATCCTAGGTAGGTTGGAAAAGATTGCTCTTCTTTTTCGCAACTATGCTAGACCCTGGGTCAGTGGAGACCATCTGTGCGGCTATAATCCCCTCGTTTTGCACCTATATTTTGACATCCCGGGGTGGACAGCCCCGAGCGAGGGTCCTATAGGGCAAGCGGTTTCCACCGACCTAAAAGAAAAATTGAACCTAAGGACCGAGCCTGTCATGTTCGTTTTAATGCGTAAGCCATGTGAATAGTGAGCCGAGCCGGCACCTGAGTCAAGATCTGGTCGAGAGTTCGGCATGACCTCTCTTTACCTTGCTTGCGCAAGGGATCTGTGACGTTAGGCGTTGGCTGGGTCATATTGCCATGGCTGACGTATTAAAATCTTGATGACGTGGTGTCATGTGGGCATGGATGTATATCCGGGACGGAACATCGTCTGGGTGTAGCTTGGGAAATCAAGATCGGGTCAAGATTTTAGCATGACCTTTCATCGCTTTGCTTGCGCAAGGGATCTTGAGTTCCGAGCTTCGACTCAAAAAATGGCCGACATGGGACATGTATCCAGTCTGTATGACACGGACTGGGTAAAAACCAACCGAGTCTGGACAGAGTGTGACGCAAGCGTGCAGGGTTGACATTGGCTAGGATGGGATGTTTAGAATGATCCCGTGCGCATCCAAGAGGCCTAGGAAGACCAAACGGACTGCAACTGAGACCACCCCGGGTTGAGGGTTGTAGTGTGCAGTGTATCCGAGGCAGCAGTGCGCGTAGAGTGCAGTGTATCGAGGCAGCAGTGCGAGTAGTGTGCGGTCTCTAAAATTCTTTTTCTGAGTAAAACAGAAGTTTTTGAAGAATTTTAAATGTATGTACACAGATGTATATTGATGTATTTTTTTGTATTTTTTTTTTTTTTGTAAAATAAAAAGTAAAGCACATGCACACACACACAACAGTTAAAGAAAGGGGTAAAATGAAAGTTTGACCCTCATCATCGTTTTAAAAATCTTTTGTTTTTGTTTAAAAGTTTTTTAAAACAAAATATCCCCAGCGGAGTCGCCAACTGAAATTACCCAGATCCGGCTCGCGCGCGGGCCTCGGCATCTCGCATTGTTCGTTGGTCGATGGAGGTGTCTCGCTGTGTTTTTTGCTTGTAGAGTCGCCACGCCGTTTTCATTTAGCCCAAAATATTGAGAAAAGGCATCAGTTTAAAAACTGTTTTTGTGTGATGAGATTTTTGAGTTCGGAGGTCAGGTTACTCCTCGGGAAGAGAATATTAGAATATTAGAGCTCACCTGAGTCGCCTCGTAAAAACGAGTCTTTCGGTACCCCTTCTTTCTTTAAATGTTGTGTGTGTGTGTGTATGTGCTTTTAAAAATGCATGCTGTATCGGATGTCTACATTGTACACTACATATTGAAATGAATTGAAATAGTGTAGGAAGGAAGCCTTACCAATGTTGGTTCGTGTCTGTCTTCCGCTGGGGAATAGTGTTTGAGGATGGAATAGTGTTCCGGGATAGGCCGGGATTGCTTCGGGATGTGCCGGTTGTCTGCGGACAGAGCTTCGGCGTGCCCCGGGATTGTCAGATGTGTACTCGGGCAGAGTTTCGACGTGCGTTGGGATAGCAGGGATCGTTGACTGGACTCGAGCAGAGGTTCGTCGTGCGTTGGGATCGTCGGTTGTGCTCGGGCAGAGTTTCAGCGTGCATCGGGATCGTCGGTTGAGCTCGGAAAGGGTCGGGACGCCTCGAGATGGACCGGCAAGGCTTCGGGATGGATCGGCGAGGCTTCGGAGTACCACGAGGGGCCTCAAAATACCTCGAGAGTGCCTCGGGGCAGCGCGGGAGCATCTTGGGAGCGCTCGGTAGTGCTCGACAGGGATTCGGAGCACCGCGAGGGAGCTCGGAAGGCCCCGGAAGGAACCGAAAGGGACCAGGAGTGCCCCGAGGGGTCTTAGAGGGGCTGCCTGAAGGCTAGGGGAGAGAGGAGAAGAGGGAGGTGTGAAAAATATGAGGGGGGAGCCCTCTATTTATAGTGTAGGAAAATGTGCAGGGAGGTCCGTACGGACCTCCCATGAAAACTAAATTTTTAGTTTTCCCAGATTTGAGGGAATATTGTGGACTTTAAGAGGATTTCGTAATAATTATGTCTGGGAGCAAAGAGGTCCGTACGGACGTCCTCTGCTTTTCCAAATTTTCCGAAATTCCCAAAAAGTCCTTTTGAGCTTTTTTATCCAAGAAAGGCCTCCCCTTGGTTTGGTTGGTGGTTTTTTTGGTTTTTTGAGGGCTACGGATGTTCGAGACTGCGTTTGTGTGAGTCTGCGGTATTTTCCATACGTTCGAAAGAGAGTGATCCAGATTGGGGTACTTACAGATGGTGACCTTCCCCCTGCTCTTCCTCCTCTTCCTCAAAAAGCGGGCCCAGAATAGCATTGCGGGATAACCCTACCTGGCCTCATCTTTCCAGTCCCACGCCTGGCAGCGGAAGATCTCATAGCACCACGCCTGCAACAAAAAAGCAGATAGTGATCAGAACAAGAAAAAGAAAAAGAAAACGGAGAAATGACAAAGTGCTAAACTACAAACAGCAATAAACTCATACCTCCAGTGCAAAATCAAAGCATCCCAGGGAACTGACCGCGCCCCGGCTAAATCGGTCCATGGCAAAATAGAGCTCGCCCAAGCCCGCCTCGCCCCAAGCAATCTCGCAAACCCTCTCCAAATCCACCAGACTCTCCAGCAGAGGGAACAGAGCGGAAGAGGCGTGATTCGAGAACAAAGTCTCGGAGAGGGCAAACCACAGAAAAGAGCGCGCCAGCTGCTCAGCCGTCACTACTCCAGTGCCCCGTCTATAATCCCCGATGTTGGCCGTGATCTGCGCCTCCACATCTTGGTACACCATGCCCAAACCCTTACAAGGATAGGGCGCAAACCCAAGCAGCTCAGCCAGCACCACATCGGACATCCTGTCCCGCCACTTCACCGACTCCCCCTTGAAGGAAAGCTCGGTGATCGCCACAAAATCGGTAGGAGTCACCATCACCTCTCCCCAGCTAAAATGGAAGGTATGCGTGGTGTCCCACCGGTACTCAGACAAAGCCAAGAAGACACCCTTGTTCTTCTGCGTCTCTGCTATCCCGGCCAGGTTCTCCACGAACACGTTCAGCCCAGGAGCAATCACTAGCCTTCGAGGACTAGGCCTCCCATCTCGGGAAATATCGGGCAGGCTCCGCCACAGCTCTACCACGGCCTCAAGGGACCCCCGTGACTTCATATTTTCGCCTTCCCAGACGAAGGCACCTCATCCTGCAGGTAAACACAGCAAAGGTACGTCAATAACAGTACTTAAGAAAACATACAAAAAATATGCAGCACAAAAGTCCGTCCCAACACGGCAAAACACAAAAGTCCGTCCCAACACGGCAAAAAATAAAAGTCCGTCCCAACACGGCAAAGCAAAACACAAAAAATCTGTCCCAACACGGCAAAGCACAAAAGTCAGTCCCAACACAGCAAAATATAAAAGTCCGTCCCCACACGGCAAAGCAAAACCCAAAAAATTCGTCCCAACATGGCAAAGCATAAAAGTCCGTCACAAAAACACGGCACACATTACACAATTTTCTCAAAAGAGGGATTCGTCCCTACATGACACATTTTCAAACAAAGTCCGTCTCTACACGGCAATTTTCCAACAAAAGTCCGTCACAAAAACACGGCACACATTGCACATAAATTTTCCACACAAAGTCCGTCTCAACACGGAAATTTCTCACACAAAGTCCGTCCCTACACGGCAACTTTTTCACAATGTACATACGGAAATAGCATGAGGTACAAATCATCAAAGCATTCATTTCAAGGAGAGGCACTTTATTTTCACAAATAAGAGCTAAACTCCACATTTTTGCACAAAAATCACATGCCCACAATTCTTACATGCTCAATTTCAACAATTCATCATCAATTTCACAAAATGAGCATGGCAACAACAAAAGCCCCAAATATGCAAAAACTAAAACCTAGTTCTAGCATACATCATTTCAAGCAAGAATCAAAACAAAATTTGATTTTTTACCTCCCTTACGGTCCTCCCCCGCAAGGTGTGCACCTCCGAATCCGGATACAACACATCCGGATTCCTTGTTGAAGGCGAGAAGGAAGAACAATTCCTTTGGAGATCCAATCTCCTCTCTATGGCCTCTTGGCCCCTTTGACGACGACCTCGTCCAATTCTTTCCGCCATGATAGCAATCCAATCAACTCGGAAGAATTCCCTTAAGAAAATTTTGAACAAAATTCGAATTTTTTTCTCTCTCTCTCTCTCTCTTTCTCTCTCTCGTTCGACAGAAGAAGGAAGATGGAGTGGCGTCGTTGCTGATGTCCGATGTTGATTTGGGAAAATCTAATTCCCAGACCAATCAGCACGGACCACTTTGCATCCTAGGCGAAATCCCCCTTTTGCCCATACAATCTTTGCCCTTGGCCGTCCAAAGACCATTTCCAGCAGATTTAATACAGTTTGTCCCTAAGCCAACAGAATTAACACCGACCGTCAATCGTAAGCCCGAACATCGCCCACTAAACAGTAAAATTAACACTGGCCGTCAATCGTAAGCCCGAACATCGCCCACTAAACGGTAAAATTAACACCGGCCATCAATCGTAAGCCTGATCTCGCCCATTAAACGGCAAAACAAACACAAAAAGGCACAAAACGCCTCCAAAACACAAAACACGAAACAAAAACCGGCCATCAAAGTAAGCCCGAACCCCTTCCCTAGCGGACAAAAAGTCAAACGACCATCAAAGTAAGACCGTACGAAAGTACATATCCCCAACAGATAAACCCCGGCCATCATTGTAAGTCCGGATCTCGCCCACTAAACGGCAAAAAAAAAAACCAAAGGGCATAAAACACCTTTAAACACGCATCCCATCGCCTAAATGCCTTCAAGACAAAACAAGCCATTTCCCCGACAGCCATCTTAAGCCCAAACCTTTCCCCAGTGAACAAAGCACAAGGCAATCACGCCTCCCAAAATCAAGCACACAGCAAGCACGCCTCACAAAAGGCCCCACTAGGTTCATACTCATGAACCAAAGAACAAACACTTTCATCCCCGGCTGAGGACACCAACATGTCCTCATGCACGACATAACTTCAGTAAGAGGACATAATACGTCCTCATAACGACACAACTTCAGTCTGAGGACATAACACGTCCTCATGCATGACACAACTTCAGTCAGAGGACATAACACGTCCTCATAACGACATCACCTCGTCAGAGGACATAACACATCCTCATAACAACACAAACTCAGTCAGAAGACATAACACGTCCTCATAATGACATCACCTCGTCAGAGGACATAACACGTCCTCATACACGACACAACCTCAGTCAGAGGACATATCACGTCCTCATAACGACATCACCTCAGTCAGAGGACATAACACGTCCTCATAACGACACAACTTCAGTCAGAGGACATAACACGTCCTCATGCATGACACAACTTCAGTCAGAGGACATAACATGTCCTCATAACGACATCACCTTGTCAGAGGACATAACACGTCCTCATAACGACAAAAACTCAGTCAGTGGACATAACACGTCCTCATAACGACATCACCTCGTCAGAGGACATAACACGTCCTCATAATGACACTACCTCAGTTAAAGGACATAACACATCCTCATACACGACACAACCTCAGTTAGAGGACATAATACATCCTCATAATGACATCACCTCAGTCAGAGGACATAACACGTCCTCATAACGACACAACTTCAGTTAGAGGACATAACACGTCCTCATAACGACATCACCTTAGTCATAGGACATCACACGTCCTCATACAAGACAATGCACTCACGATTTTTGAACTACGATCAGGCTTGATTCCCGCCCGGGATACGTAGGTGAAATTACCCGGATCCGATAGGCAGCGGAATCGCGCCCCGGCATCTGGCATATCATTTCGTCTTTGCGTTGGAGCATTTAGTCTCGCTGTGTTTTGCTTTGTAGAGTCGCCACGCCGTTTTTATTATTAAGCCCAAAATATTGAAAAAGGG
This sequence comes from Adenophora triphylla var. japonica, assembly GCA_022495995.1. Taxonomy (NCBI): domain Eukaryota; kingdom Viridiplantae; phylum Streptophyta; class Magnoliopsida; order Asterales; family Campanulaceae; genus Adenophora; species Adenophora triphylla. The sequence continues at coordinate 112,487 of JAFEMH010002312.1, read as the reverse complement.
CATCAGTTTAAAGATAATTTTAAAACTGTTTTTGTGTGATGAGATTTTGAGTTCGGAGGTCAGATGACTCCTCGGGAAGAGAATATTAGAATATTAGAGCTCACCCGAGTCGCCTCGTAAAAACGAGTCTTTCGGATACCCCTAATATCCTTTAAAATGTTGTGTGTGTGTGTGTGCTTTTAAAAATTCATGTTGTATCGGATGTCTACATTGTACACTGCTTTATTGAAATGTATTGAAATAGTGTAGGAAGGAAGCCTTACCAATGTTGGTTCGTGTCTGTCTTCCGCTGAGGAATAGTGTTTGAGGTCGGAGTAGCGTTCCGGTACGGATCGGGATTGCTTCGGGAGATGCCGGTTGTCTGCGGACAGAGTTTCGGCGTGAGTTGGGATTGCAGGCTGCGTTCGGGCAGAGGTTCGGCGTGCGTTGGGATCGTCGGGATCACTCGGGCAGAGGTTCGGCTTGCGTTGGTTTTGTTGGATGGATTCGGGCAGAGGTTCGGCGTGGTTTGGGATCGCCGGTTTGACTCGGAAAGAGCCGAGACGCCGTGGGAAAGACCAGGCAAGGCCTCGGAGTACCATGAGGGGCCTCAGAGTACCTCGAGAGTGCCTCGGGGCAGCACGGGAGCGTCTCGGGAGCGCTCGGGGAGGCTTCGGAGCACCACAAGGGAGCTCGAAAGGCCTCGGAAGGATCCAAAAGGGGTCGAGAGTGCCCCGAAGGGTCTTAGAGGGGTAGCCTAAAGGCTAGGGAGGAAGAGAGAAGTGGGAGAGGTGTGTAAAATGAGGAGGGGGAGCCCTCTATTTATAGTAAGAAAAAATTGCAAAGAGGTCCGTACGGACCTCCTTGGTTATCCAGAATTTTGGTTTTCCTCGATTTGAGGGAATATGTGATGATGGTGAATATTCTGAAATTATTATGTCCCCTGAGCAATAAGGTCCGTACGGACCATCTTGACATGCAAAGAGGTCCGTACGGACCAACTAAGCATGTGGGTAATCATTTTCTCCGGGATTTGAGGGAATATTGTGGACTTTAAGGGGATTCAGTAATTATGAAAACAAAGAGGTCCGTACGGACCATTATTGCTTTTCCAATTTCCTGAAAATTCCCGAAAGGTCCTTTTGTCCCTTTTTATCCTAGGAAGGCTCCTCCCTTGGTTTGGCTGAGGGTTTGAGAGGGTTTTGAGAGGGTTTTGAGAGGGTTTTGAGTGCCAAAGGTCTCTGAGACTGCGTTGATGAGTCTGCGGTGCTTCCTGTGTGTTTGAAAGAGGGTGATCCAGATTAGGGTACTTACAGAAGCCCCTCGACGACGTCACTTATGAAAGAAGTGGGGTCGCCGATAAGATAAGGGTCCTAATCTGGATCGCGTGCTAGGAGAGGAAGTGACTGTGAGGACGTGGTGGTGTCCTATTGTGTGACCGTTTAGGTCAGTTGGCTGGACCCTGTGATAGGATTCCTACGTATCCCTGGCGGGAATCAAGCCTGATCGTAGTTCATGTGTGGGGTGAGTGTTATGTACGAGGACGTGAGCTGTCCTCTAACTGAGACTCTGTGAGTGGATGTGGTGGTGAATTTGTGAATGCGGGCGTGGTGGTGCCCTGAAGTGTTGTGTGACCGCCGAGGTCAGTGGTAAGGACGTGGTGGTGTCCTGGGTGACCGTATAGGTCGATGGCTGGACCCTGTGATAGGATTCCTACGTATCCCTGGCGGGAATCAAGCCTGGTCGTAGTTCAGAGGTTGTGAATTTGTGTGTGTATGTGGGCGTGGTGGTGCCCTAAAGTATTGTGTGACCGCCGAGGTCAGTGATAAGGACGTGGTGGTGTCCTGGGTGACCGTATAGGTCGATGGCTGGACCCTATGATAGGATTCCTACGTATCCCTAGCGGGAATCAAGCCTGGTCGTAGTTCAGAGGTTGTGAATTTGTGAGTGTATGTGGGCGTGGTGGTGCCCTGAAGTATTGTGTGATCGCCGAGGTCAGTGATAAGGACGTGGTGGTGTCCTAAGATGTGGTGACCACCGAGGTCAGTTGTGAGGACGTGGTGGTGTCCTGGGATGGAAATTTTACGATTTTCCTAATCGGGTAGTTTAAGGCCTTCCGGGCCGGGGATAATGATTTGGGAGGTTTATATGGTCTTCCGGACCGAGTGGTTTAGAGCCTTCCAGGCTGGAGATAGTGATGTGGCTGATTTATACAGTCTCCCGGACTGAGTGGTTTAAAGCCTTCCGGGCTGGAGATAGTTTGGGAGGTTTATACGGTCTTCCGGACCAAGTGATTTAGAGCCTTCCGGGCTGGAGATAGTAGTTTGGCTGATTTATACAGTCTCCCGGACTGAGTGGTTTAGAGCCTTCCGAGCTGGAGATAGTAGTTTGGCTGATTTATACAGTCTCCCAGACTGAGTGGTTTAAAGCCTTTCGGGCTGGAGATAGTTTGAGGACTTGAATCGTCTTCTGATTGCGGTTGGTGCCATGCGTGAGGACTTTGAATCGTCTTCTGGCTGCGGTTTGCGTCATGCGTGAGGACTTGAGTCGTCTTCTGACTGCGGTTTGCGTCATGTGTGAGGACTTGATTCGTCTTCTGACTGCGGTTGGTGCCATGCGTGAGGACTTTGAATCGTCTTCTGGCTGTGGTTGGTGCCATGCGTGAGGACTTTGAATCGTCTTCTGGCTGCGGTTGGTGCCATGCGTGAGGACTTTGAATCGTCTTCTGGCTGTGGATGATGCCATGCGTGAGGACTTTGAATCGTCTTCTGGTTGTGGTTGGTGGAGGCATGGTTGCCTTGTGCTTTGATTGCGAGAGGTGTAGATGCCTTTGCGTTTTTGCATGTTGGGGAGAAGGTTGGACTTACGATGACTGCCGGTGTTCACCCGTTGGGGATTATCGTGGCCTTGTAGGGGCTTGCAAGGATTCCCTTTTTGACTTGGGGAAGGAGCTCGGGCTTACTTTGATGGCCGGTGTTCATCTGCTGGGGATATGTGGCCTTGTAGGGGCTTTTTCCACTGAGAAGATGTCTTTGGACCTGTTTTGAGGGCTGGTGCTTGAGTTGCCGTTGAGCATTTTGGAGGCGTCTTGTGCCTTGATATTTGTGCTGGGAGGTGCTGGCTCCTTCTTGCGTTTGCTTTACCGTTGAGTGGGCGAAGTCCGGGCTTTCACTGACGTCTGGTAGTTGAATTGCCGTTGAGTGGGCGAGGTTCGGGCTTACGCTGACGGCCGGTGGTTGAATTGCCGTTGAGTGGGCGAGGACCGGTCTTACGCTGACGGCCGGTGGTTGAATTGCCGTTGAGTGGGCGAGGTCCGGGCTTACGCTGACGGCCGGTGGTTGAATTGCCGTTGAGTGGGCGAGGACCGGTCTTACGCTGACGGCCGGTGGTTGAATTGCCGTTGAGTGGGCGAGGTCCGGGCTTACGCTGACGGCCGGTGGTTGAATTGAAGGGTTAGGGGCCATTCTGCACTTGAATTTGCTGAAAAAGGCCTTAGGACAGCCAGGGGCAAAGATTATAAGGGCAGGAAAGTAATTTGGCCATCCCTTGCAAGAAGGTCCGTACGGACCAACCTGGGATGCAAAGAGGTCTGTACGGACCAATGTTGAAATTTACAGTTCCCAGATTTTGACTGGGTTTAAATGCCGGGCCTTTCCCCATTCCTTCTTCTTCCGTGCGTGAACCTGAGAGAGAGGAGAGAAAAAACCTCCATTATTAACCAAAAACCTTCATTTTTCGCTTGAATCACTCGCAATGGCGGAAGGATCTCGGAGGAGTCGTCGACAACTCAGTCAAGAAGTGGTCGAGCAACGGATGGAGCTCCAAAGAAATTGGATCTCCTTTGTTCCATCTTCAAAGAATCCGGATGTCTTGTATCCAAACCCGGAGGTGCACAATCGTCGCTCTAGGAACGTCGGGGAGGTAAGAAATCCGTCTAGTCTTGATTCCTTGCTCGAGATTTTGAATGCTAAAACTAGAATTTAGTTTTTCGCATATTTGGGCTTTTGTTATTTTTCATGCCTTTTGTGAAATTCTTGATGAATTGTTGAAAATGGACATGTAAAAATTGTGGGTATGTGTATTTTGTGCAGAAATGTATAGATTAGATTTTATTGGTGAAAATAAAATGCCTTTCTAATGAAATGCATGCTTTGGTGTTTTGTACCTAGTGCTATTTTTGTATGTACATTGTGAGAAAATTTGTCGTGTAGTGACAAATTTTGTGAAAAAATGTGACATGTGCCGTGTTTTGTGACGGGTTTTGTCTGAAAGTGTGTGCTTTGTAGGGACGGATTTTTGTTATGAAAATGTATTATGCAGTGTGTGCTATGTTTTTGGGTGACGGACTTTGTGGGAAAAATATGTGCAATCTGTGCCGTGTTTTTGTGACGGGTTATATGTGCTTTGCCGTGTTGGGACGGACTTTTTGAAAATGTGTCGTGTAGGGCTTAATCCCTCTTTTGAGAAAATGTGTACAGTGTGTGCCGTGTTTTTGTGACGGACTGCATGGGGAAATTATATGTATAATGCATGTGAAAATTATGTGCCGTGTTTTGTGACGGGTTATATGTGCATTATGTGCCGTGTTTTGTGACGGGTTATATGTGCTTTGATTTTATATTAAGTACTGTGATTGACGTACCTTTGCTGTGTTTACCTGCAGGATGAGGGGCTTCTGGCTGGGAAAGCCAAGAAGATGAAGACCCGAGGATCGCTTGAGGCTGTGGTTGAGTTGTGGCAGCGGATGCCGGATATTTCTGTGGATGGCGGGCCGAGCCCCAGGAGGCTGGTCTATGCTTCTGGCCTGGGTGTGTTCGTAGAGAACCTGGCTGGGGTTTCTGACACGAGGAAGAATAAAGAGCGTCTTCCTTGGCCTTTCTGAGTATTGGTGGGATACCACCCACACCTTCCATCTGAGCTGGGGAGAGGTGACAGTGATGCCTACCGACTTTGCTGCGATTACCGGGCTTTCCTTCAAAGGAGGGCCAGTGCGGTGGAGAGATATGATAGCTGATGATGTGTTGACCGAGCTACTGGGCTTTGAGCCTCGTCCTCGCAGGGGCCTGGGCATGTTGTACAGTGATGTGGAGCTGAGGATCACGGCCAGTATCAGGGCCTATGTTCGGGGTACCGGCCAGGTGACTGCTGTGATGATGCCCGATTTTTTTTTGTGAAAATCAAAACGGAGTCGCCACGCCATTTTAATTTTGAGGGTCAAAACTTTGAAAAATGCCCGAGATCAAGAGATTCGAGTTCGGAGGTCACGTTACGCGCCGGGAAGGACGTTAGTGTGCACCCGGAACGCCTCGTAAAAACGAGTCTTCCAAACATTCAAAATCCTTTGTTGTGTGTGTTTGTGTGTGTGTGTGTGTGTGTGTTTTGGCCAAAATAAGTTGAAACTGAGGTAAGTAAAAATTGGGAACTCTTTTTAAGGCTTTAAACTGATCCCATGATTTTTTGGGTGATTTTTGGGTTGAGATTTGGAACTCAAAAGATTTTTGGAAGTTGAAAACCATTTCTGCCAGAATGAAAAAAGCAGTTGACCCTTGACTTTGAAATGGACTTTAGGGCTTGAAAACTCCAGAATCTGGGAAAAGTCCGGGAATGAAAAATGTTCAAAACACCTTAAAAAGGGTTTCTATAAAAGAACTTTTCATTTTGGAGATGATTTGAGGGGTCAAAACCTTCTGGAAATCTCAGATCTGAAATCTGGATTTCCAGAGACTGATGAACTGACCTTTAAAAGAAAATTTGAAAAAAGGAGTTTTACTCACAAAAAAAATAAAGTAAAAATATTTATGGAAAGATCTGGATGTTGGCTACAAAAAGTATTTTGTAGTCAACACCAAATTCCAAGTTTATCTATGTCCAAAAAATTAGACCATGGACTGAGGTCTGAGGAAATTGCTACTGGACAGCAACTTCTCAAGAAAGAAAATATGATTTTAAAGGGGGTTTTGCATCCATGCTTGTCCCCACTTCCCTAGGTTTTGATTAGTGATCACTTGACATTTTAGTGGTGAATCAACTATATCAAACCATCCTTGGGGTACATTAGGACTAAGCACTTCATTTGCTTGGGAAGGGGAATTTTATCCTTTGAAAATGAGATTTGATGTATGAAAATGATTTTTAGGGTTTTGAAAATGTGTTTTCTTTGCAAGAAAGTAAGAACACTTTGAAAATAATGTAGATCCTTGTAGAAGATCATCCATGGAGATGAACTTCCATGGTGATCTTCTTGGATCTAAAGCAAGAAGATGAATAAACTACATTTTGTAGCTTGAAAATGCATGCATGGATGAATTTTAGGGTAAGGAGAGGGAGGTTATACCTATCTTCCTTGTGTTTTGTGTTTGAAGGCTTGAATGTGAGAGTGTTTAAGGCTTGAATATGAGAGTGTTTGAGGGTGTTTAGGGTTGATGATTTGAGTTGGTTAAAGAGAAAACAAGTAGATAACAATGAAGTCCTCTATGTTTTCTCTCTAATCCTCCTCCTATAGGGTGATTTGAGCTTGGATTGGTGTATGTATGAGAGTATGTATGAGAGTGATTTGAAGTGTTTGTGAGTGAGTGATATTTGGGAAAGATTGGAGAGAAAATGGTGGCAATCTATGGATTCCCTTTGTTTTCTCTCTATATTTCGCCTTGAGTTTCGTTCTTTGTGATCAAATTGTGTTGTTTTAAGCGAGAGAGGAGGGTTCAATTTATAGGCCACTTTGGGAGATGCAATCACATCCGCGCGGAGGGTCTGTTGGCGTGCACTATTCATCGCTACGGCTTTTGGACGGGAAGAATAATCTTTTTAAAATTCAAGCCGAAATTTGTTTTCAACTTACCAATTCGGGTTTTTTCCATTTCTTTTGCCTTTTAGGATTCCTTTCCTTGTTTATCTTTAAATGGCAATGCCCACTTTACCCCTTGCTTTGTTAGAAAAGTTAGGATTGTTAGGAAATGTTAGAAATGTTAAAACTTTCGTTAATTTTCTAACGAAAAGGCTACCAACTCAAATTGGAGCACTTACGGTAGCCCTGGCGACGGCGCTTGTGAAGGAAGCGGGGTCGTCGAAAAAAGTAAGGCTCCATATTTGACAGGATGATCAAGTGATAGAGTGGCTGAACCTATTTAATAGGCTACCTACGTATCCCGAGTGGGAATCAAGCCGGCCGTAGTTCGGGTCCTTTGACTATCTTTAGTCGTCGACCCTACTGTTTTAGGAAAGTCATCCTAAGATTTGACTATTTTTGGGAAGTCACCCTATGGTCTGACTATTTTTGGGAAGTCGCCCTATGATATTGTTTTTGGGAAGTCACCCTAAGGTTTTGACTATTTTGGGGAAGTCGCCCTATGATCTGACTGTTTTTGGGAAGTCACCCTAAGGACTGACTATTTTTGGGAAGTCGCCCTATGGTTTGACTATTTTTGGGAAGTCGCCCTAAGGTTTTGACTGTTTTGAGGAAGTCACCCTATGGTTTGACTATTTTTGGGAAGTCACCCTAAGGGATGATTGCGATTTATCGCTTTCCTCGTGTTGTGTGTGATAGTGTTTTAGGTGCCTCAAACCTTGATGATGGCGTCTTAGGTGCCTCGAACCTCGGTGATGGCATCTCAGGTGCCTCGAACCTTGATGATGGCGTCTTAGGTGCCTCGAACCTTGATGATGGCGTCTTAGGTGCCTCGAACCTTGATGATGGCGTCTCAGGTGCCTTGAACCTTGATGATGGCGTCTTAGGTGCCTCGAACCTTGATGATGGCGTCTTAGGTGCCTCGAACCTCGATGATGGCGTTTTAGGTGCCTTGAACCTTGATGATGGCGTCTTAGGTGCCTCGAACCTCGATGATGGCGTTTTAGGTGCCTCGAACCTTGATGATGGCGTCTTAGGTGCCTCGAACCTTGATGATGGCGTTTTAGGATAGATGGTCCTCTAGTGGACTTCATTTGAAGGGATCGGTTTTATGCTGCTTGCCGAAGGAAAGGATGACCGTCTTTGGTCGAGTGGCTGGACCTAATGATAGGCTACCTACGTATCCTTAAGAGGGAATCAAGCCGGTCGTAGTTCGAAAATAGTGGGGATGGTCTTTGATGGTTTGACGGTATTTGAGGTTTGACTATTTTTGGGAAGTCGCCCTAAGATTTGATGATAATGTTCTTTTAGAAAAGTAGTTGATTAAGATATGCTTTCATACATCTTTGTGCTTACATGTAGGCGAGGCTACGGGTGATGTTGATGAAGAGTTGTTAGGTTGCCGTTCGTGGGACGGTTTACGCTGACGATTTGCTGTCTTTGGAGGCATTTTGACTGAAGGAGGAGTTTGGTTGAGTCTGCATCTTCTTGGTGATCGTCAAACTTGTAGAGGTTTTGAGCTTGTTTTCACATTGGGACTTCTTGCTTTTGAGAACTTGGTGTCTCTAATCGCATTGTATTTGAGAACTTGGCGTCCCTGACCGATTTGTATTTGAGAACTTGGCGTCCCCGACCGATTTGTATTGGAGAACTTGGCGTCTCGACCGTCTTGTATTTGAGACCTTGGTATCTTTGACCGATTTGCATTTTGAGAACTTGGCGTCTCCGACCGTACTGTATTGGAGAGCTTGGCGTCCCTGACCGATTTGTATTGGAGAGCTTGGCGTCCTTGACCGATTCGACTTGGCGTCCTTGACTGGTTTGTATTGGAGGACTTGCGATCTTCATATGTTTGTGGATGTTGGGAATTGTTTTCATCCATTTGAGGTCGTCTTTGGTGAAGATCATCCTTGCCGAAAAGGGGGATTACATTTGAATTCCTGCATTTGTTAGTGAAGAGGAAGATCCATATATGGCATTCATGATGGCGGATGCATGCATAGAACCAAAAATGATTATGAGATGATGCGTTTATTTGCTTTCGAAGATGCACTTGGCCTAAGCTTTTGGCCGGGAAATTACGATTTATGATTTTCAATCACTTAGGATTTTTCCTATTGATTCAAGTTTTGTGCATGCTACATGAGCCCTGGGGAGATTTTTGTGGGGATGCATGGTGATGAGAGGGGATATATGTGTTGTTGACATTTTGGGACAAGCTTTGAGCTGGTGGGGTGATATCCTTTAGTCGCGGACTGAATTGCATGTTATTGATGAGGTCAATTTTGATCTTGGGATGAAGTTGGATTTGATCCCCGGGTCTCGATTGAAATTTCTTTTCAGTCTCGGACATTTGAAGGCGACGGCGACGAGGCTCTAGAATCAAAGCATGTTGACATGAATGAACCCTCTTTTGCTTGGGTTAGTTGTGATTTGACGAAATCTTTGATATGAGGAGATTCCCAATTCTCAACTTTTGATGATGCGGGGAGTTGCCGTATGCCAAGTTCTAAAGGCTGAAACTCCAAGACAGTTGTTGAGGTGACCGAGACCTTTCTTACGAAGATAGGTGTGACTTGATAAAGCCCCATTCCATGGAAAAGACATGGCGAAAACCACGGAATCTTTCTGAATGATTTGATGAAGCCCCGGAGTTTGACAAAGCGTCACTCTGAGAGGTCCGATTAAAGGTTTGGTGACATGCCGATGAAGTACCGAGCCAATCGATCAACGTGAGAGCCTTCAAGGTGAAGTTGTCATGAAGGGAGAAACCCATCTTTGATACCGACTATGAAACTAGAATCCTCTCTTCGAAGAGTGTCTTCCATATGGGAACTGTTAGCCATAGTGGCACTTGGCTTGTTCGTGGCTTCAATCATATTCACACTTTTTATTTTTAGGGAATGGATTGTTGACTGTATTGGGTCCTTGGGGTCCCCTTTTCGATCAGTTCTCATACTTGCCCTTTTCGGGAGTCGTGTTGGAGGTGGAAGAAACCCGGTATACGTAGCGAGTGCGGTGGCCGGTTGCTAATTATAAGCTTTTTCAAATTTAGCCCCGGAATTGATCATTGCCCGTAGATCCGGATAGGGAAAATTGCTAAGTGAGACCCTCGAGATGTGGTTTCGGGCGTAGCGAAAGATGTCTAGTTGTTCCTTTTCAAAAGGAGGAGTTGCCATCTTGCTTGTAAAAGTCACGATGTTCTCGTCGGGCGCCATTTGCATTGTTGTCTGCGAGTCAAATCTATTTGCTTCCCACTCCAAGTTGGCTAGTAGTCTGGTCCCATGTAGCCTGGCCTCGGATTTTAAGCGAAAGAACCATTTTAGAGCACTTTGGACTTCAAAGAGAGAGCGAAATAGTCGACCAGGCTGATTGGCGCCCCTTTGACCTTCATTGCCAAGGTATACGTGTCCAGATGGGTTTTCGGGCATGCAGTGCCATCAAAGAGATCCAGATTAGGCATCACGAATTTGTGGGGAACAAAGGAGTCCGGGTTCGTTGGCCGGAAAGCAGACTTCTTAGCAGTCAATTCAGCAATCTGTGCTTTCATTTCCTTGTGTCGTTCCACGAATCAAGCCAAATGAGGGTCTTGTGGTGGAACCATGGCATTCAAACCAGCGGCGAGCTAGAGAGAGGAGCTACCGCGGCGGCATACGGGTGGAGGGAACGGCCGATCTGGGGACATAGGTAAAATCCCGTCCTTGGCCCGAATCACCCCGGGGAGCTTGAGTAGGATCCTGGGCGAAGGGGTAGAACCTTGCGGCTTGTTGTTGATTTTCAACCGGCAAAGAGGGCAAAGGCAGTCTTGATGTAGCTGGGTAACTCGGATTTCCGGAGTGAGGCCCATAAGTAGGCTTACGTGCGAGTCTTGTCACGATTGTTGAATTGCATAGGCGAAGGTGCATGACCGAAGTGCTGCGGTCTGGTGATTCCCGATGAAAGCTGGGATGGAGGCTTGGTAACCCATCGAAGCTTGAGTGAGGAATGGATTTGTGAAAGTTGTGTGAGGAGCGGGTGAGCTAGCATCATCCCGAGGAAGGGCTTATTGCCCTGGACGGTGTGGAAGCATTCCAAGCTGTTGCTCTGCGAAGGCCACGATAGATTGGTCCCTAAAGCGAGGTGGGATTCCAATCTGTTTGTGGCATTCCGAGGTATCCCAACCATGAGGAGACATTCCGTACCGATTTTGCCCCCGCCGAGGAGCTGTGAAGCGATCGGTTACGTTAGGCTGCATGGGTCCAGTACGTATTTGGGGTTTCTTGTCTGTTGAGACGGTCATGAAGGAATCTTGTGAGGCTTGTGCGGTGCGGGGATTGGACATCTTGAAGCTGGGTTCTTTGTCAAGACATTTCAAACCGATGTAACCGAGAAGCTCTGTGGCGTCTGCATGCCGGCTGAGGCATACCAAGCTTCTTTGTGACATACCGGTGACCCAGGCTTTGAGGCATACCATGCTGGCCCAAATCGGACTGAAGTCAATTTGTTTCCCCAAGCAGCGTCCCAGGCCCGAGCTGTGAATGTATATCGAGGCCAGAAATTTGGAAGGATGGGCGATTCGCAAGTTGAGAAGAGTGTGAGGAAGGTGGTAGTAGTCTGTCTGGCCAATATAGGGATGGGGATCCTTTTCCTCTTCTACCGTGAAAGTTCCATCGGGGTTGAGGGCAATCGTCAAACCAAAATTCCTGACATCTTCCAAGGACGAACATCGAAACCTCATTCGATTGGCACAAGGAGTTTTATGGACTCGGGTTCCAATATTAGTCATAGGAATATGATGAATTTCCGGTCTTGGTTAAAATTCCGTCCTCGTCCTTGGACATCAAAGAAGCTGCACTTGACTAGCCCATGACCAACATGGCGATCAAATCTCATCTTGCTTGGTGGAGCCTTGAGTGCGAAGAGATGTATTTGAAGTCTTGATTCGGAAGAAGTGACTTGGCAAAGCCTCGGTCTCATATTTGTGAATCGACACAATTAGAGAGGCTTCAACCTGGTAGGCCTTGTGGGCGATGCGAACAGAGACCCAACCCATCTTGTAGCAAAGTGAAGAACCAACGTTCTTGAATTATCATGTAGCAAAAGAGGCAACCCATCCTTCTATATTTACTTTATTATTTTCTTTATTCAATTAGTCAACCGAAAGAAAAGACAATTTAGAAATGTATACTGCGGGGCGTATTTTCGAAAAGTGGGGACGAATCCTAGATTTGTATTATTTGATGGCCTCATTTGTGAAGGCACAAAAGAACTCGCTTTGGGTTTGATTCTTTTGAGAGAGCATAAGAATAGAAAGGTTTGTAAAAGTGTATGGAAGCCCTGGCGACGGAAAATTAGTGTTTAGCTCTATTTTTCCTATAATGTAGAAAAAGAAGACTTGTCGAGACATCTGAAAACATGTTTTATTCAAAATGATCACAAGATTGCTTAAAACCCTTTATTAATGTTCGGGTTATTCAACCCCTAATCTCCATATGAACAAACATTTTGATTAATCATGAGGAGAAAGTCAACTGATACCAAGAGTCGAAGTTGGCGAATGGTGAAGAGGGATCGTGTATAGGAGAGGCTATTGGTGAGGCCGGATTTTCTGGGATTTGAATGTGTTTATGACCAGGACCATTTACGGTTGCCTACGTTCCCCTCATTGTGAGGAGCTCGGTCGCCGTAGTTCGGGCACGAGCGTGTTTGGCTTTAGAAAAGGGGTATGAGCATTTGTGGTACTTTTGGTGAAAAGGCTCGGATAGGAAATTTGGATGATAAGGTGCGGGCCTTGAGGTGATTCCTTGACAAGTCATTTTGAGCGATTCCGTTGCTTCTTGATCGTCGTCCTTCATCGGGGGAGAAAGATTTTGGATACAGCTTAAGGGCTTATGATATGTTTTTGCCGTTGCTTTAACTGCTCCCTTGTTGTCGACAACTTCCGTTCTTCGGGCTTTAATTTTGCCCATATGTCAAACCTTCTGATCGGCGGTGCTAGGTCCTTGGCCTCATTTTTTTTTGAAGCTTTTGTTTTTTTTTTTGAAGCCCTTTTTTTTTTGAAGCTGTTGTTTTTTTTTTTTTTGAAGCTTTTGTTTTTTTTTTTGAAGCTTTTGTTTTTTTTTTTTTTTTTTGAAGCTTTTGTTTTTTTTTGAGCACCTGAGGACGAAGGCAAGCTTCTACTTGAACTTTCTTGATGCATGGGGGGCGGAGGCAAGCCCCTATTTTTTTCGATATGGGGTCGATCTCTCGATGCTGAGTGACCTTTTGTTGTCCCTTGATGTTGCCGCCTTCGTTGACTTGATCAAGGTGATGATGGGGATATGTTTTGGAAAGTGCATGGCTTGATGGAGGCCTTTGTGAGGTGAGGAAAGTGTATAGGGAGGGCATTAGTTGACTTTCTCGCACCAATTAATTAAAATCTTAATCATTTCCAGAGATTATTTGTTGAGCGATGCGAGTGATCATTTAAAATAAAACCATTTCATTAAATATAATGTAGGTGTGCAAATAATGTCTCAAGTCTAGCGAGAAAAGAAAAAGACTCTTAAGATTAACTACAATGTCCAAGGGGGACTTGATTGAACGAAGAAAGTACTAGAACCTACGAAGGTTGACTAAAAGACTGTTTTAATATTAAAGGATGGGTAGCCCCTAGTCTAGCTACTCTTTGTTGTTGGACTGCCAAGACGGCAGAGCTTTCCATCTTTACGTTAACTTCGATTCCATTACTGCAGGCCGAGGCGGTGATCGATTACGTGCCCATGATGCGGTGGGAGTGGAGGAGTTTGAGGCCATGGAGCAGTGGGGCGAGCACAAGTTGTCCCGAAAAGAAACGGGTCGGAAAAGTCACGGGGACGAACTTTGTCGGCGAGCATATTGGTGGAAGGAAGTGAACTGAGAGGACCTTGAGGGGTATTGGGCTCTGTTTGGGAGGATTCGGCGATGCGGCTGGTTGTTTTGAGTGAAAGGGGTGATACTAGGCGGTGTGTCTTCGGGCCTTTCTCAAGCTTGGAGCGGCATTAGACAAGTGTGCTGCAGGGCGGAGGTTGTCCTATCGGATTCTCTCACTTCGGGCACTTGAATTTTGCGCGACAAGAATCATTTCTTTGCACAGTTCGACATCTTGGGTCAAAGGAGTGCTAGTACTTATCATAAGATCAAGCTTCTCCTGCATTTGTTTCACTTGCTCTATCAATATTGCCACATGGGGATCAACGGGAACATTCGAGTTCTGGAACTCGCAACAAGACTCTTATCGGCGAGAGGAAACACGGCATGAGTGGTGGCGACGGGTGAATTCACTAAGTCCGGTAGATGACAACGGAAAACTTGTGGCATCCGGATTTTCTTTTAGCAACTCATGATCGCATTCGGGTGGGTGTAGAGGCTTGAACATAGCCACATAGCTCAAGCGATTATGTGAAGGCTGGAGCATAAGCGCGGTATTCTTTGAAATTGAGGAGCAGTGTGATGGAGCCCAACTCGTTACGAGGAGGCGAGGGTGATGGAGCCCTAATGGCACGAGTCTTTGGAAAGAGTGAAGAGGAATTGTCCTTGGCAAGGGATCATATGTGGATGGAGGGAGGTGTTGGCCGTGGGATGGAGAGTTATAGGATGAAGGGAGCGAAATCAGCTTGTTTACGAAGTCTCATCTTCGACCATGACCGAGGAACCATTCGCCTCAGCATTACCTGAACTCCATGGCGGCGGAGAGCATTGATGAGCAAGGTCATTTGTTCTTCATGAATCTTATGGGCGTTTTCCAAAGCCGGGACTAACTCTTCCTTCCTAATCATCGGATTTCTTGTATCCTTACTGCTTTACGCCAAATGCGCCATCAGATCATTATCATCCCATTTAACCTTGGCGTCGATCGTGAACTTATCGGAGGACGAGAGTTCAAAGCATTTCACCAAATCCGGCTTTGCCATGGCCACATGCTTGTTGCGGTCAAACCATCCATTCTCAACATTTGTTGCGACTAAATCATACGGCTTGTCGAGTACGTTGAATTCACGAGTTTGAATCATAAAATTCAATCATGTTTACATTCGCGTTGTTTGGGAAATGATCATTGGCGGGGTTGAGATCAGAGGCGCTCGAGTTTGCCCTTCTTAATTAATCCACTGAATCGCCTTTCTCAAAGTTGTACGGTTGTCGGTCGTATGACCGTGAGTGCTGATGGAAAGCACAATGCTTAGTGGTGTCAAAAGGGATTTTGGGATCCTTGGGCGGATAGTTTCTCATGGGTTCGAGGAGACCACTGCTCTAACAAGCTATTTAAAACTTTGCTTAAGGGAACACGCAAATCCTCGGGATTCGAGATTTGGTCATTGACTTGGTCACCATTACGAACAGGGTTTGCCGGTTTTGGTCCATTGGGGCGCTCAAGCTTGCCCGTTTCGATTAACCTTTGAACCGCTCTCTTGAAGACTATGCAGTTGTCGGTCGTGTGGCCATAATGATCATGGAAGGCGCAGTGCTTACTCAGGTCGAGAGGTGCATTTGAGCTCCTTGGATGGTAGTCCTTGAGAGGCTCCAAAAGGCCTACCCTTACTAAGCCCTTGAAAATTAAGCCCATGGGCATCCCAAGATCATCAAAACGTTCTCGTTGCCTTAAAGGACCACCATTTCTTGGTTGCTTTTGGGGGCCGTCAATTGTACACAATGCCTTTTTTCCTTTACCGGATGTCGGAGCCGTGTTGGAAGGGTAAGGTTTATAGCGGCGAGACATGTTCAGACTCGTAGTCTTTTCCCGTGCACGAACCCTTTTGATGTAATCATCAATGTAATCGTCGAGATTCGACCTTTTGTAAACTTCATTCGTGTCAGATACACAAGATTGATATGGTGAGATGGCCCGAGTCGAGCGATCGTCGATACTCTCATTGCTAGGCTTTTCTTGTACCTTCTTAATTGGTTCTACCAATAATCCATTGGACGAATCAATAGGAACATTAGGATTGCATGACCCCGCCACAAGATTGGCATTAGCAAACGAAACCACGTAGGAAGTACTACTGAGGTGGGAGGAATGACGGTCTGAGCATTAAAAGCGTGACCGTAATCTTCCTCATAAGGCACAGCGATTGCCGAAGATGAAGATATATGGCTCGTAATGGGTGGATACCGAGGGAGCGATGAAGTGCGGATCCGAGAGGCTGCGAAAACATGAGGTTTGAGGCATCGTAACAGTAGGATTGAATGTGTCTTGACCGCACCGAGGAACATGGCTGCAAGGGAAATGTGTATCTTGTACTTGATGAGCGAGGAGCGGCTTGCGTAACGGCCGGAGTGGAGAATTTGATGAGGAGCATTTGACCTTGTCGGGCTTCCCAACCGGAGGGGCGGGGTAGAGCACGATGAAGTGGTGATAAAAGCACAGTGACCCACGTGATCTTGGAGTATCATAGGGGCCGAGTGTGCTTTGAGAATTGGAGGAAGCAAGGTGGCTCCCTCGAACCATGGAGCACGAGAAAGCAGGCTGCCCCATTCCGAGATGGTGACCCGAGCCGGCCGATGCGGTGAAGTAGTAAAGCGGCCCCTTCCAAGGCGATGACCCGAACCGGCCCGATGTTGTGAAGTAGTATGGCCCCTTCCAAGCTGCGGGCGAAAGCCAGCGGCTCAAACTGGTGGTGAGACACGAGAGGCACGAGGGCGGGTTGACCTAGATCGGACTGTCGAGGAGTATCGAGCGATAAGGGCCGAGATGTCTTGAAGCCGGCCAATTCAGTTGATGACCGGGCCGGAGCGAGGTTTTGGAGTAACGAGCGGACCCATTCCAAGGCGATTGAAACCCAAAGGTGAAAACCTGGGAGGTGCGGGGGAAGTTGACCAAGATCGATACGATGAGGCCGAGAGGCGGGTGAGTGATAGGCTTGGGGATGCTTGGCCCATTAGTAGTTCCACACGAAAGGGGACGGGGCATTTGATGGTAGTTGGCATGCCGGGAGGGTAATTAGCTCAATCTTCGCATCAACCGTAAAGGTTCCATTAGGGTGGTGAACAATTGCTAGCCCACGGGTTACGATACTTTCCAATAGCGGCTGATCTGAGCCTCTTGATTTTGTCTTATCTGTTCCAACATCGATTCCATTGTTCGGCATTTTGCGGATTTTTGAGGTGTGGAGTTGTCGTCCCCACCGTTCTCCTCGAGTTGGTCATTACGAAACTTTGAGCTGAAGCGAAGGAGGAAACCGATGAAGTATCGACTTCGGAATAGTAAATTTGAACAAACGATGACCGGGGTCTCGATCCAAACTTTGCTAACATGGAAGGCCTGAGGGTGTGGTTCGGACTCGGGAAGCGAAAGCGAGGTTGGTGTTTGGGCTTAGGGCTCATGCAACATGCAGTTATTTGTTCTTGTTTACTTAAAACATGTTTTATTAACCTAATCGGTTGGAAAAGATTGCTCTTCTTTTTCGCGAACTACTCTGATTCCTGGATCAGTGGGCCCCGTCACTACGTCTATAAGCCCCTCGTATTCCACCTGTCTTTCGACCTCCCGGGGTGGACGGCCCGGGCAAGGGTCCTATAGGGCAGCGGGTCCCACCGACCGAAAGAAAAACGATCCTAAAAGTCTGACGGGTAATCGAGTCTTAACGAGCATTCGATGTAAATTACGGACAAAGCTGACGTCAAAAGTCAAGATCATATTGTTAGTACCCGGTCCGAAAAAAGGGTATTCCAAATACCTGGCCCGGTTAATTAATAAACCCTAGCGAAACCCTAACAAAACCCTAAAAGATTCATTAATTCGTCCGTCTTTGCGCCGTCATTTGTCGGCTTGGAAAGTACGCCGATCGGAAGAGCCGATCGGCCCTTTGCCGTGGAAGAGCCGATCGACCCTTTTATTTAGAGCCGATCGACCCTTCGGCCCTAGCGCCGATCGACCCTTTAGAGGCCCGGCCAGTTCCGAGGTATTATAAAAAGGGGTGCCCGGCTCCCCATATTCACACACAATTCATACAGGAGAAGCAAGACTACACTTGCTTTACCCTCAGTTCTTCTTTTCCTCTCGAATCGCCAAGATTCGACCCCAAAGTCTTGCTACAATTGGTAAGACTCTCTTTTAATATTCTTGTTCTTTATTATTATTGTCTCTATAATTATTGTTTGCATGCTTAGTATATTTAATTACTTTATTTCTTGCTTATGTCATATATGCTAGATTTAGGGTTGTTTTAATATATTTAAATATGTAATAGCCGAGGATGATCTAAGGTTTCATCCAAAGAAACCCAATGGATCTAGGAACTATTCCTTTCCTTCCACCTTAGTTATAATTGTCCCATGATCAACAATCCCCCAAGGATGAACGTTGATTAGTGCACCTTCCGAGGGCCTAAATCAAAGGTTCTAGGATGTGATCATCAATTAATTCTTTCTCTCCCCTCCTCCTTATGCATGATCCCGTTTCTTCTATCTATTCCTGTAAACACCGCACACTGGCTTGACACCCCATATGCTAGAAAGACCGATCCGTCGGGCAATAGGAGTGATAGCGTTTCTTCTTGTTGTAACTTGACCCCGAACCCAATTAAGCTGTTTAGCCTTTTTCAAAGCTTTGGGCTATATCAAAGTGGCGTGGCGACTCTCAAAATTAAACTAATATTTTAATATGGTTTAAAGCGAGTGTCACTAAATGAATATCCTATTTCGATCCGACTTTATATAATTATTTATTTTCAAACTTCCGAATGCGCGTTGCATCGGGACGGGGTATTCACAGTGGCGACTCCGCTGGGGAGTGTTTTGAAACTTTTTCAAACTAAGTGGGTCAGACTTTCGTTTTCCTTTGTGGTGTTGTATTTTGCTTTCTTTTTATTTTCTTTACTCTTAACTGTTGCATTGCATGCATGCATTTCATGTAAATAAAAAATCTTTCTCTTTTTCCTTAAAAAAAAAGAATTAGACTTCTCTACCTCACACTACCACTAGAGTTCGTGTCACACTGCACAGACACCCTTTTACCCTTCGGAGAAGCCAAAGTGCGGGAAGTGTGGTGATCATGTCGCCTCCCTTCCGAGTCTCACTTGGCCATCCACTCATCAGTGCGCTTCGGCTGCACGGTGGGAGCCTAAAACCTAACCCTTGCGTCACCCACTTTTTTAGGAATACACTCCATATGACCGGTTGGTTTGACTAGCTTTTTTATATAGACAATTAATGGGGTCTTTATGCTAAGTCACCACGAACCAATGATAAGTCAAGATCTATCGAGAGATTAAGAGCACTAAAAAATTGATTTCCTTTCAAAGGACGTGCTATGTGAGGACGAGTTATATATTGTTAAAAGATCTTGACCTATCATTGGTTTGCGGTACTTTTCATAAAAATCACATTGACTGTCTATACGAGAAGGTTAGTCGTTAGGATTCACCACTTTAGGATATTTAGTTAGTTGCGAAAAAGGGGTATCCCTTCCAACCTTTGTAGGACTAAAATGTACCAAGCTTTTGTAAATAAAAAATTTCAAGCTAGTACCTTTGCATTGAGTCGACCCCTCTCCTAAAACCGAGTCTTTTACGATACTTCCGCAGAGCTAAGGTCGGGCCGCGTTCTTCATTCAACAATGACAACCTTGCCTCCATCAACTACTCCAAGCGCACCTGCTTTGCCTCTGCGCAACCAGCTCTACACCAGTCACTCCAATGGAAGGTCTTGCCAACCCCAACTTCAATGACATTCCGCCTGCTCTGCACGCCTACTTTGCCGGTTTAACCATGAGGGTTGAGAAACTTGAAGAGCAGAATCGCACTTTGAAGAACCACAATCAAGAGCTAAAGGATCATTTTGTTGAGGAACTCAGTAAAAGGGGACACAAGGTTATCTTGATGGGGAATGAAGTGGTCGATGTTGAAGATGAAACTGTCAATGCTCCTAATCCCGCCAATCCCAATGCACCTACCTTCCCTCTACCCAACTATGTTTCAAGCAGCTACAATAATGTTCCACCACCTGTCATGTATGGGAGCTCAAGCAAATCCAAGAGACCTTATCAACCTCCTGCCAACACACCCAAGGACCACTTTGCTAATCTACCCCCTCCCACTTTACCCTTCAATTATTCCGGCCACCATATCCCTACCTACTCCACCTCCCCTACCATCACTCAACCCCCAGCCATGCAGAACTCCAACATTGCTACAGACCCGACTGTGTTAGCATTGATTGAACAAGTGAAGGCATTGACCGAGCAAATGGGAAAGCAAGGTGTGTCCCCCATCAAGATGCTTAATCCGAGCAAAGTTGCACCCCTACCTCAAGATTTCAAGATGCCCAAGATGGCCATGTTTGGAGGAGTTACTTGCCCAAAGACACATTTAGACAGTTATACGTTGGCAATGAGGGCTAAAGATTGTACACCCGAGCAGATGGCGAGAATGTTCCATAGCACATTGGAAGGGGCTGCTCTCCGTTGGTTTCTGAAGTTGAACGAGGAGGAAAGGGACACATGGGACAAGGTTAGTAGGGTGTTCTCTGAAAAGTATCAAGCAAACATGGATTGGCAAGTGAATCGAGCGGATTTGGAGCACACGCTTCAAAAGAATGGAGAGTCGATTTATGACTTCTACAAGCGTTGGAATGATAAGTTGAGCGAAATTCAGTATCCGCCCAAGGAGAATGAACAGAAACAGATTTTTTACAAGTGCTTGTTGCCTGGACACAAGTTGGCAGTTGGTAATGGTTACTTTCCCAATCTTAGGGAAATGGTGGATTCGGGCGTACGTTATGAGAGTGGCATCACCGGAATCGCTCCACCAAAGGACACTGGGGCTGTTAATAATTCATTCCGCTATAGAGCTCCCGCAAATACCGCAGCAAAGAAAGAGCCCGTGGGACAAGTAAATTATGTGCAAGGGGAAGCTGCTTTGGATGTTCAAGCCGTAATGAGGGGGAATAACAGTATTCACCGCGAGAGGGAAGTATTTGATGATTTTGGAATGCCAATGGGCAAGGTTTTCGAAGTGCTAGTGAAGAAGGGGTTGAGTCCGGCCGCTTGAGAATTATGAACCGTTAAACCCGAAGGAAGGCTTAGATGCTTCTAAGTATTGCCACTACCACAAGTACAAGGGTCACACTGCGATTACGCCTTCAGTTCAAGCGTTTAGTGCAAGACTTGATTCGGCAAGGTAAGGTGGAGAAGCCGAAGTCTCCAAAGCGTTGTGGGGAATCCTCTCCTAACAACAAGATCCACATGGTGGAAGGTAATTTTATCGGCTTGGTAGAGATGGAAGATGCTTTTGAGAAGCCCGTCGACGGAAGATGTATTCTCGGCTATTGTCGAGAAAGGGATTGTTCGTGCCGAAACTCTCAGAGTATCTTGGTTTTGCTTTGAAAAGGGTGTGCGAAGCTCATCATTGAAGGGAAGGTAGAAAATCCTAGTAAGATAGTTGGTAGTGATGTTGCTATGGTAGAGAAAGACCTCGTGATCCGGTCAGTCTGTTGTGACGGACGGTGAGGCGGTTGTGTCGGTTTGTAATTTGAGTTCAATTTATAAAGAATTTTCTTGTTATATGCTTTGTCTTTTGAGGAACTGTCTAGAGAAGTTGCCTCGTTAAATGGTGATTATGTGGAAGAGAGTCCTAAACCTCTCTCGTTGGCTGAAATTCACGCGAAGTATCGATATGGAAAAGAATGAGGTTAGTCTACTCACGAGGTCCGGAAGGGTGTATCAACCGAGAAGATAAAGGGGCGAAGAAAGTGTTTGGTCCGAAAGCTGAAGTAGTGAATCCCGATAAAGAAGACCCTATTCTCACTCAGCGAAGCTAACTCAAGCCAATATATCCTTATGGTCCTTGCTAACGTCCTCGTATGCCCGCGGGATGATGTTGGAACGAGAATCTTCTTTGCGACTTTGGTGCCGTCGTCTGAAAGCCGAGAAAGATGTAACGCGAGATGATCGGCAACATACACTTTGGGAATATTATTACGTTTCGAATTGGACATGCCGGAGTTTGGATTGGATCATAATGAACCCTTGCACATCACTATTGAAGTCCACGGAAAAAGGTTGCCACGTATTTTCATTGACAACGGTTCTGCGGTGAACATACTGCCTTCTAGGATGATGGACGTCCTTGACCTAAGTCCCACAGATTTGAGACCTTGATTCATTCCGTGCGGGGATATGATTCTACTAGCCGGTCAGTGTTGGGAATAATCAGTTTGCCCCTTACTTGCGGGACCACTACTATGATTGCTGAGTTTCAAGTCATAGACATACCTTCCACCTTCACCATGCTGCTGGGTAGGCCATGGTTGCATCAGATGAATGGAGTCCCTTCCTCATTGCATCAATGTGTGAAATTCCGGTCGGGCGATCAAGTGGCAGTCATTTACAGCGATCTGGTAACATCTCGGGATCAAGCACTGGGGAAAGCCGGTCCTACTGATTCGGCACGAAGAGGGTAGTTCAATGTTCGGCGGTTTTCGGCTAATAGCACAAGCACAAGTTTGCGCGGTGGACCTCACAAAGACATCGGACAGTACGGCCGGCTATAAGAATGATGAGAAACATGGGATTTGTACCGGGGCCGGGTCTTGGCGAGGCATCTCCAAGGACCCACGAAAATAGTGGAGGCTATTGATCACCGCAGCGGCCGAGTCTAGGCTACGTCCTTACTCCCGAAGATAAAGCCGAGATGGAAAGAATTGAATACATCAAAAGGGTGAAGCTGCCCTACCAACAGCGAGAGATGAGGCCATACCGCCTTTCCCTCAATAGTTACTTTGTCAAGGAGGGTGAAGAATTCTCTTGCATGGAGTTTAGTGAGCCATGGTTTGATCACACATGCAGGCTTCGAAAGGTTTGAAATCTTCGGGGATACGAGAAGTTGATAGGTCGAAGGCGAAGATGGTTCTCATGGATCCACGTCGAAGAGAGGCAAGGTTGTCACGATCCAGGCCGGTACGTCATCAAGACCGAAGATGGGTTGGCCGATCGGCTAGGGCGAGTATCTTTGGATGAGCCGTTGGTTGAGAACATTGCGGTTTCGAGAGGATGCGGAAGAATGGGATGGTCGAGAACACATTGCGGCATTTGGGGAATCTGAATATAGAAGACGATATGGTTGCAGTCATTGGGGGCAGAGATGGCAGACGATACAGATCCAAGGATGTTGGTGACACCCATGGTTGGAAAGCTGAAGAATTGGTGCGTATTTGGCGGACCCGTAGCCACGAAGGAATACATGGTTGAAGAGCTGGGACTGATGCCTCCTCCCGTCGAGTCTCCCCCTGATTCCCCCAAGTCCTCTGTTTCTTCAGAGTCATCTGTTTTGTTTGAGTCTGATGTGTTTTCTTTTGAGTTTGAGTCGTCTTCCAAGTCTGATGACCTCACGTCAGAAGACTATGAGTTAGTTGCAAATGTTGTTTTCCCTTTCGCTATGAATGAAAAACTAGATCTTTCTGAGTATCCCCTCATAGCCAATCTTCTTAATGATAAATTAACTAAAAATAATGCTCAACTTAATCAAATTAACTTAGTTAATAATGACTCATTAGAAGAAGCGGACACACTAAACAATGAATACATTAAAGAAATTTCTAAGCAAGTTATCAATCAAAAGGAAGGTCGGGCCCATTGCCGATGAGGTGTTATCATGTATTAATTTGGGAACGGAAGAAGAGCGAGAGAGACACGAGATTGGAAGCTTCTTCGAAGGGGCTGAAAGGGAAGCGTTGATTGAGAAATTTGCTTAAAGAATATTCGGATGTGTTCGCATGGTCATACAAGGATATGCGGGCCTTTGGATAACTCGATAGTGGAGCACGAATACCACTCACACCGGACGCCAAGCTTGTCAGCGAGCGAAATTGCGCCGCATTAAGCGGAATGGTCTCTGCAAGTTAAAGAAGAGATAGAGAAGCTCCTCAGAGTGGGTTTTATCGAGTTATTGAGTATCCGACGTGGTTATCTAATATTGTGACGGTCGATGTAAATCGAATGGCAAGGTTAGAGTTTGTGTTGACTTAGAGATCTCAACAAGGCTAGCCCGAAGGACGACTTCCCGTTGCCTAACATCGACATGCTAGTAGATGCCACTTTGCCAACTACGAGGTCAAGTCTTTTGTAGATGGTTTCGCGGGATATAATCAGATCAAGATGGCGGAGGCGGACCGGAGAAGACGGCTTTCACTACACCATGGGGAACATCTTTGTTACCTTTGTAATGCCATTCGGATTGAAAAATGCGGGGGCTACATACCGAAGCGGTCACGACATTATTCCATGACATGATCCATAAGGAGATTGAAGTGTATGTCGACGATATGATCATTCATTCCAAGGGGTCGAACGGTCGGCATTTCATTGATTTGAGAAAGTTCTTCGACGAGGCTACGTGAGCACGCAATGCGTCTGAATCTGCCAAGTGTACATTTGGGGTTATTCGAGGAAAGGTCTGGGCTACATGGTCACCGAACGAGGAATTGAGGCGAGATCCAAGGAAGATTCAAGCCATCATGGAGATGAGGCCGCCACGCACGAAAAAGGAAGTTAAGGGATTCATGGGACGGTTACGATACATCGGCCGCTTCATTAATCAATTAACTACCATGTGTGAGCCGATTTTTAGATTGATGAAGAAGACCGCAAGTATAGATTGGGATTTGGAAGTGTCAAGAAGCCTTTGAGGAAATCAAGAGATACTTGGTCAATCCCCCTATCCTTCGCCCCCACATTCGGAGAAACCATTGCTATTGTACCTAACGATGGCGATACGGTAGTTGGGGCTATCTTTGGCACAAGAAGCCAAGGACTCTCGGGTGGAGAACGCCGTTTATTTTGTTAGTCGAAAGTTGCAAGGAGTGAGCTAAACTACTCGGCATTGGAAAAGACACTGCCTAGGGCTAGTTTGGGTGGTTAATAAGCTCGAAGCATTACTTGTCGGCGCATCCGATTCTGCTAGTGTCAAAGATGGATCCAATTAAGTATTTGTTCGACAAACCCTCTCTGTCCATAAGATTAGCCAAGTGGTCGGTATTTATGGGGGAATTCGATATCACCTATGTGCCGAGAAAAGCAGTTAAAGGGAGAGCCATGGCGGATCATTTAGCAGAGTTTCCAAGTACAGAAGAACAGGGGCTTGAACCGGAATTTCCAGACGAGGGGATTTTTAGCATTGATACGGAAGAAAGATGGCAACTATTCTTTGATGGAGCCGCGAACAAGAGGGGCAACGGAGTGGGAATCCTTTTGTTTGATCCCAAAGACGAGCATACCCCCATCGCCATCAAGCTGAATTTTACAACCACCAATAACGCGGCTGAATACGAGGCTTGCATAGCTGGGTTAGAAGCAGCCTTGGAGCGTAATGTAAAGGAGTTGGAAGTATATGGAGACTCAGCTTTAATTATCAATCAGACGTCTAAGAAGTGGAAGACTGTTGACCCCTACCTGCAACAGTATCAGACTCATATGGAAGAGCTTGTCAAGCAATTCAAGGAAGTGACATTCCATTATCTACCCAGAGACAGAAATAGATTTGCCGACGCTTTAGCTACACTGGCTTCTTTGGTCGAGATCCCTCAAGGAATGTACGTAAAACCATTCGAGTTGGCCGAAGAGAGAACCCCGCTTGCGCTACGAAGCCTGCTGGCTGCGAGATTCAAGGCGACATCGAGGAGAATAAGGATCCGTGGTACACACGCAGATTTATGAGTATCTCAAGAAGGGTGATGTGTCTTTTCTAGGTGACGTGAAAGCCAAAAGTTTGCAGGCATTGAAGCGATTGGCCGGACAGTTTGTTCTACTAGATGATATGTTGTACAAAAGACACTACGATGGTCTCCTGTTACTCTGTGTAGACGCGAAACGAGCAGAAATGATCATGGAAGAAGTACACGATGGCTTATGCGGTCCACACATGAATGCCGAGAATGTTGAGACGAGAAAATCACACGGTTGGGTTATTATTGGGTCACTATAGAAGCCGGGCATCCGGTTGTGCGGAAATGTCCCAAATGCCAAATGTGTTCCAATTTGAACCACGTACCCCCTCACGAGTTGTATAGTATGGTAACCCCTTGGCCATTTGCGACATGGGGAATTGATGTGATTGGCAAGATTACACCGCCGGGAAGCAATGGGCATTGTTTTGTATTAGCAGCAGTGGATTACTTCACCAAGTGGATCGAGGCAAACTCTTACAAGGTGTTGACTTCCAAAAAGGTGGCACAGTTCATTAAGGAGGACATCATGTGCGAGATATGGAGTACCAAATGAGATTATCTCGGACAACGGGTCCCACTTCGGCGGAGATTGTGACGGATTGCGCGAGTTCAAGATTACCGGCACAAGTCTTCCCCTTATAGGCCTCGAGACCAACGGAGCGATCGAAGCGGCTAACAAAACGATTGAGCGAGATAATCGAAAGACGGCAATTCGAGGTAGAGGGCCCGAGAAACTACCATTGGCACTTTGGGGATATAGAACTTCCGTTCGTGCGGCTACGAGCGAAACTCCTTTTGCTACGACATATGGGATGGAGGCAATACTCCCGGTTGAGTTGGAAGTCCGTCTTTGAGGATCTTATTAGAAAATCAAGTAGCGAAGTTGAATGGCTCCGCGGCCGATATGATCGATTGGCCACACTTGACGAGCGAGACTCAAAGCCATGGAACACATCCGAGCCTATCAAAGACGGACAAGGGCTTTCAACAAAAGGTGCAGCCTTAGACATTAAGGAAGGAGATTTGGTTTTGAAGCGGCAACTTCCCAACAAGTTCAATCCTCTTGGGAAGTGGGCCCCTACATGGACCGGCCCGTATGTGATCAAGAAGATATTTTCGGGTGGAGCGGTTAAAATGGCGATTTGGATGGCAACGAATTCAAGGAGCCCGCTGACCTCGGCAAGCTCGAGCAGCTACTATGATTAAGCTCTTCTTCCCCCTCTAAATAAATAAATAAATAAATAAATAAAAAAAAAACGCAAAAAGAAGCCCGCTAGATTGAAAACCCGCAAAGGGCGGTCTAGCAACAAAAGAAAGGGTGCGTTCAAAAGCTCGCTAGATTGAAAACCCGTAAAGGGCGGTCTAGGCAAAAGTTAGAGCAAATAAAATAAAAAAAAAAATTTTTTTTGTCCCGCTTCTATCTCCCCTTTCTAAAAATAGTAGCTTGATGAAAATGAACTACGACGACCTGAGCCCCTTGGTTCTCATTGTAAAAGGGGAACGTAGGCAGCCTTAATCGGCGCGGTCCAAAAAATAAATAAAAATCCAATCTGTTTTTTACTAAAATAATAAACTTTTTCATTCCCACAATCAATGCATGATTACACTTATTTGATGAGTCTAAGCTCGACTATACTAATGACTAAATAACTTGCAAAAGAAACTAAAAAATTAAAAGACAAAATAAATAACTAATGTGTCTGCATATGACTGTGGGTGGATACTCGGACATATAAGGTCTACTCCTTGGCACTAGGCCCCTCATCTCCGTCCTTCTTCTTCTTGGCAGCTCGTCGAGTCGGCTTCTTCTTATTCTCTCTCTTAAAATAAGGCGAGTACTTCTTCTTCAATGGGGGAACCTCCTCGATCGCCTTACCCTTCAACTTCCGCTCCATCCTCTTGGGAGGATTCTCCTCCACCGTGTCTAGAGAAATCCCCAAAGCCTCCCTGTCTCTGAGAAAACGGCTCGAAGATATGTTAGGAACCAATCTCCGTCTCAAGTCATACAAAGTCTCCCTCATCGGTCCCAAATTTTCTTCATACCATGTCAAATAAGCATGCGACAAATGAGTGCTAAGGGTCCGCTGTGCAAGATAGACTCGTGGCATCCCATGAGAACTCCATAAGCTTACCATCAAAGCGAAACACCAACGTCCATTGGAAGGACTTTGGCGAGAATCATCAAACTCAGAAGTGCCCCAAGTTTGAGGACGGACTGCTCCATGCCATATTGCCGAAGTACCCGCTCTGCATAGTAAAGGTGGTGGTCTCAAAAGGCTGGTACACGAATCGGGCATTGCCCAAGGCGAAGGCTCCGAATGAAGGAGAGGCCCCAATCTTTGTACTCGCCAATGAATCCTATCGGTATCCACCTCCGCCAAATACATCTTCCACTCCCGTTCGACAAGCGGAAGGCGGATCAATCTTCCTCCTACAACCATGAAACCAAGGCCTAACACTCGAAGGGGAATCTCTAGAACAAAAAGTCGATCCTCGAGCCACGTGGTCGGTAATTTGGCGCGCCCCTAGTCATAAGCGGAGCACCCCTAGCTATCGAGATATACCATGAAGCGTCTCGCCCAAGAGCAGGAATGATGCTCCTCCCGAACAGGCACGATCAACCATATCCAAGCATCCTTTGGTAGCTACACCCGCGTAAGGAGAAAACAGAACCTTGGAAAATAAGCGAGAGGGCCGAGGCAATCCAAGGCAAAATCTGAGTCGAAGTCATCACCATGAGCAAATCTCCCCGGCAAATCACAGATATCTATGTCTACACCTTCAACCAAACCTCTAGCCACAGCCGTAGGGAGGTGCAGAAATTTGGCCACCCTTGTCACCAACGGAACTCGATCCTGCGGAACCGCTATCAAACTGACATCATCCCCTCCACACAGAGCAAGAAAATCCTCGTAGGTGGGTGTAATCTCGTTGTAAGAGAAGTTGAAGACGTGATTAGATTCATCCCAAAAAGCAGCAGCAGCATGTAAGAGATTCCAGTTGGGATGCATGGGCAAAAGGGACCAAATACACTTTACCCCAAAACGTTTATCAAAGGCGTGACGAACAGAGCGAGGTACCTTGGATACCCAAACAGCCAAATCACTCTCAAAATTGTTTTGCTTCTCCATCAAGACGGAGGGATGAGAATTCATTGTGTGTCCACGGCAGGAAAAGAGAACAGTACGAAGAAGAAAGAAATTATGATTGGTAACAGTCGGCTGACAAGGGTTTTTATAAAGTTTTGGTGTTAAAATCCGTACAGGAAAAGGACAGCTAGGGCAATCCTTTCAGGAAAAGGACAGCATAGGGCCGATCGGCCCCTTCCAGGAAGTCAACCGCCGCCTTTTCAGTGAAAGGCCGATCGGACCTTTTAATTTGAGGCCGATCGGACCTTTAAATTTGGGCCGATCGACTCTTTGGCCTCTCGAAACGGCTCCACGGACGGCTTCAAGATCCCAGGCTCCACCTCTTTGTTCTTTTATTTTATTTTTATTTTTATTCTTTATCTTTTATTTTCAATTTTTACTTTACTTTATTTTATTTTATTTTGTCCTCGTGTGTCCAATGCAGTGTACAAAAATAGATAATGTCCAAAAATAGAAATGTACATAAATAGAAAAGACTAAACTTTTATATATATTAAATCCATAAACTAGTACATAGATCAGCTGCATACAGTGAGTCAGCATAAAATCTAGAGTCTGCATGCTCCTACTTTTTCCTAACAGGTACTACATAAAAATGAAAAATCCTAATGACCCCTACGGGAAGTCGAGGCACGACCGCGAGAAAACCCGGATGTCGAACTACCCTCACCACAGGGCTGTCTCCAGCATGCCGGATCCACATCTACCGATCTCCGGGATTGGCAAGAGAGCGCCGCCACTGCACTCCTCAGCAAACGAGTCAGTACATTGCTGTGCCTCACTGACCGCACATAAGACTCCCGAGTGACCTGAAAAATCAAAGGGCGAGAGTTACATCACAGCTAAAGTATAAGTACCAGAAATGAAGAGGAAAGGTAAAAGGCATACCCCGCCCGGCACCAGGGAGGAAGCTGGGCACCCTCCACCTCATCGGCTTCTGTAGGAGCCAAGTCTACTCGCACCTCCCCGTCAGCCATGTGCACATAGAAGTGATCGGGAAAGGGAGGCATATCCACTATCTCGGGAAGTGCAGCACCCATCGGCTCAGGGATAACCGGATCCTGCTCCCATTACCCGGCGGCACAGGCATCCGCAGCAGCCCGCCGCACCACCTGCGGTGATCTCAGAAAAAGGGCTACAAAATCTACATAAGGCATGTCAAGGCGGAAATGATGAGCAGGGACCCCATACAGATACTCCATCCTCCTCGGCAGTCAGTCTGGGTACCACATATTCTTGGGAGGGTGCTGTGGCGCATAAAGAGGAGCCCACGCATGGTGCTGTCTCGACACTCGCTCGCCCAGAGACTTCTCGTCAGCAAGCAATCCAACCCGGCGGTCTGCGGGAAGCGGTAACATCCCGAGCAGCACCAGCGGCCTCGAAGCCTCGGGGTCCAAGGAAAGAGTAAAGCTTCGGGTCTCTTGGGACCACCAAACACGGCCCTCAAATCAGATTCTCGAACTGTCTTCGGATATCCCTCAACCCGGTTCTCCTTCCTCCAGTACCGCAAGACGGGCACATCCCGAGTCTGGTCCCGTAAGGTGAAAGGCGCAACGCCGAAGATCTCATAAACCCAAGCCTGCAAAAGACAGAAAAGCAGATATTTACAAAGACAGAAAAAACAAATGACAAGTAAGGGGTAATGAAAATGACAAGAGTTAGCGTACCTCCAGTACAAAGTGGAAAGCATCGAAAGAAGAGGTGTTGGACCTCGAGACAGTGTCAAGGGCCCGGTACAGCTCAGCCAAGCCGGCCCCTCCCCAAGAAATATACCGCACTAAGTCCAAATCAGACAAAGCACCCAATAAAGAGAATCGGCACAGGGCGAGTTGGGAAAGAGAGCCAGCGATAAGCCGTACCCGGAGGAATCCCAGGACAAGTGTGTCCATCCCATACTTGGCCGACTACGTATCGATCGATAGCAGTCTCCACAAGCTTGTACAGCTTCCCTGCGTCAACACCGAAATTCCTGCTCGGGCCAACGCTAGCGCCGAACAGCTGAATCTGACGAGCCTTGTCAGAATGTAAAGTCTCGTCAAAAGGCAACACTACATCTGTAAATCCCAACCCGGTGAGGACGGCGAAGTCAGTAGGAGTGATCGTAGTCTCACCCCAACTCAGATGGAAAGTATGTGTCGTGTCCCACCAAAACTCACGACACACCTTCACCGCGGCATTACACTTAGGGTCGACCCATCAGTGCAACCATATCAAAGAAGGGGCCCAACCCCATGCTCCACACCATCTCGCGAGGACCACCCTCACCGGCCGGCAAAAGCGCCCACAGCTCACCAACCGCCTTAAGGGAACTACGTCCCTTCATCTTATTCATCTGCAGGTAAACACAGCACAGGTATGTGTCATTACTCGCATTTTAAATAATAAAATACTTTGCACATGTATCAATTATTATGTTGTAAAATAAAAATTTTTACCTTCATCCCGACGCGGGATCGAAGACCAGTGGATCCATGAAAATTCAGGCCCGCATAAAAATCCGCCTGGTTGTGCAACAGAACGAACAGTCTCGAAGGCCGGTAATTACGCGAAGCTCGCCGCCTCCTAGCCTCGGCATTCCCCCCAGCGTCACTCCGGTCACTCTCCCCGGCATCAACATCCACCTCCTCTTCTTCATCATCACCACCACCATTCCCACCATGGCCACCATCGTTGCCGCCATACCCACCGCCATCACCGCCATGGCTGCCGCCACCAGCACCACCGTAACCACCACCGCTGCCGCCATGGCTGCCACCTCCATAACCTCCATAACCACCACCAAAACCACCACCCATATCACCAAAACCGCCCCTAAAACTGTCAGAACCGCGGCTACCCCCGGCGCCGTAGCCACTAGCACCAACTCCTCCGCCTTGGCCATAAGAGGCATCACCCATACCGGTGTACGATCCCAAAGGTTGGTGGTCCGGGCGATTCATCAAAGAAATCACATCTTCAACCCAATCTGGAGGATTCATGGTGAAATCTCGGCACAAAATCAAGGGAACAAAAGAAGTTTTCCGGCAAGAACTCGACGGAGGGGAAGAAGTTCAGAGGAAGAAGAAGAAGAAGAAAGTGAATTGGAGAAGGAGAGTTCGTGACTCTTAAGGCCGATCGGCCGCTTTTTTAGCCAATGGGAGTCAAGGGCCGATCGGCCCTCCCATTTTTGTGTTTCTTCCGCCTGATCGAACGGCCAGGATCTCTCCCTGGCGACCCCGATCCTCGTCAAATGGCCCCAGCCAATCAGAGCATAGGGCCGATCGGCCCTTCAGCCTCTCCGCCTGACGCGTGTCTCCTCGGTCAGAGCGAGTTGACTGGCTAATTTATTACTCCCCTTCCCGAGGAACTCCTCCTTTTCAAAACAAACTCCCCCTTTTTTTCAAAAAACAATTCCCCCATTTCCAAAATCTTCCCCTTTTCAAAATATTACCGTTTTCAAAAACCCTTTTTTAAAATAATTCCTCTTTTTTTAATTTATTTCATAATTCCAAACTCTTTTGTTTAAATTAATATTTTTTCGGGGTGACTCCCGCAAAAGTCAAATACTTGGTTTTTTGATTCTCACACAGTTTTTTCCCACATTGCCCCATACACTTTCTCTCGGGACATAAATCAAGACTACACTTGATTTATTCCATCACATTCAATTTTCAAAGGAAAAATTCAAGACTATACTTGAATTTCCTTTCCACACATTATCTCACAAATCAAGACTACACTTGATTTGTTCCATCACAAACAATTTTCGAGGGGAAAAATCAAGACTATACTTGAATTTCCTTTCCACATATTATCTCACAAATCAAGACTACACTTGATTTGTTCCATCACACACGATTTTCAAGGGAAAAATCAAGACTATACTTGAATTTCCTTTCCACACACAACATATTTTCCCGCGGAGAAGGCAAGACTATACTTGATTCTCCTTTCCGTTCATCTCTCAATATTATTCGAATCGCCCTTAGATTCGATCCTCAAAGCCTCGCCACAAATCGCATCTTTGGTTTGAGACGTTGCACGTCCGCCATTCTCGGGTACTAAACGCCCACTCTTTTGAACTACGACTTGGCTTGATTCCTTTTTAGGGATACGTAGGTAGCCCGACGTGGGTCCAGCCACTTGACCTATCTGGTCATCCTTTTGCGACTCAGCTCGAGTCCAATCCCTTGCATCCGCAAGATCACTTTCCTTACCTCCTGAAATCCCTTTTTTCAGGACGGATCCTATTCTTTTATCGTCGACCCCACTTGTCTTACAAGAAGCGTCGCCGAGGGGCTACTGTTAGTACCCGGTCCGAAAAAAGGGTATTCCAAATACCTGGCCCGGTTAATTAATAAACCCTAGCGAAACCCTAACAAAACCCTAAAAGATTCATTAATTCGTCCGTACTGCGCCGTCACTGTCAGCTTGGAAAGTACGCCAGTCAGAAGAGCCGATCGGCCCTTTGCCCGTGGAAGAGCCGATCGACCCTTTTATTTAGAGCCGATCGACCCTTCAGCCCTAGCGCCGATCGACCCTTTAGAGGCCCAGCCCAGGTACCGAGGTATTATAAATAGGGGTGCCCGGCTCCCCATATTCACACACAATTTCATACGGGAGAAGCGAGACTACACTTTCTTTACCCTCAGTTCTTCTTTTCCTCTCGAATCGCCAAGATTCGACCCCAAAGTCTTGCTACAATTGGTAAGACTCTCTTTTAATATTCTTGTTCTTTATTATTATTGTCTCTATAATTATTGTTTGCATGCTTAGTATATTTAATTACTTTATTTCTTGCTTATGTCATATATGCTAGATTTAGGGTTGTTTTAATATATTTAAATATGTAATAGCCGAGGATGATCTAAGGTTTCGTCCAAAGAAACCCAATGGATCTAGGAACTATTCCTTTCCTTCCACCTTAGTTATAATTGTCCCATGATCAACAATCCCCCAAGGATGAACGTTGATTAGTGCACCTTCCGAGGGCCTAAATCAAAGGTTCTAGGGTGTGATCATCAATTAATTCTTTCTCTCCCCTCCTCCTTATGCATGATCCCGTTTCTTCTATCTATTCCTGTAAACACCGCACACAACCAACACCCCATATGCTAGAAAGACCGATCCGTCGGGCAATAGGAGTGATAGCGTTTCTTCTTCTGTTGTAACTTGACCCTCGAACCCAATTAACTGTTTAGCCTTTTTTCAAAGCTTTGGGCTATATCAAAGTGGCGTGGCGACTCTCAAAATTAAACTAATATTTTAATATGGTTTAAAGCGAGTGTCACTAAATGAATATCCTATTTCGATCCGACTTTATATAATTATTTATTTTCAAACTTCCGAATGCGCGTTGCATCGGGACGGGGTATTCACACATATCCGGGGGCTCGACGAAAAGTCGGCATGATTTGGACTGATAAGCGTCCACAATTGATCTTGACTTGTCGTCAGTTAAGCCGTAATTAGGCATGGAATAATCATTAATCCTTGATGACTCAAAGTGTCAATGCCGGGAGTCAATGTATAATTTGTGCCGCCAGAGCCGAAGTCAAGGCGCCGGTCAATATCTTGGTCAAAGTCTCGCGGCGGAAAACCGGCGAACTTCGACCGATTAGGGACCCGAAAGATATTGAGTCGGTATGCCGACAAAGGCTTGAAAGGAAAGGTCTATACACAGACAGGGGCATGACACAGCACCGGACTAAAAACCAACCGGGTCTCGGACAAAGTGTGTCACGGACAAGCGCATGGTCGACACGAGGCTCCATGGGATGTTTGGGTAGTCCCGTGCTCATCCGAGAGGCGTAATAAGACCAAACGGACCGCGACAAGGATTTCCCGGGTTAGGGACGTAGTGTGCGGTGTAAGGTCACGTGCGCGTAGTGTGCAAGGGCCTATCTTCTTTTTCCGAGAAAAATAGAAATTTTTTATGTGTCTTAAAAGGCATGATGCATGATTTTTTTGAATTTTTTTTTTGAAAATTTTTTTTTGAAAATTTTATGAACACATAAGCACATAAGCACAAAAATTCCGACAGTTAGGGACATTATTTCGACAGTCAAAATTTTGACTTTTCCGAGGCGGCCAAAAACAAACACGAAAACTGTGCAAAAATCAACACACACAAAGCAAAGGATTTTCAAATGTTGAGACGGAAGCTTGACCCTCAAAAAGCTTTTCTTTTTTTTTTGAAAATAATGATACCGGTACGTGGGATTGTTAGACCACAATTTAACCCCGACTCGTGTTAGGAGGCGATAACGGGAAGTTTAATGGTTTCCACCAATATACCAAATATCATTTTTTTTAGAAAAAGCTTATTTATCCCCAGCGGAGTCGCCACTGTGATGATGCCCGATTTTTTTTGTGAAAATCAAAACGGAGTCGCCACGCCATTTTAATTTTGAGGGCCAAAACTTTGAAAAATGCCCGAGATCAAGAGATTCGGGTTCGGAGGTCACGTTACGCGCCGGGAAGGACGTTAGTGTGCACCCGGAACGCCTCGTAAAAACGAGTCTTCCAAACATTCAAAATCCTTTGTTGTGTGTGTGTGTGTGTGTGTGTGTGTGTGTGTTTTGGCCAAAATAAGTTGAAACTGAGGTAAGTAAAAATTGGGAACTCTTTTTAAGGCTTTAAACTGATCCCATGATTTTTTGGGTGATTTTTGGGTTGAGATTTGGAACTCAAAAGAGTTTTGGAAGTTGAAAACCATTTCTGCCAGAATGAAAAAAGCAGTTGACCCTTGACTTTGAAATGGACTTTAGGGCTTGAAAACTCCAGAATCTGGGAAAAGTCCGGGAATGAAAAATGTTCAAAACACCTTAAAAAGGGTTTCTGTAAAAGAACTTTTCATTTTGGAGATGATTTTAGGGGTCAAAACCTTCAGGAAATCTCAGATCTGAAATCTGGATTTCCAGAGACTGATGAACTGACCTTTAAAAGAAAATTTGAAAAAAGGAGTTTTACTCACACAAAAAATAAAGTAAAAATATGTATGGAAATATCTGGATGTTGGCTACAAAAAGTATTTTGTAGTCAACACCAAATTCCAATTTTATCTATGTCCAAAAAATTAGACCATGGAATGAGGTCTGAGGAAATTGCTACTGGACAGCAACTTCTCAAGAAAGAAAATATGATTTTAAAGGGGGTTTTGCATCCATGCTTGTCCCCATTTCCCTAGGTTTTGATTAGTGATCACTTGACATTTTAGTGGTGAATCAACTATATCAAACCATCCTTGGGGTACATTAGGACTAAGCACTTCATTTGCTTGGGAAGGGGAATTTTATCCTTTGAAAATGAGATTTGATGTATGAAAATGATTTTTAGGGTTTTGAAAATGTGTTTTCTTTGCAAGAAAGTAAGAACACTTTGAAAATAATGTAGATCCTTGTAGAAGATCATCCATGGAGATGAACTTCCATGGTGATCTTCTTGGATCTAAAGCAAGAAGATGAATAAACTACATTTTGTAGCTTGAAAATGCATGCATGGATGAATTTTAGTGGTAAGGAGAGGGAGGTTATACCTATCTTCCTTGTGTTTTGTGTTTGAAGGATTGAATGTGAGAGTGTTTAAGGCTTGAATATGAGAGTGTTTGAGGGTGTTTAGGGTTGATGATTTGAGTTGGTTAAAGAGAAAACAAGTAGATAACAATGAAGTCCTCTATGTTTTCTCTCTAATCCTCCTCCTATAGGGTGATTTGAGCTTGGATTGGTGTATGTATGAGAGTATGTATGAGAGTGATTTGAAGTGTTTGTGAGTGAGTGAGATTTGGGAAAGATTGGAGAGAAAATGGTGGCAATCTAAGGATTCCTACTGTTTTCTCTCTATATTTCGCCGTAGTTTCGTTCTTTGTGATCAAATTGTGTTGTTTTAACCGAGAGAGGAGGGTTCAATTTATAGGCCACCGGGAGATGCAATCACATCCGCGCGGAGGGTCCTCGTTGGCGTGCACTGTTCATCTGCTACAGTGCTGGCTTTTGGACAGGAAGAATAATCTTTTTAAAATTCAAACTGAAGCTGTTTTTCAACTTACCAATTCGGGTTTTTTCCATTTCTTTTGCTTTTTAGGATTCCTTTCCTTGTTTATCTTTAAATGGCAATGCCCACTTTACCCTTGCTTTGTTAGAAAAGTTAGGATTGTTAGGAAATGTTAGAAATGTTAAAACTTTCGTTAATTTTCTAACGAAAAAGCTACCAACTCAAATTGGAGCACTTACAACTGCGAAGCAGCTGGTGCGCTCCTTCTTGTGGTTTGCACTCTCCGAGAATTTGTTCTCGAATCACTCGACCACGGCTCTTTTTGCTCTGTTGGAGAGCTTGATTGATTTGAGGAGGGTTTGTGACATTGCTTGGGGCGAGGCAGGCTTGGCCGAGCTCTACTTCTCTTTGGACCGGTTTAGCCGGGGAGTGGCCAGTTCTTTGGCCTGTTTTGACTTTGCTTTGAAGGTATGAGTTTATTGCTGTTTTTGATTTAGCAACTTGTCGTTTTCTCCGTTTTCTTTTGTACTGAGCCCTTTTTCTGCTTTTGTTGCAGGTGTGGTTCTATGAGATTTTTCAGTGCTTCCCGTGGGATAGAGATCCTGGGGCTGTAGCTGCGTATCCTGCTATGCTAGGCTGGGCTCGTACGGCTAGGGGGAGGAGGACCAGCAGGGGTAAGCTCACCATCGCCTATGGGGATGTGCAGGAGCGTCTGGAGAGAGGTAGCCCGGAGGGGTTTATTTTGTTCCCGTGGGCTCGGTATGAGGCGGATGAGTTTGAGGGGGCTCCTGAGGTGACAGCGCAGCGGAAGATGCTGCGGGGCTTGACTTGTGACGTCATGTACCTGGGGGAGCGGGTCTTACGCGGCATGGCCTGTGTGTGCTTCCCGTGGCTTCGAGGGACCCTCCTTTCGGGATGCTTGATTCTCGGGATATGGATGTGTTGGATTTTGAGAGGTACCTTGGCGGTGTGGGTGCCGAGGAGTTTATTCTGTATGGAGAGGAATATGGGGCCTTCGTGAGGAGGAAGTTGAGGACGCCCCAGGTAGTCGCGAGGGAGAGGGAGGCTGGTCCGCAGGTTCCCCCAGAGGTTCCGATGCTGGGGCTGGATTTCACGTATGTCCGTGGGGACTCGTCGAGGAGGAGGGTGCATGCGCTTCTCGAGCAGCTCCCCGCTACATACCGAGTGGATCTTGATAGATCGGTGAGTGTGCTTACTCTTTTCCATCTTGGCATCTTTTCTGTATTTTTCTCTTTTTGTTGTTGAGTATAACTGTATTGCTGAGCGTTTCTTTGGCTGCTTGTTTGTGCAGGTCCCAGGGAGAGCCTATGACATGCTGACTCGCCGTTATGTGGCGATGAGGTCTTTCGCGAAGAAGATGGCATCGAAGATGTCTTGCCGGTCTTCGCGTCGTGTGCCGGCGTATACGCCGATGCCTTCGAGGCATTCCATAGATGTTCCTCCACCGAGAGCCGAGCCGGAGCCACAGCAGGAGGGACCTTCGCGGGGGCAGCATAGCATGGAGGCCGGGACGTCTTCGGGAGCTCCGAGGCAGCAGCCCTTTTATCAGTTCTTCCCCCCGCAGGATGTACAGGGTGAGGGATCGTCAGAGCCTTCTTTCTTTGATCCTTTCGTCGGATTTGATCCTTCTGATTATTTTGAGTGGCAGCCTCCGGAGGGGGCTCGGTACTCTGACGACGAGGACGTGACGAGCGAGTTCACCGGGATGTCCGACTTCTCTCTGGAGGATCTTGGCGAGGATGATGATGCCGAGGGGTCTGATTAGTATTCATTTGCTTTCCCTCTTTCCATATCTTCTCTTTTTTTTTTCTTTTGCAACAGACATTAGTACCTGTAATAAAACACTCGTATTTGCATGGCAACAACATTTTATTTTAAGATGTAATGTCGTTTCGTGATTCCCGGGATTAACCTAGGAGTTGTTGCTAGCTTTTCATTATTATTATGCATGCCACGTGAGCTGAGGGTGCGTTTGTGGATAGTGTATGCTTGCCGAAAATGGTTTTGGCTAGTGTTTGGGCAATTTGGGGCAAGGTCCTGTTGGGGACAGTGGTTGTTGTACTGTTTGCAGGGGAAATGGTTTCTGATAGCAAAGAGGTCCGTACGGACAGACCTACATTGCAAAGAGGTCCGTACGGACCATCTTTGCTTTTTGGGAGGACATAAAGGCTTTCCAGTGTCTGGATTTTCCCCCATTCCCCATTTGCAGCCATTTTCGAGCTTTCTTCCCCATTTTCTCTAGGAACCTCCATTTTTGCCATGGATTCTTCGTACGTTCCAAGAATTTTGCCGAGGCTTTCGCAGGAGAGGCAAGCACACTTCCTTGAGCAGCTGAAAACGTGGATGAGACGCCGTATGAGGCATCAGAGACGGGCTTTCGAGGTAAGGTTTCATCTTTGCTTGATTTGGTCTTTTAAGGAGTTGGTTCCTGATTGGGAGTTGTTGCGGGCTGCTGCAAAGTTCTGGGATGTTAGGAGGCATGTGTATTGCTTCTCTTACAACGAACTGGTGCCCACTTTCGAGGATTTTCGGGCTTTGATTGGAGGACCGGAGGTGGAGGCCATCTCGCTTCCTTTGATTGGTGGTGCTGCCTTGAGCGTGAAGCTTGCAGGTTTCCTTCAGACTTTGTTGGAAGAAGTGCAGGGCATGATCCTTGATTCGGGTCATATTGACATTTCTGCGCTGCCGGGGCGGTTCATGGTTGATGATGAGAGTGATGTTTCTTGGAATGCATTTGCCTTGTGCGTGATATCGACGCTTTTCATGGTCAGCTCCCTTGGCATTTGCGATGGCTCTTTGCTAGATGTGGTTGGGCATTGCAGAGCTGGAGAGGATATTGTCCCATTGGTGCTGGGGGAGACTCTTCATGGTATTGACCGTCCCGGCTGACCGGGGATCGGTTCATGAGAGGGGGAAGCCCCGCTTTGCTCACCTTGTGGCCGCGAGAGAGACTTCGAGCCATGCCCGAGGCTTCGACGTCGTTTAGTCCGTGGTCATTTGCTCGCCGACCTCTTGTGTTAGATATGGATCACCCGCCCGGAAGAGATGGATGGCACAGCTTGGTACGCATCAGATTCGCTGGTGGGTTCCGCACTGGGGGATTGAGACTAGGAGGATCTTTCAGGAAGGGTCCTGTGTTGTCAGAGTTCCAGGTTTGTCTTGGTCCTCCTTCTATATTCCGTCGCTTGTTTCCCGGCAGTTTGGGATGAAGCAGGAGCCATTGTTGGGTTGGGATGACCCTGCTACTGCGGAGATAGTTCCTCTTTGTATGGCAGCTCCAGGTGCTTTCTTGTATTTTTTGAGGGTATGGAGGTATTCCGCTTTCCCTCCTGTGGTGTTCCTTAGACGTCGGGAAAGTGTCGTATTGACGACTCAATACTTGGCCTGGTATGAGCAACGTGTGGGGCAGTCCCAAGTGGTTTTGGAGAGCAGGCGTGGAGCGATTCTGGGACCTGGGTACCGTAGTAGCTATTGCCTTAGGAGTGCCGAAGCCTGGTCTGACCCTTTGGATGTGACGGGAGACACTTTGTTTGACTACGAGATTAGAGTTGACCGACTGACGGGGAGAGGTCCTCTTTTGCAGACTCGCAGGGAGGAAATCCGAGCCGAGGCACGGGCGAATGAAGCCCTGAGAGCTGCTGGATTGTTTGACTCTACGGGGAGGACCCCAGATCTCGGACTGAGAGACGCAGAGTTGGTTCACGTGGAGCGAAAGATGACTCGCCGGGGACGAGGGAAGAAAGGAAAGAATGGCGAGGGGACTAGCGCAGAGGGCGCGGAATGACCTCCTAAGTATCCATTCATTGCATTGCAAACACATTATTTGTTAAATGTATTAAGCTGTTTTTTAGCATGTTGTGAACTTTGAGAGTAGACCGTGCTTGAACTCATCAAGAAATGTTGTAACCGTTAGTGATTTGTGATTTACTTTTAAAGCTTTGTCGAGACGCAAGATCTCTTGTTTGTTTTTGTGTCTTTTGTGAACATTGGCGGCGTCCATCTTTGGACTTTTTTGTTGCATTTGCAGACTGAAACGGCCTGGGCCCTGACGGCAATCCCTTTTGCTGGGGCTCTGTGCTCGGGAGGTTGAATGATCCCCTGACAAGTTGTCTTGATAGTCTTTTCTGTAGCTTCCTTGCCTCTTGTTGGCGTCGGGTATCTTGACCTCATTTTTGTAGCTTCTGCTTGAGTTTCTTTTGTTTTATTTTTTTTGTGAGCCCTTGCTCGAGCTCTTTTTTTTTGTGAGCCCTTGCTCGAGCTCTTTTTTTTTTTTTTGAAGCGCGTGAAGGCGAAGATAAGCCCCTGGCTTGGAAGCAGTCAATCGTTTGATGCTGAGTAACCTCTGGATGTCCTTTGATGTTGCCATCGCTGTTTGACTTGGTCAAGGTAATGGTGAGGGCATGTTCCTGGAAAGTGTGTAGTTTGGTGGAGGTCTTGATCGACATTCAAACTTTTGACTTTTTTGTGTATTTTTAGACCGGACCAATTAAGGTTGCCTACGTTCCCCCGGACTAGAGGGCTCAGGTCTGCGTAGTTCGACACTACATGGAGCGCCAAGAGATGCACAGTTGTTCTTCTTTAGGCGAAGTATCTGCGAAGCTTGCTTAGATTATTTGGATTCATGAAGGGATTGCCGTCTAGGTCTGTCAGCTTCATGGCTCCTCCGGAGAAGATCTTTTGAACCATGAAAGGGCCGATCCACGTTGGTTCCCATTTTCCCAGTGGGTTGGTTCGAGTGGGAGGCTTTTCTTTGAGTACAAGGTTGCCTTCCCTGATGTCTTGGGACTTAACTTTCCTGTCGAAAGCTCTAGCCATTCTGCTTTGGTAGGCTCGGACGTGTTCCATGGCCTTTAGTCGTCGCTCGTCTAGCAGAGCCAGCTCGTCATGTCGGCTCCGGAGCCATTCAACTTCGTTGATGTCGTTTTCCAGCAGCACTCGGAGTGAGGGAATTTCCAATTCAATAGGAAGGACTGCTTCCATCCCGTATGTCAGGGTGAATGGGGTTTCTCCCGTGGGCATTACGGCCGATGTTCGGTAGCCCCAAAGTGCAAGGTGCAGCTTCTCGGGCCAATCTCGTCCTTGGGTAGTCATTTTTCGGATGATCCGTTCGAGGGTCTTGTTTGCTGCTTCTACGGCGCCATTTGTTTGTGGCCGGTAGGGAGAAGATTTGTGGCGCGTGATCTTGAATTCGGCCAGCAGTCTGTCGCATTCCCCTTCGAAGTGTGAGCCGTTGTCTGATATGACCTCATTCGGGATGCCGTATCGGCAGATGATGTTTTCCTTGAGGAAGTGCGCGACCTTCTTTGAGGTGAGTACCTTGTAGGACTTGGCTTCGACCCATTTGGTGAAGTAGTCAATGGCTACTAGGATGAATTCGTGACCGTTGCTGCCTGGCGGAGCGATTTTTCCGATGACGTCAATTCCCCAAGTGGCAAAGGGCCAGGGTGTAGTCATGCAGTAGAGATCGTGAGGAGGTAGATGATTGAGGTTGGAGAACCGTTGACACTTGTCGCAGCTTCGGACGAAGTGGATGCAATCTGCCTCCATGGAGATCCAGTAGTAGCCCATCCTGAGAATGATTTGCATCAAGGCTTTGGCGTTCATGTGGGGACCGCAAGCCCCATTGTGGACTTCGTTCATGAACTTGCTTGCTTCTTCTTGACTGATGCAGCGTAGGAGCGGTCCATGGTAGCGTTTCTTGTACAGCATGTCCCCAAGGATGTCAAAGTGAGAGGCGAGGCGTTTTAGGGCCATGATGCTCTTGGTTTTGACCCCTTCTCTGTGTTGACCTTTCTCGTTCAGGAAGGTGGTTTCTCCGTTCTTGAGGTATTGGAAGATCTGGTTGTACCATGGCTCATTGACGGGCTCGGGTTTTGGTTCGATCTCACAACAGTAGGCAGGAATTTCCTTTCGTCCGAATTTGAAGGGTTTGATTGCTTTTCCTTCGGGGATTTCCACGAGTGAAGCCAAGGTGGCTAAGGCATCTGCAAACCTGTTTCGGTCTCTTGGCAGGTAGTGGAAGGTGACCTCTTCGAACTGTGTGATGAGGTCCTCCATGCAGGCGTGATATTTTTGCAAGCCTGGGTCTATGGTTTTCCATTTGTTGGAAACTTGGTTGATGATCAGGGCTGAGTCTCCATAGACTTCGAGTTTCTGGATATTCCTTTCGAGTGCAGCTTGCAGTCCGGCAGCGCAGGCTTCATATTCGGCGGCATTGTTGGTTACCTCGAAATTGAGCTTTATGGCGATTGGGGTGTGCTCGTCCTTGGGATCTACCAAGAGCATACCGATGCCGTTTCCCTTTTTGTTGGCTGCTCCGTCGAAGAACAGTTGCCATCGATTTTCGCCTTCGATTGTGAAGACTCCCTCGTCTGGAAATTGTGGTTCGGGACCTCGAGCTTCGTCGGTTGGGAAGTCAGCCAGTTGTTCAGCCATTACCCGTCCCTTGATTGACTTTTGGTTCACGTATTTGATGTCAAACTATGCTAGGAAGAAAGACCATTTGGCGAGCCTCATTGACAGAGATGGTTTGTCGAAGAGGTATTTGACTGGATCCATTTTGGAAACCAAGTGTCGCAGTGTGCATTGCATGTAGTGTCGTAGTTTTCCGACTACCCATACCAGAGGCTGCGCAGGTTTTCTCGAGGGCTGAGTAGTTGAGTTCGCTGCCTTGAAACTTTTGACTGACGAAGTAGATGGCGTTTTCGACTCGTGACTCTTTCTTTTCTTGACAGAGCATGGCTCCAACTGCAGTGTCGGTCACAGTTAGGTATAGCAACAGTGGCTTTTCCTCGTGGGGAGGACAGAGAATCGGAGGACTCACAAGGTATGCTTTTATTTTTTCAAAGGCATCTTGGCATTCTGAGTTCCATTCGACGTCCGCATTTTTCTTCATCAGTTTGAAGATTGGCTCGCACATGGAGGTCAATTGGTTGACGAAGCGGCTGATATACTGTAGGCGGCCCATGAAGCTTTTCACCTCTGTCTGAGTTTGCGGTGGTCTCATTTCGATGATGGCCTTGATCTTTTGAGGATCAACCTCGATGCCTCTCTCGGTGACCATGTATCCCAAGACCTTGCCTCGGCTAACTCCGAATGTGCATTTGGCCGGGTTTAGCCTCATTGAGTGTTTTCGGAGGCGATTGAAGAACTTTCTCAAGTCTGTGAGGTGTTGTCCGTCCGATCCCTTTGAGTGGATGATCATGTCATCGACGTATACTTCGATCTCTTTGGGGATCATATCGTGGAAGAGGGCGGTTGCTGCCCGTTGGTAGGTAGCCCCAGCGTTCTTTAGTCCAAACGGCATTACTGTGTAGCAGTAGGTTCCCCAGGGGGTTATGAATGCTGTCTTTTCTTGATCTTCTTCAGCCATCTTGATTTGATTGTAACCGGCAAACCCGTCTACGAAGGACTTGACTTCGAAATTGGCTGTAGTGTCTACCAACATGTCAATGTTGGGTAGTGGGAAGTCGTCCTTGGGACTTGCTTTGTTGAGGTCTCGGAAGTCCACGCAGCAGCGCACTTTTCCATTGGCCTTGGTGACCGTGACTATATTGGAGAGCCATGTGGGGTATTCGATCACCCTGATGAAACCGACGCGGAGCATTTTCTCGATCTCTTCCTTGACTTGTAGAGACCATTCTGGCTTGATTCGTCGTAGCTTTTGCTTGATGGGCTTAGCCTCGGGATTCAAGGGAATCCGATGTTCTACAATGTTTGGATCTAGTCCAGGCATGTCTTGGTAAGACCAAGCGAATACGTCCACGAATTCTTTGAGCAGTGAAATCAGTGCGTCTTGCTCTGTGCCGGTGAAGAAACTTCCGATTTGCGTCTCTTTTAGCTCTTTAGCAGTTCCCAAATTCACTTTGGTTAAAACCTCCTCGGCAGCTTGGGCCCGGTTTTTCTCTCGTTTGACAACATGCTTAAAGATGTGCTTAATGTATTGTTCGTTTAATGTGTTTGCTTCTTTATCAAGTGAATCGTTATTAACTGTTTGTGTGTTAGTTAATTTATCAGTTGTTAAAGATGCAATGAGAGGATACTCGGAAAGATCGAAGCATTCATTAAGAGCATACGGGAATACATTATTGGCAATGAGTTCGTAATCTTCTGGCGTGAGGCCATCAGATGACTCGAGAGACTCAAATTCAAAGATAATGGACTCAGTATGAGTTATGACACTGGACTCTAAGACTCGAGGGGTCAGACCAAGTTGTTCGATCATGTCCTTTTTGCTGGCAGTGG
Organism: Adenophora triphylla var. japonica; assembly: GCA_022495995.1. Taxonomy (NCBI): domain Eukaryota; kingdom Viridiplantae; phylum Streptophyta; class Magnoliopsida; order Asterales; family Campanulaceae; genus Adenophora; species Adenophora triphylla. The sequence goes on along the minus strand of JAFEMH010002312.1, from coordinate 67,622 downwards.
GTCCGGAGAAGGTGGCCCAGTTGTTGAGTGGCAATGAGCTTGACAGGAGGCGGGGTTTGAAAGGCTTTGTGTCACCGTTCCCGATCATGGCTATCACAGAGTTATCAGAAACAAAATCGATTAGATCTGGCATCTCGATTTCTTCCTTGAAGAGCAGGTGAAGCAGTGGCTCATTCCAGGCATCGTCTGCGGAGTCTTTTGCTCTTGTCTTGGGCATTGCTAGCTCGAATGCAGATTCGTCCTGTTTGTTGAATACAGGGGTGTTGACAGAGAGTTTTTCGAGTTCTTCTGCCAAAGAGGGAGTTTTTCCGAACCAAAATTCATTGTGAATAGTGGTAGTCGTGGGTCCCGGCAGAGGTGGTTCGTCGAGAAATGCTCTTCGGACGGGATTTGCCTTGAGGCCTCTGAATCTTGCAATGTTCTGTTGGAGCTTGTCCATGGTTGTTGGCCCGCTTTGTTTGGCGTTGATCAACTCTGTTCCCTTTTCTGGATCTTCTTTCAAGTTGTTATCCTTTTTTATGAAGTACTTGGTCATGTCGAAGCTGTAGGGACGAAGATTGGAGGTTGCGTGCAAGCCTCTTTTGTTATCTGTGTAGCGTTTCCGTGCAGCTCGCTTGTCTTCCGCGATGTGTTCGGGAGTAGGAATGTATCCCAGGCCATGCAGGGTATTCTGTTCTTTGATATTGATGATTTGTTGGGTGCCCTGATGGCGTTTTCCCAAACCGAGCCCCGGGATGTAGTTCATGTGCTTCATCATTTTCATCGGGGGAGGAATCTTGTCCCAAATTAAAGGCAAGTCTATGTGGCACACCTGGGCCTTTGGGTTTTCGATGGTGAACCCTGTTAGCATCATGCTGTCGTCATCGTGTTTGATCTCTAAAACCGGGACGCCATTGGTGTCGGTCCTTTCAGTGACTATGCTGTCGCCGTAGATGATGGTTAGATCTGTTCCTTGGACGAACTTTACGCATTGATGGAGAGTGGATGCCACTCCATTGATCTGATGTAGCCAAGGGCGTCCCAAAATGGCAGTGAAGGTGATCGGGATGTCGATGACTTGGAAGTCTGTCGGGACCATTTGTTTTCCGAACCACAGGTTCAAGGTGGCTATTCCCAAGACTGGGCGGGACGTTGAGTCGTATGCCTTGATTGCCTGAGTTGAGGGCTTTAGATCAGTTGCTTTGATCGCTAGCAAATCCATCATTTTGGCTGGAAGGACGTTCATGGATGATCCCCCATCTACCAAAACCCGAGGGAGACGGCGCTCGTCCAGTTGAAATGTTATGTAGAGAGGCTCGTTGTGGTCAGCCCCAAATTTTGGAAGGTCGAGCTCTGTGAAAGTGATGATGTTGCTGTAACTGACGTTGCCGATCATCTGAACTGCTTCATCGTGTGTCACCGTGATGGGAACCATGGTGCTGGGCCGAGGCTTTCTTCCAACTTGAGCTTGTGCGGGTAAGATGAAGTGAGTAGGGACCAGGCGAGATGTTAGCCTCGAGTACGCTTGAGCCGGGCTAAGACAGGGATCTTCAGCCTTTTGGGTCCATGGTTTCAGCTTCTTTGGCATAGGGCCCCTTTTCTGTTCGTGGCTCAGGTATGGCTGGCCTTTTGTGCAGTGGAGGATTTCTTGGGATTTGACCGAACGTGTCAAGACATTCACCTCTGGCTGTACTGCTTTGCTTGCCTCTCCTTTCTCTGTAATGGGAGGACCTTGGTTGGCGTAGGGCCAGACTGCGCATTTCAATTCGTTCACCGTCATAGCTTTTGTGGGGACATCCACAGTGGCTTTGAGATCTTCCCAAGACAGGGGTTGAGGTATTTGGACCTTCGGGCCTTCGGTGGAGGTGCGGAGCTCGTCCCAGCTGATCATGGAGCAGATGTTGTCGTGGCCTTGTGCAGAGCTAGGCTGGGGAGACTTGCTAGAGTAGATGGCGTAGTAGTCAAACTTTCCTGAGGGTTCTCCAAGGGTTCCGACTGTGGGATCACCGGATTCATACCTCTTCTTCAGTTTTTGTTGAGAAGAGGGCTTCTTCTTTCTTCGAGGACGGCTCTCGTTCATTTCATCCTGGAATTCCATTTCCAGACAAGCACTGCAATCACAGACGTCCCACCAGATGTGTTCGTTGTTTGGCGGTGGTACCGGGATCTCAGGAGGCTGAATGGGCAGACTTTCCTCCGGAGGGTCTTGTGTCTTTATGTCATAACTGCATGGCTCGTACGAGGGTAACAGGTTGACTTCTGGGAGACAATGGGAGACGTTAGAAGCTGTGGGAGCAGTCATGACTTGGGAAGCCCCAGGTAGTTGGGTGGCTAATGTTCCGAAGTGGTGCATGGCACCTTCGATCCAGGCTTGTTGCTCACCTTGGCGTTTTTCAATAGCCATGAGGACCTGCCAAACTTCTTCCAATGTTGGGAAATTTCTTGGGGGTAAGGTCCCGTTCTCATCGTTGTTGTCCACTGACTTGGCCATGAGGATTTGACGGACTGTCCTGGTGACAGAGCTGGGAAGGAGGTAGGACCTTGCTGTTTTGACACTGGGAGACGGGTTCCCGGGTACTCTTGACCACTCTCTGTTAGCTGGAGGGGGTGACGGGCAAGGTTTAGACACAGGAATGGCCTATCGGGATAAAAGCGGGAAAGCTCACGTGGCATGCGATTTCCGTTTCTTTTATTTTTATTTTTTTTGTTGTTTTAATTTACTTAAAACATGTTTTCTCAGAGTCCTAGGTAGGTTGGAAAAGATTGCTCTTCTTTTTCGCAACTATGCTAGATCCTAGGTCAGTGGAGACCATCTGTGCTGCTATAAGCCCCTCGTTTTACACCTGTATTTCGACATCCCGGAGTGGACAGCCCCAGGCGAGGGTCCTATAGTGCAAGCGGTTTCCACCGGCCTAAAAGAAAAATCGAACCTAAGGACCGAGCCTGTCATGTTCGTTTTGATGCGTTAGCCATGTGAATAGTGAACCGAGCCGGCCACTGAGTCAAGATCAGGTCAAGAGTTCGGCATGACCTCTCTTTACCTTGCTTGCGCAAGGGATCTGTGACGTTAAGCGTTGGCTGGGTCATATCGTCATGGCTGACGTATCAAAGGCTTGATGACATGGTGTCATGTGAGCATGGATGTATATCGGGACGGAACATCGGGCAGGCGTAGCTTCGGAAATCAAGATCAGGTCAAGATTTTAGCATGACCTTTCATCGCTTTGCTTGCGCAAGGGATCTTGAGTTCCGAGCCTTGACTCGAAAATGGCCGGCATGGTATATGTTTCAGCCGTATGACACGGACCGGGTAAAACCAACCGAGTCTGGACAGAGTGTGACTCAAGACTCAAACGTGCAGGGTTGACGCTTGGCTAGGATGGGATGTTTGGAATGATCCTGTGCGCGTCCGAGAGGCCTAGGAAGACCTAACGAACTGCAACTGAGACCGCTCCGGGTTGAGGGTTGTAGTGTGCAGTGTATCCGAGGCAGCAGTGCGCGTAGCGTGCGGTGTAACCGAGGCAGCAGTGCGCGTAGTGTGCGGTCTCTAAAATTCTTTTTTTCTGAGTAAAACAGAAGTTTTTGAAAAATTTTAAATGTATGCACAGATGTATATTGATGCATTTTTTTTTTATTTGTTTTTTTGTAAAATAAAAACGAAGCACGTGCACACATACACAACAGTTTAAAGAAAGGGGTAAAATGAAAGTTTGACCCTCATCATCGTTTTAAAAATCTTTTGTTTTGTTTAAAAGTTTTTTAAAACAAAATATTTCCCCAGCGGAATCGCCAACTGAAATTACCCGGATCCGATAGGCAGCGCGCTCGCGCCCCGACATCTGGCATATCATTTCGTCTTTACGTTGGAGCGTTTAGTCTCGCTGTGTTTTGCTTTGTAGAGTCGCCACACCGTTTTTATTATTAAGCCCAAAACATTGAAAAAGGGCATCAGTTTAAAGATAATTTTAAAACTGTTTTTGTGTGATGAGATTTTGAGTTCGGAGGTCAGATGACTCCTCGGGAAGAGAATATTAGAATATTAGAGCTCACCCGAGTCCCCTCGTAAAAATGAGTCTTTCGGATACCCCTAATATCCTTTAAAATGTTGTGTGTGTGTGTGTGCGCTTTTAAAAATGCATGCTGTATCGGATGTCTACATTGTACACTGCTTTATTGAAATGTATTGAAATAGTGTAGGAAGGAAGCCTTACCAATGTTGGTTCGTGTCTATCTTCCGCTGAGGAATAGTGTTTGAGGTCGGAGTAGCGTTCCGGTACGGATCGGGATTGCTTCGGGAGATGCCGGTTGTCTGCGAACAGAGTTTCGGCGTGAGTTGGGATTGCAGGCTGCGTTCGGGCAGAGGTTCGGCGTGCGTTGGGATCGTCGGGATCACTCGGACAGAGGTTCGGCTTGCATTGGTTTTGTTGGATGGATTCGGGCAGAGGTTCGGCGTGGTTTGGGATCGCCGGTTTGACTCGGAAAGAGCCGGGACGCCGTGGGAAAGACCAGGCAAGGCCTCGGAGTACCACGAGGGGCCTCAGAGTACCTCGAGAGTGCCTCGGGGCAGCGCGGGAGCGTCGCGGGAGCGCTCGGAGAGGCTTCGGAGCACCACAAGGGAGCTCGGAAGGCCTCGGAAGGATCCGAAAGGGGCCGGGAGTGCCCCGAAGGGTCTTAGAGGGGAAGCCTGAAGGCTAGGGAGGAAGAGAGAAGTGGGAGAGGTGTGTAAAATGAGGAGGGGGAGCCCTCTATTTATAGTAAGAAAAAATTGCAAAGAGGTCCGTACGGACCTCCTTGGTTATCCAGAATTTTGGTTTTCCTCGATTTGAGGGAATATGTGATGATGGTGAATATTCTGAAATTATGATGTCCCCTGAGCAATAAGGTCCGTACGGACCATCTTGACATGCAAAGAGGTCCGTACGGACCAACTAAGCATGTGGGTAATCATTTTCTCCGGGATTTGAGGGAATATTGTGGACTTTAAGGGGATTCAGTAATTATGAAAACAAAGAGGTCCGTACGGACCATTATTGCTTTTCCAATTTCCTGAAAATTCCCGAAAGGTCCTTTTGTCCCTTTTTATCCTAGGAAGGCTCCTCCCTTGGTTTGGCTGAGGGTTTGAGAGGGTTTTGAGTGCCAAAGGTCTCCGAGACTGCGTTGATGAGTCTGCGGTGCTTCCTGTGTGTTTGAAAGAGGGTGATCCAGATTGGGGTACTTACAGTAGGAATCCTACCAAAGGGTCCAGCCAGCCGACCTAAACGGTCACCCACAGGACACTGACACGTCCACGCACAGAGTCTCAGTCAAAGGACATAACACGTCCTCATACACGACAACACACTCACCCCACACACGAACTACGATCAGGCTTGATTCCCATACGAGATACATAGGAATCCTGTCAAAGGGTCCAGCCAGCCGACCCAAGCGGTCACCTTAGGAAACAACCACATCCTCACAGCCGACCCAAACGGTCACCTTAGGACACCACCACGTCCTCACAGCTATTCTTAGCGGTCACATCACAAGAGGACACTACCACGTCCTCACGAACCGACCTACATGGTCAGCTCCTCTCCCAACGCGCAATCCAGATCAGGACCATTATCTTATCGACCACCCCACTTCCTCCGTAAGTGACGTCGTTGAGGGGCTTCTGTAAGTACCCAAATCCGGATCGCTCCCTTTTAAGCGCACGGTAAACACCGCAGACTCACACAAACGTGATTCCGAACACCCGTAGCCTTCAAAAACCCCAAAAACCACCAACCAAACCAAGGTAGGACCTTTCTGGGATAAAACAAGGCAAAAGGACTTTTTGAAAATTTTGTAAAATATTAGGCCTGCAAACTAGTCCGTGCGGGCCACTTTGTACACAGACATCATAATTGCAAAATCCCCATAAAGTCCACAATATTCCCTTAAATTCAGGAAAACCAAAATTTTGATTTTGCAACATTGTCCGTGCGGACCACTTTGCAGTTTTCCTCCCTCTATAAATAGAGGGCTCCCCCTCTCGAAATAGACCACTCCCTTCTCTCCTCTCTCTCTCTCCCTCCAGTCTTCAGGCTCCCCTCTAAGACCCTTCGGGGCAATCTCGGTCCCTTTCGGTTCCCTCTAGGGCATTTTGAGGCCCCTCGTGGTACTCTGAAGCCCTCTCGAGACGCTCCCGTGCTGCCCCAAGGCACTCCCGAGGCATCCCAAAGCCTTGCTGGTCCATCCCAAAGCCTTGCCGGTCCATCCCGAGGCATCCCGATCCATCTCGAAGCCCTGTCGGACAATCTCGGTCCATCCCAAAGTAAGCTGGAACTCTGCCCGAGTCCAGTCAACAATCCCGGTCCATCCCGAAGTAAGCCGGAACTCTGCCCGAGTCCAGTCAACAATCCCGAGGCATCCTGACGCACGCCGAACCTCTGTTCGAGTCCAGTCAACAATCCCGAGGCATCCCGACGCACGCCGAACTTCTACCCGAGCACAACCGACACTCCCGAGGCACGCTGAACCTCTGCCCGAGTACAATCGACACTCCCGAGGCACGCCGAACCTCTGCCCGAGTATAATCAACAATCTCGAGGCACGCTAAAACTCTGCCCGAGGACGCTCCTGACACTCCCAAGGCACGCCGAAGCTCTGTCCGCATACACCGGTACATCCCTGAAACAATCCCGGTCCGTCTCAGAACACTATTCACACTCAAACACTATTCCCAAGCGAAAGACAGACACGAACAAACATTGGTAAGGCTTCCTTCCATTAATACTTCAATTCATTTCAATGCATAGCATACAATGTAGACATCATATATAGCATGCATTTTTAAAAGCGCGCACACACACACATAAAACTTTTAAAGAAAGAGGGGTATCGAAAGACTCTATTTTACGATATCGAAAGACTTGTTTTTACGAGGCGACTCGGGTGAGCTCTGCTATTCTCTTCCCGAGGCGTAACCTAACTCCGAACTCAAAATCTCATCACACAACAACAGTTTTTAAACTAAGCATTTTCTCAATATTTTTTGCTAAATCAAAACGGCGTGGCGACTCTACAAACAAATACACCGACACCTCCCGACAACCGCGAGATGCCAAGGCCCGCGCGCGAGCCGGATCCGGGTAATTTCAACGGTGTAGCGAGTTTGGCTAAATTAGGGTTTAGGGTTTGAATTAATCAGTGTAATTAAATGAAGCATAACTCGCTACACAGTGTAGCGAGTTCTATACAGTTTGAAGTTTGGCTACATTTTCGATTTTCTCTTGACCGTTCTGTTGACCGGTTTCTTCTCCTTCTTCTGTATGACCGGTTGGGTTGGGGACAAAATTGAAAAAGAAAAGAAGAAAAGAAAAGGAGCAACCGTGGGATTTTTTTCTCAAATAATTTCATTTTAAAATTATAAATTCCATTGTAACTCACATTTGAAACTATTTTCCAAAATGATCAACTTTTTAAAACTCGACCGTTGAAACTCGCTACACCGTGTAGCGAGTTTAGTTAGATTAGGGTTTAGGGAATTAACTAATTAACTGTAATCAATATGTGACCGATTTAATGTCATTACCGATTTATATGCTCAAATATTATTATTTATCAGTTGCGACAATGATCGGCAATGACAAAATCGACAATAATGTTTATCAATTACAGTACATAGGCTACAGTATATAACAACTACACAAACATATCAGTTGCACTCCTATATCAGTTGCGATATAGGTTGCATGCAGTACATCGACTATAGTATATAACAACTACACAACCATATCAGTTGCACTCCTATATCAACTGCGATATAGGATTGCAACCGATATTAAAAAGGGCCAATCGGTCAACACAAAAAAAGGTATAAATTTCTCAATCGGTCAACACAAAAAGAATCGATCAATCGGCTATTATTGCCCAATTGGTCAACAAAAAAAAAGGTATAACTTTCTCAATCGGTCAACACAAAAAGAATCGGTCAACCGAGGTATAAATTTCTCAATCAATCAACACAAAAAGAATCGGTCAACCGGCTTTATATAATTGCCCAATCGGTCAACACAAAAAAATTATAAATTTCTTAATCGGTCAACATAAAATGGTATAAATTACTTTCGTCCCAAAATTAATACTATTTCCTATATCCAAAAAAAAAAATTGCTTCCTTTGTCTTAATTAGGGGTGTGCAACAAAACTAGAAAACCGAAAAAATCGGATCGAAACCGAGAAAACCGGACCGAAAAAACCGAAATCGACAAAACCAAAATGTTAATGGTTTTAACCAATTAAAAAACCGAAACTTTCGGTTTCGGTTTTGGTTTTAAATGAAAAACTGAGCCGATAAAATTGAACCGATATTATTAAAACGACGTGTCATTTTAATATATATATATATATATATATATATATATATAAATTTTCTCTTCTCATCTTGCTTTCGAGTTAAAATTATGCTTATGGTAGTTTAACTGTTACTTGTAGTGGCAGGTGGAACACTTTTATTTGTCATCAAAATCTCAAGTACTTTAGTATTGCATCTTCTCATCTTGCTTTGTTAATGAGTGATTAATAAATTTTATCTTGCTGAATGTAACTATCATAATTCAAACATCAATATATGCATGTTCTTCTCATCTTGTTGAAACCGAACGACACCGAATCAAACCGACACCAAACCAAAACCGAATAAAATCGAAGCTTAATGGTTTTAAAATACAAAAACCGATATCTTTCGATTCGATTTCGGTTTTAGCCTAAAACCGAACCAAATCTGACCGAGCACACCCCTAGTCTTAATGAACATTTTAAAAAAGAATACTCCTACTCAAGGTTCTAAAAAGCGCTAGGCGGATGCTAGACGGGGCTTAGAACTAGGCGTTGGAGAGGGGCCTAGCGCCTAGGCGGGGCCTAGGCGCCCTTAGGCGGGGTCTTTTAGAACACTGCTCCTACTTTACTTGTCTCAAAAATTAATATTCATTTTCTGAGACGAATACACTAATATTATAAACATTAATTTTTACAAAAGAATACTACATCGTCTAAAAAAATAAATAACTATCTTTGTCCCAATGAATATTTTATAAAATATTACTTCATTTGTTTAAAAATTTAATGTCATATATTGAAACGAAGGCACTAACATTACAAACATTAATTTTGTTGGAATAACTATTACAAAATCTCTGCTGGAATTATATAAAACTAATTAAAACAGAAACAGAAAATACAAGAGAAAGAGAATGAATTTGTCGCTGTCCGAGTCGTGTGAAATCACACTCTCCTTAAGACAAATTACGCCCCCTCACCACGTTGTGCTTGAGTTGTTACGGAACGCTTGCCTCCCAGGATGAAACGGAGTAACCGGACGGTGGTTGCACAATTAGACCTCCGGCGAATTGAAGTCGATGCTTGGACGTTATCACCACAATGATTTATGCAGGAGGCCAAGGGAAAGAATTTCAATATGCAACAAATCTGATGGTGGAGAGAATTTGGAAAATCTGTGTATTTTCCCTTTGTTGTTGTGTTCTATTTATATACATCTCCATGGATCAAAAACTGCCAAACCATTAAAACCTGGTTTTAATTTCGTTAATCAATATTGCAATTTAATCCATGAATAAATTAGCAATTAATTTCGGCAGTTACAGGAGCTGAGCAGTTTCTGGGAACCAACAGCTGCTGCTGAGGCGCCCGCCTCGGGCTTGGCCAGGCGCCTGCCTCGGAGAGGCTCGATAGGGCTGCACCTTCTGTCCTTGAGGCGGCCGCTTCACCCAGTTTCAGGCGCCTGCCTCACCGCCAGAAACATTGGGTCAAGTTTTGAAAAAAAAAATGCAAAAAGTGGGCTCGCGTGGACAGGCTATTTCGGAGCTACATTCGTGTCCGCAGGACGCGCATGCACATGAGTTCGGTAGTCCGAAGCCTATTTCGGTCCATGATTTGCACCCCCCCTACGCACCTGTGCGCGAGAGAGAGCCTCTATGTACCACAATCTTACTCCCTACCAAAATGTAGGAGTATTTAAACTTAGCCACTTTTTCATCTTTTTCCAATGTGGGATAACCACATTTTACCCATTCCAACCCATTAACTTTGAGCCTTCATATCTCATTCATTTCTCAACCATTTTGAACAAATGAATATATGATTTCAATGTACTCATGGAGTAGAACACAATCCAACAATCAATTTGTCATTTTAACAAATAACAAATTAAGAAAATAACTCATTATTTCCTTCAAAACACACTTTTTTCCAACAAATTTTTGAGGCAAATGAAGCAGTATTATTTTTTAAAATATTCATTGGGATGAAGAAAGTAATGTTCATTTTTTTGGACAAAAAATGTAGTATTATTTTTTAGTTATTCATTTTGAGTCGAAAGTAATATTTATTTTTGAAATGAAGATTATAATTTTTTATAGAAGTATATTTTTTAAAGTATTTTTTTGAGATTGAAAAAAAATAATATTTCTATTTAGTTTTCTTTATTAATAATTATTATTTTGTAATTTAAAGTGAGACGGAGTTTGTACTTTGGTATGGTTTGGATCAGTTGTGTCTTGGATCGGTCGGTCAACCACTTATTATATTTATATTGATCGGTCACCTTGGATCTATTATATTGACCGGTCTTGATCGGTCGGTCATCCACTTATTATTGACTGGTCACCATGTCAATGATTTACCGATCTTGATTTACCGATCCTTGTCACAACCGATCCTTGTGACCGATTAAACTCGTTACATGGTGTTCCAATTAAAAAAAAGGAAATTCGCCTGCATACACGCGCCTCTGTTGGCGCGTTTATTGCACGCATCATTTTCCTCCCAGTCATGACCTGCCACGTGTAATTTGCGTAGCATATCTTTAGTTATGCCATGGAAGGAAATGACTAAATTGTCCTTGAAATTTTATCGAAATTTTTGACGCTACTACTGTTCATTGGATGACCTGCTTTAATATATAGATAGATATGTTAACAAGTAAAAAGTGTGACATTATTATGGACGAAGGGAGTAATCCATTTGGGGATTATGTTTTATATAAAAGTTTTTGAAATTCATAGGGAAACGATTGTAGTAATAAGTAGTTATTAGATTTTAGTAGTATTTAGTATATTTAATTTAAGTTGATAATTATTTGTACCAACAATTTTTATAATTTATGTTTAAACTAGTGAGTAACCCGTCGAAATTCGACGGGCATATTAAAGTTGAATATTACTTACATAATGTTAAATAATTTTAAGGATCAAAATGATCCTCCAATAACTTGGAATTAACCAATGTAGCCAGAATATAGTCGTCAACGTTGGTCTGACTATACAATAGCATTGATGGGTTATCAATTATATTGTGGCTTCACATTGACACACATTTTCAGACACCAATCGAAATTAATCATCTTATTAATTTCATATTTAAGCTAAACTCTAAAACCCAGAAGATTGTAATAAAGATAAACACAACATTATAAATATATCAAAAAGAGATTGACATTTGAATTCTTAGTAGAACTGGGAAGATCGTTTCCCCCTCTAAATGAGTATAAAGTTGCCCAAGAGTTTATTTCATTGCATATGAAAAAGAGTTCGGATGGCACAATTTAGGAGAGTAATATTCGAAAAGGAAATGAAAAAACTATGACTAATGCCCGAAGCTCTAGTTGGCGTGTACTTTAACATGTACAATGTTCCGGTCCCCATACTTTCCCATAATAATATCAAAATGTAACTCTCCGAGTACTCAATGTTGGTCAACACAAAGTAGGGTAGAAATATTTGCTTTCAACTTTTGCGGCTCTTTTCTTTTAAGATAGAAGTTAAGTGGGATGCTTGGTGACGTTAAGGCCACTTTGCTGCCCCAAGTAATAGAATGAATAAATCAAATCCCAACAACATTTGGGAAGTATCCCAATCATAAGAAAAGCTGAAAGAAGAAATTCATATTGCCTTTATATAAGCAACATGCAGCCCATACAACCCGTAAAGAGAGAAATTTACTTGTTTCAAAACACAAACAATACCATAGAAAATAAATGCATAAAACGGACAAGTTAAGCATAACAAAGTGTGTTTTCCGACGGATAGAAAGCATAAGGATTAAGGAAGATACAATATATACAATCACCCCTTCATATGAATCAAGATTTCATGTATCCATTGAGAGTGGAAGATTACGGTTGGATTGGATTCGAAGCCGCTCCTTCCATAATAACTACACCGCAATTGGGTTGAAGATGGCTATTAGTTATAAGAATCATAAAATGAATAAATAAAACTAATAACGAAAACTAAGGTATATTAAGGGAGTTACTTCATTAAAGTGAACAAAAAATAGACTTCAAATGGTAATGGATAGCCCACATTCAGCAATTGAAGGTTATATCAAGCCTAACATCTTGTAAGCTAATAGAATATGAATAAATGGATTGATTAATAAGAAATAAAATTTATGTATTTGTTAAAATTAATAGTCACCTTAAAAAGCATTTCTTGGGCCATTCAAAAACTTACAACCTTAATGTAGTAGTTGAAGATACATAATAGCCTTGTAACGTTGATTAAAATTTGTGAATAAGTAAAAACCAGGCATGCATTTTAATTTTTTTAGATCAAGAGATCGAACTCCCAGGCAGAGAAGCTTTTTCAAAATTATTTTGAATATCAGGGAAACTTGCTTATTCTAAGGAGGTAATGTCTTTTGTTTTATGCAATTAGAATCTTATGTGCCCTAGCCTACTATGGTGAAGGGAAATTATGGACTATCTCTATCTTGATTTTGTATGGTATGCTTAATTAGAGATGATTGAGGCTATCTCTAATTGTTAGTCCATAAATCCATTATTTGGTTATTGAAATCCGTCGTCCCAAGAAAATAGCCTCATTTGACAAGTCAAACATTAACATATTGTACTTTTGATTTGATATATTCTCTATGAAATGCGCTAACATGGTAACATTTTAGCTTTTGGTGCTATGCATGTTAGAAATGTAATCTTTTTTGAAAATAAAGGAAAAGGTTTTGCTTAGTATGAAGTTTGTTTAAACCAAGAAAAGAAAATGTTTTATGAATGGGTGCCATTGACCTCATCCATTGGGAGAAGGTTATACAAAAGAATGTTTGTTACCTTTAATTTCCCAAAGCTCCATAAATATTCTGACTAACCTAAGAGCTTAGATTTACTTTTTGCGGAAACTATGTCAATGTCGAAGAGTACCCGTGCTTCTAAAATGTCATGAGCAAGAATGTTGTTATATTTCCCAAGAGCCGATATCTTGATACTGATTTCTTTTGATACTACTATATATTTTCTTGTTGGTTATATTTTTCATTGCTAAACGAATGAGCTAATATCAAAGTTAATGTAGTAGTCTCTCTTTAAAACAAATTTATATCCTTACATCTCTAAGCTACCTAGCTGGAAACACCTAACAAATGAGACGCTTTATGCCGTGTGTATTTTCTTATAACTCATAACAAACCCAAACAAATTTCTCATGCACTAAAACGAACTCCCATTATAGCCAAGTACTGGATTCAATAACACCCAAAAGACTCCAGGCTATCGAAGTGCCCACAAAAGCTATAACACACAGACGGACTTAAACCCAAGTAACCCTACGTAATCCTCCCCTTTTTGCCGATTAATGAGCTGAATTCAAGATCGACCCTTCTAACTGAACTGCACAATTTTTTTTTTAACTTTGACAAGAACTGAAACTGAACTGCATAAGTGCTCCAGTGATGGCTCGAGGACATTAAAAGCAGCTTTAAAAGACTTGCTTACAAACACAAAACCTGTGAATCCATGAAAAGGGGCACACCATCACCAAAAGTGAGACCGGGAGCAAGCTCCGAAGGAATTATGCATCCAATGTGGAAATTGGTAAACAGCATGAAAGACCAAACAATTTACTAAACCAAGATAATATAGTAGCCTTGGATAATTTTTTTTCCCATGAGGGGGGGGGTGGGGTGGATGCATTCTCAATTTGACATGAATCTGGATACAAATGTGTCGTGAGTCGGGGACATAGTTACCCGGAACGTGGGACGTTTCGGGACTGGTATGAGGAACGTGACTTAGTAAATTTTGTGTATGTCGGGGGTAGCATCAGTTGGTACGAAAGTTGGGAACGTGGTATGTTATTATTGGAAACATGTCATTAATACTCCCTCTGTTCAATGTTCAAGAGTAAGGTTCTTATTTTTTACAAAAAAAAAATTTCACACTATTGTTGGAGAGTGACTGCCTAATCATACCTTCTCGTGTGCTGGTGACCATAGAAATATGTTGTTGCAAAGATGCAATTTAACACAGTCTATATAGACTTAAGCTTTGATATCATTTTTTTTCTTAATTTTTATTTGATTTTTTTTTATTTTAAGTTAATAAGAAGGCAACTATATATACATACCACATACAGTTACCCCACCCCCTAACTAAATCATGAAAAGTCCCCTTAAGCATTACTACAGAACAAATGAAATAAGGAAGGAGAAGGGAATACCTCAACCAATCGACCGATGTGGCGGAGGGGTAGTCTCTCCATCATCAAATGCATCATCCGCATTTGCTCCTCCCTAAATGCCCGAGCTTGACCAATCTCGTTGTCCATCTTCCCTTCCAATCTTTCTCTCCACATCCGGTTAGTCTCAATCTACGCCTCCACTCTGTTCCGCAACCGACCAAACTCCATCCTCAATCCTCTCACATTCTCTTCAATCGATTCTACTTGCCCCGCCAAGTAATATCTTGCCTACTGTAGGATCCATGTCGTGCATCTCCCTCTCACCTTCATCATCAACTCCTGGCCTATTTGTGGTCCTATCCTCGCTCGATTGAAGGCGGTGAGCGTGTAATAATCAATCTTCGACCCCGATTTCAGATTACGGATGTTCCCTCCCATATTAAGCCACGATATCTCTGCCAACTACTGTGATAAGAATAGGAAAGTTGAAGTTCGACCTTCCCATGTTGTTGGCCAATCGATGATCTCATGTCTCATAATCAATCCGGTGTTTATTACTGTTTCTCGAAACCACAACATGCATCGGTGCCGCTCTTCTCCAACTAACCTCCCCATAGTGTGATGATGGCATAATCCGCTCACAAATAAATCGGTGTAAAATGGCTAACTCCTCACTCCGGATCCCTAGTCTTCATTATGTTTCCCTTTTTGTACCATATAGGGTCAATGTTCACCCCAAATGAGTTCGAGAATCTTTGGGAGGTGCCCCAATATATCCTCCTTTGTCTTCATCTCCCTTATCAACTTCGATACGCACAATTCTCCTCTTTCACATTAGCGGGCATACGTAATACCTATTGATCACTCACCGTCTTGGTATACGGGACCTCCAACCCACGCACATAAGAATTTGGTGTATCACCTCTAGCCCACACATTGGCATAAAACTCTGAACAATTCTATTCAATCCCCAATGGACCGGGTTCGACGCAAGCATCTTCCATTTATAAAAAGTAAAAATATCCTTTAAATTACAACTTTCCAAATCGAATTCCCGTTCTACATTGAATGCATTACCCGGATGATCATTAAAAAATTTATCCGCTTTGTCGGAAACAAACCTATGTTGATCATATTGGGGTTCTTCCACAACAGGGGAACAACCGGGGATTGGGAACACTTTTATCTCTACCCCGTTTACCCATTATAACACCGAAAAATAGAGCACAAACAGATAAAAATTACCGGAACAGAGTCGCCGGATTGTCGCCGGAGTTTTGCCGGAGTTGGAGAGGATGAACTCAAAAAGAAGCCCTTGGTCGTCAATACTTTCCCCACTAATTGTTCCTTCGAAAATCACCCCAAAAAGAAAGCTTACAACCCAAATTAATCTAAGCTTTTAAAGCTTGAAAATTCGTCAATAATGTTGGAATCAATGGATGATAAGGCTTGAAATTAGGTTTTGGAAAAAGATTATGGAGGGTATATGGATTTGGTGGGTAGGGGGTGAAAATTTCAAAGGTTTATGAGAGGATTTGTATAGGAAAGGGATGAAGGGTCGTGTTTTCCATAGAGAAAGGGGGGTAGGGTGCGTAGGTTTTTAGGAAGATATCAAGATAATTGGGAATTCTCCTTTACCCGGCAATTAGTAGGGCTACTGTCCATTGGGAGCGGACGCTCCCCAGGCCTGGGAGCGGTCGCTCCCCTTGGACAGAAACTGAGCATGAATTGTGCAAGAGGTGGGAGCAGGCGCTCCCGTATTTTTGGAGCGGGCGCTCCCTATTTCCAGTAACTTTCATTTGTTTGACATAGTTGGGAGCAGGTGCTCCCTAATTTTTGGAGCCAACGCTCCCATTTTCCGATGGCAAATAATCTTTACAAAGTTTGTCATGTGCTCTCTTTGTAAACGCTCTTCATGTTTTAACAAAAAAAATAATTTGTTGAGAAGAATGCATGTCTAGGCGAGGACCAACAGGCGATGGGGATATTGGCATATCTGTTAGTGCTCTGATGGTTGACAAAGAGAATATGGACCAAATTTGATGCAAAATAATTAACTGTTGGTTTGCATTTACTTATAATTATTGATTTGTTATGCTTATGTATAAAGTACCGGTTAAGGGTCCATAGGCTTTTAGTGAAATTTGTGCGAGGACATTTCGTGCTCATTTAGTGGATGATTATTGATGCCAAATATGGACTTTCTGCTGTAGGTGAAATATCATGCTTTAATTATACAGGCCACCATCTGCTGTCATATTTATGTTTTCATATTTAGATGCAGGAAGTTTTGTGTTTTGAGTTTTACCTAACTAAATCAGTTAACGTCTTGTCAGATTGAGCTAATGAGAAAATCATATTTGTGAATTTGATTGGGAAAGAGTGCAGGATGTGATCAAGAGTATTTTCACCTAGAATGTTGAGAAGATATATCAACATGCAATTTGCAAGAACATATGTAGACCCGGTTCACCTACATTTTATGAAATGATTAGTGCCATAACTTTGTAATCAAGCTTCATTGTCAATGCATTAATATTTTTAAAGGTCTAATGTCATTGATAAGTAGGAACCCCTGGTTAACTCTCATTTTCACTAAGCACTATGGTAGGACCAAATACAATTGTTTGGCTAATGATGGGTTCTCAATAGCCCAATCCAGTAGAGGGGAGGTTGAAGTGTATTTTCCCAATCTGATATCAATTGGAGGGCTCTTGCCCAGCATTTCTTATAAATTAGTTACACAAAAACTTGTAGATTTATATTTGTCAAAGAATCACAATTACAAGAATAAGCCATTCCCTTGCTTGCAGCTTGCCATATGGATTGAATTTCTTATTGGATAGGAAGAATGAAAATTATATTAGTCATATTATCTTGAAATAGGATTTGAATTCAAGAAAGTCTTAGTGGACATTATTTTGGTTGCATAAATCAGTTGCAGAAGAAGGTGCTTTGCCACCAAATCCCAACATAATTGATTGCTGTCATGGGTGGTGTGTTGATACTGGACACAGTTCTTTTCCATATCAAAATCAACTTTTGTGTCTCATAAACTGTCTTCTTGCTTCCCAATTTGAAGTATTTATTATTAAGGTCTCTTTATTATAATGCTTGATATAAGTTGTCTCTAATTGGGTCTGCGATTTTTGCTTAACAAATGCGCTTATCGTAAGCAAATCAAGGAAAGATGATGCAATACAACATTAGAAACTTTGGTCTCATGTCATCATTGTATTTGGAATGTGAAATCGATTTTAGAATGTTATTGACCTTATGACCTAGAGCCTTTGTTATTCCCCATTTTCAATATGATGAAATGAACATCTTCATTAACACAAGATTTTTGGTTGCAGAGAATCACTTCCTCGGGGACATTTAGATCATTTCATCATTGAAAAAACATAGGAACACTAAATATAATCGCAAAGGTCACGAAACTTAAGCAAATATTTCAATGTTAGGAAACAGAAACTTGAGCAAATATTACATCAAATATTAATCGGCAACCAAAATTCAATCCAAGGCTAAATATTGTCCAAGAAAATTAAGAACCACATAGCATCAAGAACCATTAAATGCGAAAACCTCTAAAACATCCACATGAAGAAAATTACCAACCACATAGCATCCCGAAAAGAATAAATCCCTCTTGATTGAGCAAGGCGATAAAAACATTTATACTGCAAATAAGAGACAACAATACTATTAATCATATAGGACATACAATACTTTCACAATTTGTTAATATTTATAGATTAAAATTACCTCACAACTTGTCGAAAATTTCTTTATACACTACATTAGTTGTGGTATCATGCGTCGACCATCATTATCACAAATTAGAACTTTGAGCCCCTTTTCTTGGTTACTCTAGAGATTGCCACATACAACCGACCGTAGGCTGAATGCGGGTCGAGGAAGGAATAGCCCCACGTGTGAAAGTGATTGTCCTTGACTCTTATTTATAGTCATAGCAAAGCAAACGGCCAAAGGGAATTGTCTCCGTTGAAACTTCACGGGAAATTTTGTCAAATCGGATGGGCTCAAGATCATTCTAGGAATAAAAACCTTCATGCCAATATTTTTACCCGATGTCATTTTGCTTCAACTACATGCTTTCCGAGATTGGTGACAATCATTCTTGTTCCATTGCATAGCTCGAAGCTTGATCAATATTCTGAGCAACATGACCATACACCCAACTTTAAGCTTGATAAGGTGATTTGGCAATCCCGGAGCATTTAATCGTATTAAGAAACTCTACGAAAATACATCCTCGTGTCCTTCAATATCTCCATCCTCCTTACGATGCTATCGAACTCATATACTCAACCTCTTCACCGGGCAACAATGACATCACATATTCATTTATAGAATCAACTATTTCATTAGTTGGTGCCAATACGGCTACATTACGAAAAAATCCATCAAGACCGATATTACTGTAATATGTCGGGATACGTATATTGAACGATAGTTTGGAATAGGATCATTGCATTTCTTATAAGAATATCATCGGGTATTTTAAGATCGGCTTCTCCGTCATTTTCCTCTCCGGCATCCCCATCTCCAGGCTGTAATATCCATTCCGCGAAATCTCTAATCTCTAAAGCATACGAAGAAGATGAACCGGCCCTACAGAATATACAATATGATTGATATAAAACATTTTGATAAACAAATAATATAAACATAAAATAGTAATTGTTTTATATGAAATGGGTTTACACGCAATCTCATGTTTTTTGTCAATTTAAGGACCTCGCAGTAGTTCCAAAGTTTAGATGAACTAATGGTAGCATGCACAATATCATTTCGGTTTCCTTTGGGAACAACCGGCAATATTTGCCTAAAATCACCTCCTAATACAACAACTAATCCACCAAATGGCTTATCGGAGTATCGACCATCGATGTGCGCATAATATCACTCAAGCTCCTATCAAGAGCTTGAAGCGGTCTTGTGGGTCATTGGAGCTTCGTCCCAAATTATGAGTTTTTGTTTGCTTAAGAAGTCCACATACATCAGAATCCGGCTTGATCTTACGCAAGTTGAGCTTTCATCGACTGTATTGGTATACCGAATGCAGGTGAGCAGCTCTACCCCTCGGAAGAAGCAAAGAAGCTATACCGCTAGAAGCCACTGGAAGAACTATATCCTTCCTGCTTCTTAAGGCCGAGCACAATGTCTTATATATAAAAGTCTTTCCAGTCCCTCCATAACCATATAAAAAAACACTCCACCATTGCCATTGTCAAGCTGCGAGTCATAATCTTATCATAAACAATTTTTGCTCATCAGTCAAACGGGAATATAATCTAGAGTGCTCGGCTTTCATCTCATCTACGTCGTATGACATTTCATCTAATATGAGCATATTCTCGGCATCACAAATGACTGAATTGATTGGTTTAGGCATATCCTTATAATTTTGGAGAGCTCGTGCAATTAGGCACAAGTAACTTATCAATTTGTTCCAATGCTAAATTTCTAATTTGCTCTTCACTAAGTGTTAAACACTGCAGATAAGGAATATATTTAATTAAGTATGATAATTAAAATATAGCTTAAAAAATAATAACATAATGAACATGATAAATTATATGGACATCATAATATATTTCATAAAATTATCTAATCCAATACATTTGCAGACTTACCTGGATTGTTGAACTTCGTTTGATGCTTGTAGATGATATCATCCGACAAAAGATGCCAAGTTTTATTCCATACATCTTGTGGCCTCGACATACTATTAGACAATAGTAGCATCGCGAAACAGTCTTCTTAAGAAATCAGCCAGACCCCATTCACTTGCTTACATGATTCCATCAACATATTCTTTGTCATCATCTAACAATCCTAGAGCATAACATCTTTTGCTTTGTAATGTCCGTGTACGATGTTGTTTACAGTTTTCAAATCATCATAACATTTAGCACCAAAGCAACATGATTTAACATCAACCTCGAGATAGTATATTTCACGAGATAACGGTATTGATTAAAAGTTATAGGACAACAGATATATGATCTAGGTATAGGTAAAACCAACACACACACCCGAACCACCCCCCCCACGACCATTCAACCTGAGCATGCTCTTTGTTTTGTATTTTATAACTACAGTACATCCGAACAATGGTGCAATATGATTGTCTTTTTGCAGCTGTAATCCCCAAATCAAAAAAATAATTAAAAAAAAAAAAAAACTAAGATTCAATATATAACTATATCCACATGTTTGTAGAAAACTTTATATACATATCATATATGTATGTATGCATGAATGGTAAAAAACAACAGTATAACTATATTAGATGTTATTCAAAACAAAATTGTAGATATTACCTGAATTCATGGGGACATGAAAGATTCATCCAATTGACATGCCTTTCTTTCTAGGACGCCATTCTCGCTTCGATTTATCCCAAACAAAATGTTGGGGAAATTCATAATACTTATCTTGTCGAGCCTCTGGATTCACCATATTGTACTTCATCCATTGTAAAAATTGTGATTGACTAACGGTCGGTTTTATTCACAACATACGGAAGATAATCCCCATCTTTGAAAGGAATACTTTGGTCTCCTTCTAAATGGAAAGACAATCGCTCTACGAAGGTGTCTGTAATGGATATCAAATCCAAATATCCTCCATATAGCTTCACATGCGAAACATAACGGCAATCAACATACCTTTTCACCTCATCATCAACACTGAGTAACCTCACTCCTACTCTGTCACTTCCCTTCTTGATATACTTGAATAAATATTTTATTGACTTGCTTTGGTTACGGTATTCAACGTTGATATGAGCATGATACTTCAACAATAATTACGGATTATAAGGTACAATGTACCTATTATCAAGCAAAACTCCACCTTTTTCAACATTGGCACAGGTGTCTCTCCTCATATAGATATGATATCCATTTTCGTCAACCGATGTCCCTTCATTAAAACTTTTAGGAAATTTCTTTGAGCATTTGTTTTTATCCATGCACGGGGATTTCGGGTTAGCGACCGCATGGACCATGAACCATAAATTCTTTCATGACCTCATATAATTACGGGTTCTTTTCTTTGTCGGGAATCTCTGCACATATCCACTTGTCAACATCCTCGGAAATTCTTGCTTGATCGGTACGTTTTAGAAAAAGAAGAATATGAGCATGGGGAAGACCTCGCTTTTGAAATTCTATGGTGTAAACAATTTGCATTGAATAAGAATGAACATAATTAATATTACGGTACCTCATAAATAAAATTAAATATTGATTGATATATATTCCATCCGTCCCAATATTATTTCTACTTTTATAGTAACAATTTTTCACTTTCGATAAAGATAATAATTTTTTAATTATATTATACATATAAGTGTGATCTAGTTAACAAAATTAGCAAAAATAGTTGAACGGAGGAAACAAATCAATTGTAATAAACAATGATATTCAAATAAAAGCGAATAAAATGAATATATAGTAGTATGAAATAATAACTTACGTGCGGTAGGCTCGCCAAATATTTTCTTCTCCTTCAAATCCTTATCAATTCATCAAGCTTAATTTTAAAAGACCCTACATAGAATATCGGCCTATCTTCGGGTCTTCTCCTCTTTGAAGCAATCGTGTGATCTCTGGCCACTTAGGATTACAAGTAAATGTAATAAAGAGCGACGGATATCTGTCCACTTGCAAATAGCTAACGCATCTTGAAAATTTTGAGTCTTCCACCGCTGACCTCCCGTATATGTCGATGGCAATACAACTCGTGCACTGCGGTGACGGACCGGTATCTCCTCTTGAAACTTGCATTCGTAAGTTTGCTATAAGATTCAATCCTCAGAAGGTTGATTGAAACGAATCCATTGAAGCCTCTGTGTATCCATCATAATATATGCATCAACCACAAATTGCTAAAATAATCTTCCACTTTCCATGAGTTGCGGTCCTTACTGTAAGCCTTTCTTGTAGTCTAAATGATAAAAACTCCTTCAATGAAAGATTGTCACGCTTTCTTGTAGGAGGTTTATTTCTCGGGAATTTCGTATAATATCCATCTTCACCATAAGCAAACAACAATGGATGCGAAGAGGAAGGTAACATGGAGTAAATTCGTGTATTTGTTTTAATTGACCGATCTCTCCTCAACCACTATGTCTCTTACATCCAATGAATCTTCAATATCGCCCTCAATAAGAGCCGCGACTTCGGAAGAGTTTGTCGGCAAATTATACATTCTTCCGATCCTTAGAACGCTTTCCTATCGGTCGAAGACTTACCTCATTTGAATCTCTCAACGAAATACGTTCTGCGGCCATCACTGTACATCTTTGCATATGGATTGTTTTCATCAACCATTTTTCTCAAATCCGCTACAATTGATTTGTCCAAGTCGAAGACTTTTGTTTCTTGTTCATTAGAAATCAATAAATATGCAATTAGTATATATTCGACAAATGATATATACGTAAAGAAAAAAAATGTTATACTACGTTATGAAAGAAACATGCCCGACGGCATTTATTCGGTTTGTTATTTCATTATCGGTGTCATAAATATATAGTTGTGAGAATTGTGGAGGAGCTCCTTCATTCGGCAACAATGATCCGATTCGATGGACATTCGACCTCCCAACTTAAAAGCATAAGGGCCTCTTCCTTGATTTACGCTCTTGTCAATTGTCCCGCCCATTGAAGTAAATGAATACATCATGTTATATGCACGTATGTTATCCATAAAATTTTGGCTTTTTCGTGACTTTTATCTAGGAGATCACGCAAACAACTTAGGCGGATCCTTCAAGGGAGGAATTTGTACTTGACCGTGCATGCAACACAATGAGAATTTAGGATTTTTGGTTGGCTTGTTTTGGAGTCCTCTCTTCGAACCAAAATAAAGCATGACAATGTTCACATTCATAACTGGATCTCCAATATCCCAGGTATCTGTATACGTGAAAAAAATGTACCATTTATACGAATTTCTTCTAAAATGTAGCAAACAAAATACAATTAAATTAACTATTCTTTTAGTACAGTTATATTTCATGAATAAAATCTAAAACATACCTGTTGTTGGTTGTGCAATTTCTTTCATCTTTTTTTCTATTACAACGTGATGTTCTAGCCTTATTTTCTTCATTTGTTGGCAATTCATTTTGAGATTGAATCCTCACTGAATCTAATAAAAAAAATATTGAGTCGGGACTTAGGATGATATGATGATAAGAAATACAAAATAATAAAAAAAATTAACACTTAAAAAATATTCAAATAAGACAAATAGGTTACTTTAATTGCTTTCATTTACCAGTATCACTGTGATGAATTGGGTAATTGCTCTCAAAATTAAAGTTCCTTTTTATTGATTGCAAAACCCCACTACTTTGCTGATTGGTCTAATGGGTCTTCTAACTTCCAAGCTCATTTTGATTAGTGCCGGTTGGAGTGGTATCTATGATAAAGTAAATGTGCAATGATTAGTATTAATGCTATATACTTTTTGCAGTATACAATATTAAAAAAATAATAATTAAATTTTACCTTTTGTAAGATTATATGTAGGAAATATTGGTCGAATTAAATGACTACCGGTATTTGGAGATACACCTGTAAGAAATATAATAAAATAATTAATATTTAAGGAAACACGGTTATCGTTCAAAAACTCAATACAGTATTAAAAATTTTACCTTTAGTATTTGTAACTTTGAAAAGCATATACTGCCTCCATCTATTCTCCAACTCATTTATATACTATTTAACATTTCATACTCACACCACATATCTTTTACCTTTATTTTCTTTTATGAGCATGACCAAAAAATTTGTATAGTTTGAGGTAGGACGGATGAAGTGTTTGTATGAATCTACAATTTATACAAAAAATTAAAATTCATTAATATTCTTACCATTCATAGGGTTAGTGATAGGAAATGTAGGCGTCATTAATTGACTTGGACCTGCAAATAAAATTAAGGGTTGAAATGATTGCTTTTACGTAAATTAATAATGACAAAACTTGATTACAAAACCGTAAACCCAGACAGTAAAAGCAAGTATTACCCGGTGATGTTCTCTTCGTCATTAATTGACTTGTTGGCAAATCATTTTGTGATTGAATCATCACAGAATCTTTGTTGGTGATCTTCAAACACCCAGTAGTTTGGCCAGTTGGCATACCACGCATTCTCAAATATTCCAATTTATTTGTGGCTAATAAATTACTCATATTCGCATCATTGTTTGGAGAAATGTTTTCATTTCCTTGTTGTCGATTGACAGAATTAGAGTAATCAACATCCAATCTTCTTTGCAGTGATTGTAAACAACCTAAGAGAAAATTCATGAAATTAATTATAACATCATTAAACACATTTTCAATAAATAGATTACTGGGGTGAGACTTAGGTTAAATCTAAAAAGAGGCAATCGACTTCCTGGTAAAAATCATGTAATCATCTGTAGATAAATACAACTCATTTATTTCATATTTAAGTTTTCATACTTACAACATATCTCTTATACATTTAAAGGCTCATCGATAAATAAAATTCATCCGGTTAAGTTTGAATTGTACGAAGAGATTGTATGTACGTGAATCTCAAAATTAACTTGTACAATTTAAAAAGAATGGTATTCTTACTGTTCATGTTGTTACTCGTATGAAATGTTGGTCTTATCAATTGTCTTGGACCTGTGGATAACACAAAGGGATTGTAGTAATTGCATTTTAAAAAGGTAATATAATAATAACAAAAAAAAAAGAAAAAAAATATATATTTATGAATACATTCTGAATGACAAAGTAATAAAAAAAATGTAAGGAAGTATTACCCAGGGGTGTTTTCTGTGATTCAATAATCACAGAATCTTTGTTAGTGGTTGTCAAAAATCTAGTAGTTTGGCCAGTTGGCATACCACGCCTCCTCAAATATTCCAATTTATCTGCCGCTAACTCATTACTCAAATTCGCATCACTGTTTGGAGAAATGTTTTCATTTCCTTGTTTACAAATGGCAGCAGAAGGGCAATCAACATCCAATATTTTTTGGAGATATTTTACACCCCCTAAACGAAATTGCATTTTAAAAAGGAAGATATAATACGTCCAAAAACCACAAAGAAGAAGCATATTTATGAAGACATTCGAACTCGCAAAAATCATAAAGACAAAAATTAAAAGCAAGTAATACCTGGGGATGTTTGCGTTGTGTCTTTTTCATTTGTTGGAAAATTATTCTGTGATTCAATGATCACAGAATCTTTGTTGATAGACTTCAAAACTACTGGAGTTTGTCCAGTTGGCATACCACGCCTCTTCAAATATTCCAATTTGTTTGGAGATAATACATTACTGAAATTCGTATCATTGAATGGAGAAATGTTTTCAGTTCTTCGTTGTCGAATTTCAGAATTAGAGTAATCAACATCCAATCTTCTTTTAAGCGAATGTAAACCCCCTAAACTTTGAAGAACCGGCCTGACACGATTTTGAAATTCTAAGCTTGTTGGATTAGTACCCATTGGCGTGGTACCTAAGATAAAATTCTAAGCTTGTTGGATTAGTACCCACCAGGTCAAGTCCTGATGGTTGTCCAGAAGAACATTTGATAGCACAACATGTAGCAGGTATGCAAAGTTCTAATGCTTTTATTTCTGCATTTATGGCATCAATCCTTAAGGTTAACACTTGGGTTATCCCTCTTAGTGCTACAAACCATATTTGTACTTCTCTATCTCTTATGCATTCTGTTGTTCCTCTTCTTATTCCTATTGTTCTTTCATTACCTAATGGTCACAACATCAAAGTGACTCAAACAGGTTCTGATTCAATTAACCCGCATCTTACTCTTCATAAATCACTTCAGTTAATGTATAAAATCCAAAATTTCCTTTAGTTTAATCTTTCTTTAATTCCTTCCATTTCTATCAAAAATAAAAAATCTTAATGATAAAATTGACTCACCGATGGGCAGCAGTTGTTGAAAATGAAAAACCGAATATTCCAAATTTCCTGCTTTGTTATTACACGACCCAGATAAATTTCTCAAAATATCAACTCAGAAATCAAATACTAAAATCCACAATTAAAAACCCAAAATCACATAAACATGAAGAATCAAATACGAAAATCAACTAAACACATCATATACGAAAATCGCACAGATCTGAGAAATCAAATACTTAAATCCACAATCAAAATATTATTCCTTAATAATAATAGTTGGTAATTTGAATATTAATCCCTCAAATCTCATTATCATTGGCCGAAATTTATGCCTTTTTATTGAATATATATACCTCAAATAGCTCTGCCAAATTTTCGAAATTATATCATAATTTAGTATGATTCTATAATGTTATCCTAATTTAGGTAATAACCAAATTTAATCGACCAATGAGAATTTCACATTCTGAAATCAAATTTTATCTTAATTTAGTTAGGATGATTAGAGTCCTATTCCAAGTTTAAAATTTAATAAGATTATATCTATAGATAGAATTCGTAAATCAAGGGATTAGTTAGCATGATTAGAGTACCATTCCAAGTTTGATTGATCAATGAAAGTCAATTTTTCGAAATTCAAAATATTGGCATAACATTCGAAAATCAGATTACACATTCCAAATTCAAAATTTG
Organism: Adenophora triphylla var. japonica; assembly: GCA_022495995.1. Lineage (NCBI taxonomy): Eukaryota > Viridiplantae > Streptophyta > Magnoliopsida > Asterales > Campanulaceae > Adenophora > Adenophora triphylla. The sequence goes on along the minus strand of JAFEMH010002312.1, from coordinate 40,534 downwards.
AATTTGAATTTTGCTTTTTCTAATTTATTTTCGAATTTATCTTCACTCACATGAGAACATGATTACTTGAACATGTACTTTAGGTTATGATGTGAACATGATTACTTGAACATTGAAAAATTATTAATTATTTTAGGTCCTTTAAACTGTATAGCATTTCTTATTGACTAAAACAAATGGAAGATAAAAATGTGTACCACAGAGTAACAACTTTCGAAAAAGACACAATCTTGATTTTCGTGTACATGTTGATCAAATGCTTCTCGCTCCCAACTTCATAACGTTGATAGGGATACAAAGAAAGAATTGTAGGGAAAGGATTTCATACTCACATTGATATGGAAAACATTTTCTGTGTATATATTTTTTTTTTTGGCATGCATTCAAGACAGTAGGATACTTGATGGTAAACTAAAAATTCATATCGTGTTCAAAATATCACAACTTTTCTGAACTACTTGAATTCAATATTTTAACACAAATAATCTTTAAAGAAACACAGGGACTCATAAACATTTCTGTCCTTGTTGGAGGAAATTACCCTAAGCCAATCATGAACATTGTGTTTCTTCAACCATGTTTGTCTTCGTAACATAACTTGACCCATCTCTCCTCTTTTTAATGGAAACATCAGGCAGGCATCTTATTTCATTGACATTGCTTCCCTCCATCAATGCTTCCTATAAGATTTAAAATAAAGAAACATCATGATGATATGCCTTACTACCTTAATCCCAAATTAGCCATAGAAGAATCTAACATAGGTAAATGAGAACTACAATAATACTATACCTTTTGTCAATACACCAACTGTTTGCCGTTGAATTATCAGCCCTATAAGAAGCAGTTTCACATTCGAAAAAGAATATTAAGAACACGAATGCCAGAATCAAACCTCGGTGGAAGCTTGAATGGTCACGATTTCCCTATAAGAAATTCACAAAATGTGTGATTAGCAAAGGACCTGTGTAAGAAGTAATTGTATTGACAACTGAAGACAAAATCAAATAATGAAAACAGATTCTAAAACTAAAAGTTTAACAAATATAAACTCAATTAAAATAAATGAACTGTAAGCATTACCTGCAAAAACTGCATTGATTGCCAATGGTTTCTTGATTTTTCGTTGAGGATTGCATTAGGTCGTAAGCAAGATTGAGCCTTTTGCTTCTGAAGCTATTCTTCCAAAAGACATGAAGCTTCATAGTCTGTTTCTGACGGAGGAATGGAAGGTATGTGCGAAAATATCATAAACATTGCTTCTCTCTTTTTCACAGTGATGAATCTTAACAAATGCAGAGAGAGATTTTATGTGAATAAAGATATCTATCTATCTAAAAATATATAATTTCAAGGACCAAACTGCAAAAAAATGGCTTAAATAAAAGAATATTAAGGACTTAATTGCAAAATATAGGCGAATGAGAATGTGACACGTGGCGCGACGAGGAGCTTGGGAATTCTTCTGCTTTAATATATTATATAGATTTTCAATAAATGATGTTAAAAATTGTATGAAATTGACTTTTATATATAAATATAATTTTATACTCACTTTGTTCCTAAATGAGTGTTGATTTTTTTTTCAAATTTGCTCTTGATCAAGAGCTAATTTGAATTAATTTTTTTCGACATTAACTTAGTAACGAAGAGAGTAATAAGAACATAGAGCTTTTTAAAGAGCAACAACATTTCACAATTGAAATCTCATCCAATACATGGCTACTTCTCTCGATATATTGAGAATGAAATCATTAATTTCATCTCAATTCGCTTCGAAATCACTGTAATCGATCTACGATCTACGATCAACAAGAGGAACCAAAATCGAACACGAATTTATCCTGCCGTTTGTGAAGAATCGGTTGGTAAGAAAAAAAAAATTGGAGACTGATGAGCCCGGACCTTTCAGACCGGGATCAAAGCTCGATCTGGTCCAAATGCCAAATATGACGTGGCATATCCTAGACCGCCAGAGTCAAGACCATGGATAAAGTCAAGACCGCGGACAGCTAGATCGCCAGAGTCAAGACTGAGGACAGTAAGACCGCCAGAGTCCAGACCGCGGACAGCTAAACCGCGACGTAAGGATCGTCGACAAGAGGAACGTCGACAAGATGACCACGACAGCCTTGATCGTCGTGATCATGATATCCAAGACCGTGTCAACTATGTTGACCGCGGTCTCATACCAGACTCCCGGTTGTTTACTACTAGACTCCCGATTAAAGTCAAAGCTAGTCAGACAAAGGCCTGTACCTACACTGACACCAAGAGTCGGCTTGTCCCCATCACATTTAATGGTGGCCCAGGCGCCTACAATGCGCGTAAGGCGCCGCACCAACTCGCCCAATCAGCGACATCCCTCTGCATTGAATATTGCTTTGTTGTACGAGTTCACCAGGCACGGACACGTGTCCTAGGTCAAAGACAAAGTATCCTCCAGGGCTGACATCATCAACATCTCCCTCTTACTATATATAACAACCCTTGTCCCCATGGACAAGGTAAGTGCCAAATCATTATTTGTAAGCCACATTATCTAAAACCTAGCACAACTCACTAAGACATTCTAAAGTCTTATTCTCAGTTATAAACCCTCAGAGATCTTACTCTTACACCCGAGGGCCTGAGCTGGATTAAACTCCGGCTTGGTCTCTAACGCTGCTTATCGTCTTTGTTGTGTTCTAGGTACAAACAAATATACAAGCCAGATATCCCTATACAGTGAGACCCCCAAAAGTCGTGGCGTCATCAGTGATTCCATTGCCGGGAAACGTCCAGTTTTTTCTCGTGTAATCTTGTGTCTTTGTCAAACAACAAACATATTTTTCAAACACTTACATTCCAAAAAACAACTCTTTAGCTTTTTTCCTCAAAAAATGACTGGTATTCCTCTTCAAAATGCCGGTTTTCTCACCCCTACAAGTAATGATCAAGTTTCTCCCTCTCAACTAAATCCTGCCAGACCAAGCACATCAACCTTTAATAGGTTGGGTGACTGTTCTGTCAGCCAAGGATCTCTTACTCCTTCTCAAAGAGACCTTAGGGAAAAACTTGAGGCTGTCCATAAATAAAAGGCTCCTCAAAATCAAAGCCCAAAAAACCCCACCTCTCCTATCACTCATGAGTGTAAGTACCCAAATCTGGCTCATGCCTTCCGGTTAATTTCCTCGGCAATTCCGGTAATTTCCCGGTAATCCCCCGGACTTTCCTGGAGGTCCGGAACAGTTCCGGAACTGTTCCAAACCTCCCAAGGGCTGAAAGGTTCGCTCTAATTAAAGAGAGCACGTTTTAAATGACTTAAGAGTATTCTAGAATATGCCACCTTGCATGATTCTAGAATAATGCTGAGTCATTCTGGATAATGCCGCACGGCCTCATTAGGCGTCGGTCCTTAGCCGCACGGCTACATTAGCTCATTCCAGACTGCCTATAAATAGAGCCCTCCTCTACCCATTTTAACAACAACAAGATCAACAATAAGAACAACAAGATCACCAAAGAATCAACAATATACGAAAACACTCTCCAAAGGCTGTTGGAAGTCCAAGAAGGTTGAAGAAGAAGGTCAAGAAACCACCTCCCTCCTCCTTGAAGATCCCAAGATTGGTCCTTCCTCCTAGCTCAACCCAAAAAAGAAGAGGCCACCATTGGTAACCTCTCACTCCCTTAAACTTGCATACTCTATGTGATTTACTTGCTCATTGCATTCATATAGTATCATTATCTTGCTTGGGATTTGGTAGTTGTCATTTAAAGATCATATCTTTATACCCCCTTTTCCCCCTTTGCATGAAATAGGCATCAATTGCCATTCAAAATGTAGTCATTTAAAGGTGCATCCTTTGCACCTAAATCTCCCCCTTTTTCATAAAAAGTCATCTTCATGCCTCCTTGGCTCATAAAAACGCAATCTTTTTCTTCAAAATGCATCATTTGCATATAAAGATCATGTCTTTACACATAAAGGTGCATCCTTTGCACCCAAAATCCATTTTTATGCATCATTTGCATTAAAAATCATATTTTTATTACAAAACAAGCATCCTTTGCTTTTTCAAAATCCAATCTTTGTGCATCACTTGCATAAAGATCATTTCTTTAAACCAAAATGCATCATTTGCATGAAGATCATTTCTTCTAATAAAAAAAGCATCATTTGCAACCCAAAAATGTCATCTTTTCATTAAAAATGTCATTTTTACATGTATTCCCCCATGTCCCCCATTAGCAAACCTTCGAAACGAACCGGTGTAAAAGATCCTATCTTTACATCGTTTCTTCCATAAAGGGTATCATAATTTCTTTAGAAAAGGATACGCCTTGAACCCTATATCTCCGATTATCGCTTAAGATGAGTACGAAAGCCTCAAGGCTCTACCTTCTTAAGGTGTAGGATTGATGGGCTAAGGACATTCCTTTCCTAAAGAATCCCATCTTGGACTCCAAAAACGATGTCCCTATCTTGATCACGCAAGACCCAAGGTCAAAAAGCGATGATCACAAGTCCAAGATGAGGACGGGATCAAAATCCCAAACACATAAAATCCAAGGAATCCCGAGCGACAACCAATAAATGGTTTGTACGTCCGGAAGATAACTTGGGACATTCCATGTAACGACCCTAACCCTAGGCACAATTTTAGTATTATATTATATGCTTTTAATATTATTGTTAATATTATGTGTTCATTTTATATCTTGGATTTCTTATATTAGGATGAAATGATTGGGAAATTAAATAAAGCATCTTGGAGGAAGTATAAATAGAAATGGATAAAATAAATAAAATGTGGGTAGTTAGACTTTGTGTAGGGGAAGCCTTTAATTATTGTGGCTTGAAGGGGGAGGGGGCCATTTCCCTCATTTTCCTCCCATTCCTCCCCTTAGTCAACTAAGCCCATGCCCTCCCCATCTCTCTTCCATACTTCCCCCATACCCCATCCTCCTCCTCATCCTTTCCTCATAACTTTCTTCTTCTCTCTTCTTACTTCCTCCTACATCATCCATGGAAGCCTCCTCTTCAACCTCATTCTTCTCAAAATCATAACTAATCCAATTCTTCTCCATTTGAAGATTTAATTGTACTTTCGTGTTCGGGATGAAGAGGGGAGCACATTGAGCTAAGAAGATCCTTAATCCACTTCATAATTGCTAGGTAAGTTATTATGACTTCTTTCTAAATATTTCACATTTTATGTGTTAATGAATGTTTTGTGAAAAGAAAAAGGATGTTGTATTTTTAAATAAGGTTATTTGAGTAAGTTGGGTTAATTAAGGATGAATTGATTTTATTATGAAATGGGGGTTTAAGTTGGAAGAATAAGGGTACAAAGAAAATAAAAGGTTAATGACTTTAATGTTGTTCTTGTTATATTGATGATTGTTTTATGCTTTGGAAATTTTATAAGAGTTGAGTGATTTGGTAAATGAAATAGGAGGTTAATGTTCATGGAAGATGATTTAGAATATATGAAATGGGTGGAAGAATTAGTGATAAATAATCTAAGCTTACATTATTTTGGGTTTACATGATTTAAGATGAACTTTGTAAAGCTAGGAATTCCTTTGGGTGTTCTTGAAATTAGGGTAGAGAAAAAGAAAAGGAAATGAAGCTAAGTGGGAAGGGTTGAAATCTGGGGAAATTGCTGGAAGGGCACTTGGGCGGTCGCCCAAGGGGGCATGAGCGGCCGCCCATGCTGTCAGGAACTTGCCTACCTTGAAAACCCTCTTGGGCGGTCGCCCAAGAGGTATGTGCGGTCACCCAAGAGGGCAGAAACTAGTATACATTTGGAACCCACTTGGGCGGTCGCCCAAGTGGTATGGGCGGTCGCCCAAGACCCGAACCTCATTTTAAAGCTGAACCTGAATTAGTTTAGTATGCTTGATTGATCACTTATAAATTGTGACTTCCACTTGGTAAATTGAGCTTGAACCTTCATAGAGACCTTGTGATATAGAATATTGTCCGGAAAAGGGTTGATAAGCTTGAATTGTAACTTCACCAAAGTGGTTCAAACTTGGGAAGTAGGACTTGCACTTTTATTAAGATTATTCGAGGTTGAGTAATGACTTCGTAGAAATGGTTTATGGTTTAGGGTGGCCTTACTTGCTCCCATACCTTGGTGATTAGTTGAACAGTGTAGAGACTATAATTACACTATTGTGTTGGTTAGAAATGTATATGTGTTACATCGTTGTAGTGTATGGCCAGTGTGGATTATTTGGCATATTGATATATTGTATCCCGATTGTGGATTATCTGGCATGTTGATTATATTGTATCCCGGTGGGGATTATGTGGTTATATTGTTACCTTAATTGAATTCATATTCATTGATGGTATTATGCATAGTGTATTAAATGGTTGTTGCACTATGGTATGGATTAGCATGAGTATACATTACCATGTTGTTATATTATTATCCCTTTTTGTGGATTTATTTCAAGTATCTATTATGTGCTTGAACGAGTATATATGATTAGGGGGTATAATGGAATTCAATCAATTATTGATTTGTTCTATAAATGATTGAAGGTTCATTATACCTGTGACCTGCCCCCTCTGTGGCCACAGACTGGGGGTGCTAGCCGTATTGAGCCAAAAGCCTTACAGGCCGCTGCAATTTGGTGTACCGGTGGAATGCTCTGTATGAAGCCAAAAGCTTTACAGTAGCGATGATATTATATGATACTCTGAATAAGGGTCATATAAGTATCTTATTTTCTTATATGGATCTCTGGGGTATGAGACCTATAAGTGGTGAAGGTGCATGGGGGCAATTCACCAAAGAGCGGAGTTTTACTCCCACGTTGTACGACTTATTGTTCAGACGGGAAAGGTAAAATGAGGTAACGTAAGGTGTTTACCGCTTTCATAATGTGTTATGTGCTACCATGCTATGTGTTGCATCTTGTTTGGCATCTTGCTGCATTCATAATAGCTTATTGATATTTATTCTCACCCCTTCCCTTTTACTGCTTTAGATTGTGCTGAGACAGGTGACCTGATCCAGTGAGGCCGGGGAAAGAGTTTGGACTCTTGCTTTTGGGACTTATCAGGATAGGTATATGAGTGGGCTGTCGGGAGTCATATTTAAGTATTACTCTTTTATAAGTTGTAAGGAAAACTCTTTTGTCAAACAATGTTAATTAGGATTTTCAATGTAATTAATCAAGTATGGTTATTAAAGTATTTGTTTAAATTCCTCCAAGTGGAGATATTATTATTTGATTTTGTTTATGGAAAATTTAGAATTGGTTTCTTGTAAAGGCAAATAAAAGTTTTAAAAATATTAGATGGGTTTTCTTAGTTTGAGCTTCTCAAGCTCGGGACACGCGTTAGGTCCCGGGTTGGGGTGCTCACAGTTGGTATCAGAGCTTAGTTTAGAGGTCAAGGGTAGATGTCTAAACTAAGGGGGAATGTGCGGTAATTGACGCCGAGTGTTTAATGCAGGAGTTCGTTCTAATGGCCGAAAGCAATGATGATCAGCGAAAGGTTCTAGGAAATGAAGGAGATATGGGTATATGTGGAATTCAGAATGAAGAGATGATGAAATTATTCAGAATGATTGTACATAATATGGAGACTAGAGGATCAGTTCCGAATCAACCTGAGGGATACCAAAGTGATGGATTAGAAAGATTTGTGAAGATGAACCCACCGAGCTTTAACGGAGATCCGAATCCGTTAAAGGCAGAAAAATGGTTAGCAGAAATGAATAGGATTTTTGAGGTTATAGAAAGTCCCAACAAAGAGAAAGTTAGGCATGCCGTTTTCAAACTTGAAGGTCCAGCTGATCAGTGGTGGCAGATTTTGAAAGGAAATTGGGAGCGGGATCATACGCCCCAGACTTGGGATAATTTCACCAAACAGTTCGAGGATTATTTCATTTTGATGGTTACAAGGGACAAGAAGGAGATCTAATTCTTAGGACTAGAACAAGGGGACATGACGGTGAATCAGTATTCAGTCAGGTTTGAGGAATTAGCTAAGTCACTACAAGGAAAACCGGATTTAGAGACGGAAATTTAGAGACGGACGAAATCTGTAGCTAATTTGGCGACAGATTAGAGACAGAACCAAAAATCAGAGACGTATTCGGATTTCGTCTCTAAATTAGAGACGGATTAAGATTTCGTCTCTAATTCAGAGACGGAACATGAATCCGTCTCTAATTCAGACTGGAATCCGAACTGTCTCTAATATAGAGACGGAATCCGAATCCGTCTCTAATTTAGAGACGAAATCTGATTCCGTCTCTAATTTAGAGACGGATTCAGATTCCGTCTCTAAATTTTAGAGACGGGTTTTGTATATGTCTCTAAAATAGAGACATTCGTAATCCGTCTCTAAATTAGAGAGATTCGTAATCCGTCTCTAAATTAGAGACAGATTCGAATCCGTCTCTAAACTTTAGAGACAGATTTTAACCCGTCTCTAATTTAGAGACAGATTTTTGAATCCGTCTCTAATTTAGTGACACATTCAACATCTGTCTCTAAAATTTAGAGACAGATTTAGTATCCGTCTCTAAATTTGACTTTTCTTCTATATACTTTCATTTGTTTAGTTTTTTTCTATCTTTTTTTATATAACTTTTTCTAAAAAAACCCACTAATTAACAAAGGCTAAAATATTGTTTTCTAGTCAATAAAAATTTAAAAATAAAAATAAAAAATAAATATAGGGTAGTTCGTCCCTCTTTTAACTTTTCTTCTATATACTTTCATTTGTTTAGTTTTTTTCTATCTTTTTTCATATAACTTTTTCTAAAAAAAACCACTAATTAAAAAAGACTAAAATATTGTTTTCTAGTCAATAAAATTTTTTTAAAAAATAAAATATAAATATAGGGTAGTCCGTCCCTCTTTTGACTTTTCTTCTATATACTTTCATTTGTTTAGTTTTTTTCTATCTTTTTTTCTATAACTTTTTCTAAAAAAAACCACTGATTAACAAAGGCTAAAATATTGTTTTCTAGTCAATAATTTATTTTTAAAGAAATAAAAAATAAATATAGGGTAGTCCGTCCCTCTTTTGACTTTTCTTCTATATACTTTCATTTGTTTAGTTTTTTTCTATCTTTTTTTATATAAAATTTTCTAAAAAAAACCACTGATTAACAAAGGCTAAAATATTATTTTCTAGTAAATAAAATTTTTTTAAAAAAATAAAAAATAAATATAGGGTAGTCCGTCCCTCTTTTGACTTTTCTTCTATATACTTTCGTTTGTTTAGTTTTTTTCTATCTTTTTTTCTATAACTTTTTCTAAAAAAACCACTGATTAAGAAAGCTAAAATATTGTTTTCTAGTCAATAAAAAATTTTTAAAAAAATAAAAAATAAATTTAGGGTAGTCCGTCCCTCTTTTGACTTTTCTTCTATATACTTTCATTTGTTTAGTTTTTTTCTATCTTTTTTTCTATAACTTTTTCTAAAAAAAACCACTGATTAACAAAGGCTAAAATATTGTTTTCTAGTCAATAAATTTTTTTTAATAAAATAAAAAATAAATATAGGGTAGTCCGTCCCTCTTTTGACTTTTCTTCTATATACTTTCATTTGTTTAGTTTTTTTCTATCTTTTTTTCTATAACTTTTTCTTTAAAAAAACCACTGATTAACAAAGGCTAAAATATTGTTTTCTAGTCAATAAAAAAATTTTTAAAAAATAAAAAATAAATATAGGGTAGTCCGTCCCTCTTTTGACTTTTCTTCTATATACTTTCATTTGTTTAGTTTTTTTCTATCTTTTTTTCTATAACTTTTTCTAAAAAAACCACTGATTAACAAAGGCTAAAATATTGTTTTCTAGTCAATAAATTTTTTTAAAAAATAAAAAATAAATATAGGGTAGTCCGTCCCTCTTTTGACTTTTCTTCTATGTTCTTTCATTTGTTTAGTTTTTTTTCTATCTTTTTTTCTATAAGTTTTTCTAAAAAAAAACCACTAATTAACAAAGGCTAAAATATTGTTTTCTAGTCAACAATTTTTTTTTTAAAAAATAAAAAATAAATATAGGGTAATCCGTCCCTCTTTTGACTTTTCTTCTATATACTTTCATTTGTTTAGTTTTTTTCTATCTTTTTTTCTATAACTTTTTCTAAAAAAACCACTGATTAACAAAGGCTAAAATATTTTTTTCTAGTCAATAATTTTTTTAAAAAAAAATAAAAAATAAATATAGGGTAGTCCGTCCCTCTTTTGACTTTTCTTCTATATACTTTCATTTGTTTAGTTTTTTTCTATCTTTTTTTCTATAAATTTTTCTAAAAAAAACCACTGATTACAAAGGCTAAAATATTATTTTCTAGTCAATAAATTTTTTTTAAAAAATAAAAAATAAATATAGGGTAGTCCGTCCCTCTTTTGACTTTTCTTCTATATACTTTCATTTGTTTAGTTTTTTTCTATCTTTTTTTCTATAACTTTTTCTAAAAAAAACCACTGATTAACAAAGGCTAAAATATTGTTTTCTAGGGTATAGGGTATAGGGTATAGGGGTTAGGGTTTAGGGTTTAGGGGTTAGGGTATAGGGTTTAGGGTTTAGGGGTTAGGGTTTAGGGTTTAAGGTATAGGGTTTAGGGGTTAGGGTATAGGGTATAGGGTTTAGGGTTTAGGGTTTAGGATATAGGGTATAGGGTTTAGGGTTTAGGGGTTAGGATATAGGGTTTAGGATTTAGGGTATAGGGTTTAGGGTTTAGGGTTTAGGGTATAGGGTTTAGGGGTTAGGGTTTAGGGTTTAGGGGTTAGGGTTTAGGGTTTAGGGGTTAGGGTATAAGGTATAGGGTTTAGGGTATAGGGTTTAGGGTTTAGGGTTTAGGGGTTAGGGTTCAATTGGGGTTTAAACCCTAAATCCTATACCCTATACTCTAAACCCTAAACCCTAAACCCTAACCCCTAAACCCTATACCCTAAACCCTAAACCCTATACCCTAACCCCAAAATCCTAAATCCTATACCCTATACCCTAAACCCTAAACCCTATACCCTATACCCTAAACTCTAAATCCTAAATCCTATACCATAACCCCTAAACCCTAATCCCTAAACCCTAAATCCTAACCCCTAAACCCTAACCCCTAAACCCTATACCCTAAACCCTAAACCCTATACCCTAACCCCTAACCCCTAACCCCTAAACCCTAAACCCTAACCCCTAAATCCTAACCCCTGACCCCTAACCCCTAAACCCTAAACTCTAAACCCTAAACCCTATACCCTAACCCCTAAAGCCATAGAGATGAAAAACACTTTAAATGTCATTTAGAATGTAGAAAAAAATTAAAAAAAAATAAACGAGGTAGCCGTATACCATTTTCACAAGATCGGGACACATTCCTTAAATCCCTAAATAATGGCACATATTTGTAACTCAATTTTCATTTGGATTTTGAGGAAAGTCATAAAGATGAAAAACACTTTATTGTTATTGTTAATAAGTATTTTTTTATAATTTATTAATATCAATTATTATTTAGGTATATTAATATTTCTTAGAATTTTAAATTATTAAATTATTATTAATAAATTTAAAATAATTAAATTAATGAATATTATTATTAATTAATAACATTATTATTTTTGATGTTATGTATTATTACTAGTTATTATTAATATTATTATTAATAATATAATAATATTATTATTAATTATATAATAATAACTATTAATATATTCAATTATACAATTGAATAATTAACAATAACATCATTATTAGTCTTATTATTAAGTATTATTACTAATTATATGATAATGTTATTATTCTTGATATTAGGCATACTAATATAACTAAAATTTTGGGTAAATCAAATAAAAGTATGTAAATATTTTAGATAACTTTTTGTAAATTTCAGTAATAAAAAAATCTAAAATATTTTTTCCTATTCAATAAAAAATAATAAAAATTACTAATATTATTAATACTATTATTAATATTATTACTGTAGTAGGATAAAAAAATCTAAAATATTTTGTAAAAATATTTTTTGCTATTCAATAAAAAATAATAAAAAATAATAAAAATTACTAGTTATTATTAATAATTAATATTAATTAATTAATTAATTATATAATTAATAATTTATTAATAAATATTATTAATAATAAATATTATTATTCTTAATATTAGACACAAATATTTTAGTTAGTGTATAATATAGTGTGAAATAAATATAAGTACGTGTAATGTGGCATTGTTTGATTGGATTTTAAAATTTCACGGGGATTATGGGCAATGCAAGATCCGACCATTCATAACATTTAATCAAACGGTCCAAAATCATTTAAACAAAACCAAATACTCCAAGTCTCCACCCTCTCCCTATTTCTCTCTTTCTCTCTCTCTCTTCAGTTTTCATTTACAGCGCCTGGTTTTTTTGGCACCACCGTTTTCTCTCTCTCTCTCATTCCCACAGCTCCGTCACCGTCCCCTTCAGCTTCCCCCTGTCTCCCTCCGGCGCCACCACAGCTACTGATCCCTTCGCCGTCCGTCACTCTCTCTATTTCTCTCCCTTCAACAAACACAAACAGCCTCTACCGTCACCTCTCGCCGCCGTCACCCTCCGCCCTCCTCACTCTCTCTCTCTCTCCATTTTTAGTCTCTGTCGAACCTCGGTGGAGCCAATCGAGGAGCAGATGGATCGAAGCAGCGGCAGATCCGGCGACTAAATCAATCTTTAACACAACAACGAACTATGAAATTGGGTTTGGTTTTTTAGTTTCTGTTTTTCGATTTTCGTTTTGATTGATCTGTTTTTGCGATTTGTTTCAGTGCTTGATCTGTTTTTCAATTTGTTTTCCATTGTTGAGTTTGGTTTTTTGGTGGTGAATCTGGTGATGGTGGCGAATCTGGTGATGGAGCCGCCGGTGATTGAGACGGTGGTAGGGAGGTTGGTGGTGGTGGAAGTATGAAATTGGAAGTGGGGTTTTTTGAACATTTCGTCAAGTTTATTGAACATTTTGTTAAATATTTAACTCACATTTCGTTAAATATTTAACTCGGGTTAGTTTATTTAATGGTGGAAGTTTGTGAGGACTTTTTGAGTATAAAAGAAGTTTAGGGATCAAAGTGTAATTATGAAATATCAAGGACTTATTTGAGATTAATAAAAATTAAGGGATTGATTTGAGAATAATAAAAATTAAGGGACTGATTTAATATATATTTAAAAATATATATTAATATATTTTAAATATATATATATATATTTAAAATATATTAATATATATTTTTAAATATATATATAATTTTTTTATAAAAAATATCAATTTAGCTACGGAAATATCCGACGCTAAAATGGTTCGAAAATAAAACGAGAATTTAAATAGAGACGGAAAATCTGTCGCTAATCCGTAGACGGTCATATCTGTAGCTAATTTAGACACGGACATATCTGTCTCTAATTTAGCGACGGACATATCTGTCTCTAATTTAGAGACGGCCATATCTGTCTCTAAATTAGAGACGGATATATCCGTCTCTAAAATAGCTACAAAATAGCGACGCCCAATTTAGCGACAAACCTGCATCCACGGAATAGCTACGGAACAAATCCGTAGCTAAACACGATTTAGCTACGGAATCTTCATTTTAGCTACGGAATTTGCCGTAGCTAAAATCGATTTTCCTTGTAGTGAGTGTTGCCCTCATTTGGTACCGCATGAAGCGAGAAGAGTTCATAGGTTTATAAAAGGTTTGAGGATTGAGTTTAGGAAGAAATTAGTGATTGATAACTTCACCAATTATCAGACAGTCATAGAGAGAGCTTATAAGATCGAGTATAGCATTGAGGAAAATAGTGGAAAATTGGAAGGTGGGATTGGAAATAAGCCAAAGTATCTAGGACAAGGATCCAAAATCATTAGAGGACAGCCAAGGACTTTAACTCCAGGAAGTGCGAGAGGGGAACTTGTGGTAGCTTCTTCGTCTAGGCCAATATCCAAACAGTATGGGATGATTTGTAAATATTGCAAGAAGATGGGTCATTCTGAGGACAAATGTTGGAGTAAGCAAGGGAAATACTTGAATTGTGGAGCAACGGGACACTTTAGGAGGAATTGCCCAAGGTTGCAGTGGGGACGAGCTTTAAGCAGCGGTCAGCCGGGTGGACGACAAAGAGGTGGTACCAAAAGAGATAACGAAGGGGAACCGAAAGAGAAGGTTTGTGATCGAGTGTGTGTTTCGGATCCAGGAGAGATAGATTCCTCAGGAGTCACTAGAGGTAAATTTCCTGTCTCAGAAGTAGGAGTCATATTTTATAGATCTTGTTTCATATCATTATGTGTGGCATAGCATGTGGCTTCTATGTGGCATGCATTACTTGATATTTTATTTTATTGTTAGAGGATTCTGCTCTTATGAGAGAATACCTCGAATCTCCTTTGGTTTACCACGATGGTGATGTGGTTTTAGCTGGACATGTATTGCCAGTTGATTTAGTGTGATTACCGATGTGTAATTATGATATATACTTGACCTGGAGGGTTAAGTAGTTGTGCTTTGGTAGACTATCATAAGAAGTAAGTTTCCTTTTCTATACCCAATTTGATTATATTGGTATTTGATATAGATAAACCTTTATATGGTATTCTTGTTATATATGCGTTTAAGCCAGAAAAATTTTGGTTAAAAAGTGTAAAAGATATTTGGTAGGTGTTAGACTTGCATAAGAAGTCTTTTCAAAAATTTTATGTACTCGTTGTGAGTAGATGGTATTGGTGCTTCCATCGAGGTATCTCATGTGTTGGTTATGGGTATGATAAGCAGAATTTTTAAGCCTTATTTTGATGGCTTTATGGTAATTAGGATTGATGGTCTCTTTGTTAATAAAAGTTCCGGGAAGATCATGAAAATCAATTGAGAGTTGGGTTAATGATTCCCGGTGAGGAGTTCTTGTATGCAAGGTCTAGCTAGTGTGAGTTGGCTCGAGAAGATTTCGAATTTTGGGTTCTATAGTTTTAAACTTGGAAGTTACCATGGATCTTACGAGGATTGTGTCCGTGATCTTTGGGTTGGCAAGTGCTATCGAAGGAATTTTTAGGAAATTCTTGAGAATGATAAAATCGTTGGTTTAGTTAACTTGGAAGAATATCAATGGTGTAAGATGTAATAAGGATGAATCATATTGATAGAATTGGAGAATAGATTGGCTATGGATCCGATCCTTACCTTACCTAGTGGATGTGAGAACTTTGTGAATTTTAAGTGTTTATTCAAGAAAGATTAGGTGGTGATATTATGAGGTATGGAAAGTGATAGCGTATGTTTCGAGGAAGTTAACTTAGATTAAGCGGAAATTTTCTTATTCCTCACTTGAGAGTGACTACAATTGTGTTGCGTTATCTAAGTAAGAATCTTATCTTTTTGAAGTTTCCTTTTGGGATTTGTGACCGACCCTATGAGTTTAGAGAAATTAGTTATTCGAAAGGAAGAGATTAGCAAGCCGAAGCGATGGGTGGAACTATTAAAATATTTTAATTGCGTCATTTTATATTATCCGGAAAAGTTATTGTGATTTCGAATGCGATTAGCCGAAAGGCTTATGTGTCGTCAAGTGTATCCTTTGAGTCGTAAGGTGAGATATTGTTGCAAATAGTCAAGTTAGACCCATAGAATGTGGAGACTTTAAGGGAAGTTCAGCGGTGATTCAGAATTTAATAGGATTAGAGGATAGTTTCAAAATGAGAAAACTATCCAAACACTTGAAGAATAGATGGTGTGTGGAGTGATAGATGTCTTTTCAACTTGAAAGGTTTTATTAATCTTAGTGGAGTTGAGTATAATAGCAGCTTTGGTTTAGCATTGAAGGGGTACTGTATAAAACGTGATATGGAAAATTTATTTGTATGATCCTTCGTACGTATGGAGTTCTTCAATTAATGAGGTTTAGGCGGATTTGACCTATGTGGGAAAACGTTGAAGAGTTATTAGAATTACAATTACGGGATTTAATTCTAGAATATTTGGGTTGTGAGAATGTATAGAAGAATCATGACATTAAGGAAACTATTTGAAGGTTGTAATTTGAAATGCCTGGGGAAGTAGCCTTTGTTATTGATCATTAAGGTAATCAGGTTTAAAATTCGGGATGAATTTTCTTTAAGGGGGAATGAGTGTAACGACCCTAACCCTAGGCACAATTTTAGTATTATATTATATGCTTTTAATATTATTGTTAATATTATGTGTTCATTTTATATCTTGGATTTCTTATATTAGGATGAAATGATTGGGAAATTAAATAAAGCATCTTGGAGGAAGTATAAACAGAAATGGATAAAATAAATAAAATGTGGGTAGTTAGACTTTGTGTAGGGGAAGCCTTTAATTATTGTGGCTTGAAGGGGGAGGGGGCCATTTCCCTCATTTTCCTCCCATTCCTCCCCTTAGTCAACTAAGCCTATGCCCTCCCCATCTCTCTTCCATACTTCCCCCATACCCCATCCTCCTCCTCATCCTTTCCTCATAACTTTCTTCTTCTCTCTTCTTACTTCCTCCTACATCATCCATGGAAGCCTCCTCTTCAACCTCATTCTTCTCAAAATCATAACTAATCCAATTCTTCTCCATTTGAAGATTTAATTGTACTTTCGTGTTCGGGATGAAGAGGGGAGCACATTGAGCTAAGAAGATCCTTAATCCACTTCATAATTGCTAGGTAAGTTATTATGACTTCTTTCTAAATATTGCACATTTTATGTGTTAATGAATGTTTTGTGAAAAGAAAAAGGATGTTGTATTTTTAAATAAGGTTATTTGAGTAAGTTGGGTTAATTAAGGATGAATTGATTTTATTATGAAATGGGGGTTTAAGTTGGAAGAATAAGGGTACAAAGAAAATAAAAGGTTAATGACTTTAATGTTGTTCTTGTTATATTGATGATTGTTTTATGCTTTGGAAATTTTATAAGAGTTGAGTGATTTGGTAAATGAAATAGGAGGTTAATGTTCATGGAAGATGATTTAGAATATATGAAATGGGTGGAAGAATT
Source organism: Adenophora triphylla var. japonica (assembly GCA_022495995.1). Taxonomy (NCBI): domain Eukaryota; kingdom Viridiplantae; phylum Streptophyta; class Magnoliopsida; order Asterales; family Campanulaceae; genus Adenophora; species Adenophora triphylla. The sequence goes on along the minus strand of JAFEMH010002312.1, from coordinate 23,536 downwards.
AGTGATAAATAATCTAAGCTTACATTATTTTGGGTTTACATGATTTAAGATGAACTTTGTAAAGCTAGGAATTCCTTTGGGTGTTCTTGAAATTAGGGTAGAGAAAAAGAAAAGGAAATGAAGCTAAGTGGGAAGGGTTGAAATCTGGGGAAATTGCTGGAAGGGCACTTGGGCGGTCGCCCAAGGGGGCATGAGCGGCCGCCCATGCTGCCAGGAACTTGCCTACCTTGAAAACCCTCTTGGGCGGTCGCCCAAGAGGTATGTGCGGTCGCCCAAGAGGGCAGAAACTAGTATACATTTGGAACCCACTTGGGCGGTCGCCCAAGTGGTATGGGCGGTCGCCCAAGACCCCAGACCTCATTTTAAAGCTGAACCTGAATTAGTTTAGTATGCTTGATTGATCACTTATAAATTGTGACTTCCACTTGGTAAATTGAGCTTGAACCTTCATAGAGACCTTGTGATATAGAATATTGTCCGGAAAAGGGTTGATAAGCTTGAATTGTAACTTCACCAAAGTGGTTCAAACTTGGGAAGTAGGACTTGCACTTTTATTAAGATTATTCGAGGTTGAGTAATGACTTCGTAGAAATGGTTTATGGTTTAGGGTGGCCTTACTTGCTCCCATACCTTGGTGATTAGTTGAACAGTGTAGAGACTATAATTACACTATTGTGTTGGTTAGAAATGTATATGTGTTACATCGTTGTAGTGTATGGCCAGTGTGGATTATTTGGCATATTGATATATTGTATCCCGATTGTGGATTATCTGGCATGTTGATTATATTGTATCCCGGTGGGGATTATGTGGTTATATTGTTACCTTAATTGAATTCATATTCATTGATGGTATTATGCATAGTGTATTAAATGGTTGTTGCACTATGGTATGGATTAGCATGAGTATACATTACCATGTTGTTATATTATTATCCCTTTTTGTGGATTTATTTCAAGTATCTATTATGTGCTTGAACGAGTATATATGATTAGGGGGTATAATGGAATTCAATCAATTATTGATTTGTTCTATAAATGATTGAAGGTTCATTATACTCGTGACTCCGCCCTCTGTGGCCACAGAGTGGGGGTGCTAGCCGCTGTATTGAGCCAAAAGCCTTACATGCCGCTGCAATTTGGTGTACCGGTGGAATGCTCTGTATGAAGCCAAAAGCTTTACAGTAGCGATGATATTATATGATACTCTGAATAAGGGTCATATAAGTATCTTATTTTCTTATATGGATCTCTGGGGTATGAGACCTATAAGTGGTGAAGGTGCATGGGGGCAATTCACCAAAGAGCGGAGTTTTACTCCCACGTTGTACGACTTATTGTTCAGACGGGAAAGGTAAAATGAGGTAACGTAAGGTGTTTACCGCTTTCATAATGTGTTATGTGCTACCATGCTATGTGTTGCATCTTGTTTGGCATCTTGCTGCATTCATAATAGCTTATTGATATTTATTCTCACCCCTTCCCTTTTACTGCTTTAGATTGTGCTGAGACAGGTGACCTGATCCAGTGAGGCCGGGGAAAGAGTTTGGACTCTTGCTTTTTGGACTTATCAGGATAGGTATATGAGTGGGCTGTCGGGACTCATATTTAAGTATTACTCTTTTATAAGTTGTAAGGAAAACTCTTTTGTCAAACAATGTTAATTAGGATTTTCAATGTAATTAATCAAGTATGGTTATTAAAGTATTTGTTTAAATTCCTCCAAGTGGAGATATTATTATTTGATTTTGTTTATGGAAAATTTAGAATTGGTTTCTTGTAAAGGCAAATAAAAGTTTTAAAAATATAAGATGGGTTTTCTTAGTTTGAGCTTCTCAAGCTCGGGACACGCGTTAGGTCCCGGGTTGGGGTGCTCACATTCCATCCTTTTCTTTCCAAACACACGCACACAAGAAAGCACGCAAGCAAGCATGATAAATAGAATCTCGGGAGACTTGCTCCGGCAAGGCACCTTGGGTGAACGCCAAACGTTCTTCCCAAGGGGTAACTTAACCTCCGAACCCAATTAAAACCTTTTTTCAAAGTTTTGAGGTAATCAAAATGGCGTGGCGACTCCGTTTTCAAGTTTAAACCGGATGTCTTCAAACTCGCGTGAATCCAACGAAAATTTGGGCACACATTCACAGTTTAGCGACTCCGCTGGGGAAATCCTAAAGGAGAAAAGCTCTCATTTTCAAAAACAAAAACGATACTTGGTATATTGGTGGAAACCACTTAAACTTCCTGTATCACTCCCTGATTTGGGAGTTGGGATAAACGGTGGTCTAACAATCCCACGTACCAGTATCTCTTTTTTCGAAAAAAATAAAAAGCTTTTCCCTTTGAGCGGGTTAGACTCCCTTCACGGGTTCCATCAATTATGCTTGCTTTCTTTACCTTACATTGCATCATTTGCATCTTGGATTTTATGCATACTCTGCGTACTCTGAATTGGAAAAGCAACTTGAAAAAGCAAAAAAGGAGTGGAACCTGGAAAATTGATCCATGCAGTCATACGGCTCAATCCTCCTTGGATTCTGACCGGATGACCTCAATGGAAATTCCACCAGGAAAAATCAAGGTTAATCTGGCAGTCCTAGCAGCTTGGGGCTATTCAAACTTTCATGATCGACGGGCTTCCTTAAAATTTACGTGCTTAACTGTGCATTCTCCCCCGTCCCGAAAATCATTCCTTTAAAACACATTTATGAAAAATTCTGTTTTAACTCAAAAAGGAACATTTTTAGGAGACCGCACACTACGCGCACCTGATATATCCTGTACACTTTGCATGCACGTCCTTCAAACCCGAGGGTGGTTCCAGTTGCAGTCACGGAAAGCCTTACGATGCTTCCGGGCGCGCACGGAATCATCCCAACCTCCCCATGGCAGCCAGTGTCGACCAATGCACAGTCCGTGTCACACGTTTCAAAAAACCGTGACTTTTGGTTGGTTTTTGGTCTAGTCCGTGTCATATAGCCCAGTTGCATATCCTCGTAAAGGTCAAGCCTTAGTTCATAACGGAAGTCAAGATTTTTCGCTCAAGCGAAACTCTGCCGAAATTCCGACAAGGAAAAGTCGATAGAATCTTGACTCCGACATTGACTTTGGCCTTGACCCGCACGGAATGCGTAAGAGTCGAGACCGAGTCCTTGCCAAATCCAAAGATCTTTCGCTCAAGCGAAGCTCTGCCAAAATTCCGACAAAGAAAAAATTGGCAAGATCTTGATCCGGCATTGACTTCAATTCTGACTCACGCACAGCGTATGCAACGAAGTTCAATGTGACACTGCGTCATCCGGATTTTACCGCCCGACCCATGCCTATTATCTTCTCGGACATTACCGAAAGTCGAAACGTCATTCGCTCAAGCGAAACTCTGCCAAAATTCCGTTAAGGCATAGAGACGAGACTCTCCCGGTACTGCCTTGACTATAATCCGCATCGCTCGTACGTTAAAAGTTCCTATGACCCGCTAGACCCATTAGGAGCGTTCTTTACTCTCGGTCGATGGGATCCGCGTGCCCTATAGGACCCTCGCCCGGGGCTGTCCACCCTGGGAGGTCGAAATACAGGTGGAATACGAGGGGCTTATAGACGTAGTGACGGAACCCACTGATCCAGGATCTAGAGTAGTTGCGAAAAAGAAGGGCAAACCCCCTTTTCCAACCAAATAGAAATTAAATAAAAACATTGTTTTAAGTAAATTTGAACAATTAATGTAATCATAATTGCTTGGTCCTATCTCTGAAATCCCTAATCGAGACCCCCTCGGTCCGATTTCCTATTTTCCTATCCCGACCTTTCCTGGTCAAATCCCTAATCGAGACCCCCTCGGTCCGATTTCCTGTTTTCCTATCCCAACCTTTCATGGTCAAATCCCTAATCGAGACCCCCTCGGTCCGATTTCCTGTTTTCCTATCCCGACCTTTCATGGTCAAATCCCTAATCGAGACCCCCTCGGTCCGATTTCCTATTTTCCTATCCCGACCTTTCATGGTCAAATCCCTAATCGAGACCCCCTCGGTCCGATTTCCTGTTTTCCTATCCCGACCTTTCATGGTCAAATCCCTAATCGAGACCCCCTCGGTCCGATTTCCTATTTTCCTACCCCGACCTTTCATGGTCAAGTCCCTAATCGCAACCTCCTCGGTCCGATCTCCAATTTTCAATCTTGACCTTTCAAGGTCTCATCTTTTCCGGTCAATTAGGATTAGGAGAAAATGTGTTTCGAGCAAAAGTTAAAGCGATAAGTGCATGTTACTTGAGCCTTCAGCCTAAACACTTACCTCCGAGTCTAAACCTCACCTGTCCCCGAGTCTAAACCTTGTCTATCCCTTTCCCGCAGCGAGAAAGAAGTAGGTGAGAATACCGGGTCAGCGGCTTTTCAGCGCAGAAAACCCTAGGTTCAGACAGTTCGACAGTTTTGTCAGCTCAGAGAGTCAGGATGGCAGATTTGACAGAGAACAGTGAGGGTACAGGAAATCAGACGGTTAGGAAGGAAGAGTTAGTCCTGGCTTTGGAAAATGCCCATAAGGTTCATGAAGAACAGCTGTCATTGCTCATCGGTCCTCTTCGCCGCTATGGGGTTCAGGTAGCAGTAGAATCAGACGGTTCTCTGGTAGTGGTCGAAGATGAGACTTCAGAAACAGTGATTTCAGTCCCTTCATCCTATAACCAAAACCTTCCATCCTACAGCCAATACCTTCCTCCATCTGCATACGATCCCTTTCCAAGGACCACTCCTCCTCAGTCCTTCCCAACATCCCAGCTCATCAGAGCCATATCACCCTCAGCTCCTCAGAACGGATTGGGTTTCACCCCACTTGTCCCTCAGTTTCAGCAATACCTGCCAGTTTATGCTCCAGCTTCACATGATCAGTTCGAGCTATGTGGCTATGTTCTGAAGCCCCTATACCTACCTGAACGCGATCATGAGTTACCAAAAGAGGATCTGGATGATTCAAGTTCTCAGCTGTCACCTACCGGACTCAGTGAATTCACCCATCAGTGTCACCAGTCTGTTACTGTGGTTCCCTCTGCTGATAAAAGTCCTGTTGCGAGAGTCCCCGTTGACCCCCATGTGGCAATACTGATGGAGCAAGTGAAACAAATGCAAGAGAAGCTGGACCTTATGATGAGTATCAATACTCCCTTGACCCAAGATGTCGAACCAGGCAAGGAAATGACTCCACCAAACATAACCCAATGCCATCAGTACCAAGCAGCAACCGTACCCAGCTCAGCACCAGTTCCTCACAAAGGAAAGGGTGTCGTAGCCTCCTTCAGCCAAATCCAACAATGGAACCAATTGGACAATGAAGATCAAAGTCTTGAGAACAACAAGGTCTCCCAAAAACCTCGCTCCCTTCACTTTGACAATGCAGAGATGCCTTTAAGCAAGATTCTGGAAGAGCTAATGAAAGAAAAGCTGATAAAGCCACTGGAGAATTGGAAGCCCAGGAACCACAATGTTCAGTTGGATGAGTCTAAGCATTGTCTTTTCCATCAATACCCTGGACACGACACTGATGATTGCACCTATTTGAGATATGAGATCCAGAAGTTGATGGAAGATGGGAAGCTCAAGAACCTCCATGGACCAAAGACAGAAAGTTATGATAAGAGGTCAATTCAAGAAGTGCAAGGTCAGAAACGTCAGCATGATGTTGGGATGCCCATGAGCAAAGTTTTTGACAATTTGGTGAAACGAGGCCTTCTCACACCTCTCAAGAATTATAAGCCAAGAAACCCAAGTAGAGTTGACAGGACCAAGTTCTGTGAGTATCACAAGCATTATGGTCACGTGACAGACAGGTGTGTGGATCTGAAGGAAGAAATTCAATGGTTGATCTACGAAGGAAAGTTCAAGCTCCCTGGCAGTCCAACCAGCGAAGAGTAGCTAGACTAGGATCTACCTATCTTTAAGTAAGACAAAAAATATAGTCTCTCAGTCAACCTTCGTAGGTTCTAAGTACTTTTCTCTTTCAATCAAGTCCTCCACGGACATTGTAATTAATTCTCAAATTTTCTATAAAAGAGTCTTCTTCTTTTCTTACTAGACTTAAGACATTATTTGCACACCTACATTACATTTAATGAAATGGTTTTATTTTATATGATCACTGGCATTGCTCAACAAATAATCTCTCGAAATAATTAACATTTTGATTAATCAGTGTGAGAAAGTCAACTAATGCCATCAAGCCATACACTTTCCTCACCCCACAAAAAGCCTTCATCAAGCCATACACTTCCCAAACCATGTCCTCACCATCACCTTGACCAAGTCAACGACGGCGGCATCATCAAGGGACAGCAAAAGGCCACTCAGCTTCAAAAGATTGACCCCGTGTCGACAACAACCTAGGAGCTTGGCTTAGACCTCAAGGGTATCAAGAAAGTGCAAGCAGAGGATCGCCTTGGCCCTCACATGCTTCAAAAAATAAAAAAATAAAAAATAAAAATAAAAAATCTTAGTGCAAAAAGAGTAATGCCCAGCTAGGCTGAAAATCCCAAAAAAGGGCAGTTTAGGCAAAAAACAGGGTTGCACATAAAAATAAAAAAAATGAGGCCAAGGACCCAACACCGCCAATCAAAAGCTTGACGGACAGGCAAAATCAAAGCTCAGAGAATGAAAATTATCGACAACAATGGGGCGGTCGAAGCAAAGGCAGAAGCATTTCATAAGCCTTTAGGTAAGTGCAAATCCTTTATCCCCCAGTAAAAGACGAAAATCGGGAAGCAATTGAAGCAGCCGTCCAAAATGACTTGGTCAAGGAATCATCCCGAGGCCCACGCCTCATCATCCAATCTTCTCATCCGATCCTTTTCACTAAAGGAACCACAAATCCCGTTTCCCAAAACCAAACGCAATCCGGCCAAGGCCGAACTACGGCGACCTGAGCTCCTCACAATGAGGGGAACGTAGGCAACCAGAAATGGTCCGGTAATAAGCATATTCAAATCCCAGAGAATTCGGTCTCATCAAATGACCTTTCCCATAAGCATATTCAAATCCCAGAGAATTCGGTCTCATCAAATGACCTTTCCCATAAGCATATCCAAATTCCAGAAAAACCCGGTCTCATCAAATGACCTCTCCCATAGACACAGTCAAATCCCAGAAAACCCGGTCTCATCAATGACTTCCCTATACACAAACCTTTCTTTCACACCAGCCAACCTTGACCCGCGACATTGGTTGACTTTCTCCTCATAATTAATAAGAATGTTTTTTTCATATCGAGATTAGTGGTTGAATAACCCGAACATTAATAAAGGGTTTTAAGCAATCTTGTGATCATTGTAAATAAAACAAGTTTTCAGATGTCTTGACAAGTCTTCCTTTTCTACATCTTAAGAAAAATAGTGCTAAACACTGATTTTCTGTCAGCAGGGGCTTCCATACACTTTTACAAACCCTTCTACACTTATACTCTCTCAAAAGAGTCAGACCCAAAGCGAATTTTTGTGCCTACATTGAATAAGGCCATCAAAATAACACAAAATCGGGACCTGTTCCCACCTTACGAAAAATATGCCCCTGCATGTATAAATTCTTTTCTTTCACATCTTCTTAAGGTTGACTGATTGACTAAAAAAAAAAAAAAGGAAAAAAAAGATAGGTTTCCCTCTTCGGCTACAATTCGCATTAGGGCTGCCTTGACATTCTTCGAGTTTGGGGCTTTGCCAAGCCATCTCCTTAGACTGGGGCTTCTTTAGCCATTTTTGCGGTTCGCATCGGGTTCTTCACTAGGTCCCTAGATGGATTCAGTTTTGGTCAGATCAACCTCAGAATCACTTTCGTAGTACCAATCAGATTGGGATTTTTGCTAGGTCACCGGACTGGGGCTTCACTAAGTCACTTCTTCAAAACCTAAGACTTCGCCTACTCAGTTCATCCAACCGGGGCTTCGCCAATGAAAGGATGTTTCCTCGTTTAATAGAACTTGGGGCTTTGCAAAATTTTTCCTCAGACCGGGGCTCCGATAAGTCGCGTCCATCCCTAGAAGAGAGGTTTGGTCACTTCGACATCTGCTTTAGTCTTTGGTTGTAAAAGCCTGTCAATATCAGCTTCAAATGCCAGAATGTGAGAAAGGAACATTCATCGAGACCCGAAGTTTAAACCCAGTCTCAGCCCAAGAGGGAATTCCAGTCCACGTTGACGACATCTCAGCAACAACAGCATGTTCAGTCCGCACCCAAGGGATACGACCCCACTTGCTTGAAACCCGTCTTCCAAACACATTCCCTATGTACATCCAGACCCAGTCCCTACCATGTTTCCAAGAAAAAAAATCACCCCTAGGCTCAAGTAACGTGCCAATTGCTAATGATAACATTTTCTCCTAAAAGCGCCTCCGTTACTTCCGTTATAACGAGATAACGCCAGGTGACAGTTTCCGAATTGTCAAAGCCTCAAGAATCCTAGACATCGTTCTTAATTGTCTAGATGAGGCTTGAACTACGACCAAGGCTTGATTCCTCCGGGATACGTAGGTAGCCTTTCATAAAGGTCCAGCCATCCGACCACTTTGGTCACCTTTTTCTTCCTCCATTCTTCAATGGTGCGTAAGCTTTATGAACATATTGGTCACCTTCCTTTTATTTGGCAAATTCCCAATAGGATCGACCATTTGACCTTCTAGGTCACCCCGTTTCCATCCTTATAGGTAGGGATCAAATATCTCTTTGCCATTATCCCAAGGAGGCCAGGTAGGTGATCTCTTTGGTCACCCAATTCCAACCTGTGTCGGCAAATTCCAGTCCAATGCCAAAGGGTTTGAAGAGTTCAGTTCAGGCTACTTATGTCACGCGACAAACCTGGCCATATGGCTTATTAGGTCGCGCGACATAACAAGCCCACATCAGACATCAGCAGTCTGCTGTTTACTGCATTCCCCAGGGCACTCCCCGACTTGTCATTAGCTGCAAACATCAATCATTCACTTCTCAAATGCATAAGGGAGGGTTCATGTACCCCATGTACACCCATGCATTCATCTACCTAGTACATATGCAAGCCATAAATCCATTCAAGCCATTCAGTTCAAGCCATTTACCATAATCCCATCATTTCATAAATGTGTGCAATAAAAGGGATAGCAATGTACAAACTAAAATAGACCAAGTTCAAAAGATGTGCATAGCAAAAAAAAAATAATAACATGATGTTTTCCCTAAAAGGGTACAATAAAAAAAGTCGTAATAATCTAGGGGGAAGGGGGCTACTCTGAGTCATCTCCATCGTCCTCTCCAGCATCCTCTCCATCATCCTCTCCATCACCTCCATCCTCGTCATCGTCCCCAGCCTCCTCAGGCTCATCGTCGGGATCATCGGAAGGTGCCTCGTAGGCTACGGGCCCCATGCGATAATAGTCATCAAACTCAGTAATAATAGTAGAGTCAAGCTCGTAGTCTGTGGCTGTCTCGGCCCCACCATCCTCATCATCATCGTCGTCAATCTCAATGGGTCTGTGAAGAGGCACATTTGCAGTCTTTGTCCGAGGCGTCGGTCCTCTAGTGCCCCCGCTGGTGCCCACGTCATCAGAGCGGCTCTTCTTCCTTCTCGGTTGGCCAGGTGGAGAGATATCAATCGAACCCTGTGACCGGCACTGATTCTTCCAAAAGCTCATGCCCTTCTGGAGCTTGCCAATCATGCCCACAGCGTCGGTATAAGCCCTGGTCAAATGCATGTAAGCCTGGGCCGACACCTGTTACAAGCAGACATAATAAATGTCAAAATGCAGTTCTTGATAACAGAAAGAGATGCAAGCAAATCCAAAAGACGCAAGGGCAGTACTTACGGATCTAGAACCTCGCGGGAGCACCAGATGAGGATGAGTCTGTGACATATCAATATGAGCTCGCCTCATACGGCCGCCACCCTGATAATCAATAAAAGTCGGGGGCAAAGGAGGTCTAGCCACATGACCAGTCGAGGGTCCTGCACCCTGAGCACCATAGCCAACTCTGACCTGTGGGGACTGAAGATGCCTAGCCACATATAAGGTGTAATCCCCATCCCGTGTGAAGAGATGTGCTGCCACACCTACGATCAAAGCATCTACATTCGCCAGCTGGCGAGGCAGCCACATCCTAGCTGGAGGATCATCAGGGATCTGAGCAGGCATATTGGGCCCATGCTGTCTGTACACCCTCTCCGTTAAATATAAGGCATCTCCAGACAAACCTACCAGCAGCTTGCGACACTCTGTCAAGTGCGCAGCATGATCTAAGTCCAAATCGCTATAACGGCCAGTCCAGGGGAATAAGCTCAAACTCTGGGGAATCCCTCTCAAACACAACAGCGTATCATGATACGAAGCTGTAATCCTGCACCTCGAACCCTCCAGTGTCCTGGTCTGTCTCCTGGCATTCTTCGTCCACCGTCGGAGAGCAGGAAAAGTGGTGGCAGGAAAATCATCATGGATCCGCCATGCATAACAGCCAAAATACTCGAAGGCCCAAGCCTGAAAAGAAGAAGAAGAAGTCAAAAACAAGAAAAAACGATAGAGCGCAAAAGTAAAAAAGTCAAGGTGAAAGAATACCTCGAAAGCCAAGTGACAGCAGGTGAAATACTTCACCTTCCCTCTGCTGACGTCATCTAGAGCCAAATACATCTCAGCTAAGCCAGCCTCACCCCAGGATAGGTTCCCCACAGTATCCCAAACTCTCAAAAGCTCCAGCAGTGAAATCAGGGCAGTAGAGGCGCTGTTGATGAACAGCATGTCAGAAAAGCCCACCCATACGAAGGCTCTAGCCAATCTCTTGGCTCTCAGCCGGCTCTCAACAGGATCATCAACCACAATGTAGTCCCTGCTCTGCTCTCCAATCAAGCCATGTAGCTCACCCAACTCATATCCATTCCCCTTCTTGATCTGGGAACGAAACCAAGTAAGCCCATAAAATCGGCATCAGCGATAGGCTGGGGCTCAACTCCCTGTGCAGGCTCCTCTATGTAGAGTGGCTCATCCGTAAAGGGCAGTCCAGTGATGATCGCAAAATCCAGCGGAGTGACTGTCTTCTCACCCCAAGAGAAGTGGAACGAATGAGTGGTCTCCCACCAAAACTCTCTAAATGCCCTCACCAGATCCACACTCCTCTGAGTGTCTCCAATGGCCTTCGACATATCAAATAATCGCCCCAGTCCGACAGCATAAATCATGCCCTTAGGCGAGTGTATCTGGTCCTGGCTACCCAGCAAGCTCTGCCATAGCCTGCCAATCACCTCCGGGGAACCACGGGTGCGCAATCTCTGTAAGTAAACATGGCACAAGTATGAATATTTCGTGCTATTTCTTGAAATCATCTCAAATGAAAAATAGGTCAAAACCTATCATTGAAAGAGCATGCATTCTGGTATCATATTTCCTAGGTCAATCTATGTTCACATGCCAGTTCATGTCAATTCATAGCACAGTCTGGAAAATCCAGTTCAAATTGATTTCACCCAAATCAAGAATTTTCAAAAAAACCCTAGGTTTCTTACCTCATCCTTCTTCCTGACATCCGAGGTATGCTCATCGAGCTGTGGGTAGAAATCTCCTCTTTGTGCTTCCGGAAGAAAGGGCCTTTGATTCCTCTGCACCCCCTTCCGTCGAGTAGCTGACTCGGCATGTTGAGGAGCCCTTTTGGTCGGATAGAACCTAGGAGGCATTCTCTAATTGAATCGGACTACAAGTGTTTGATTTCTGTTGATTCCTCTCAATCTCCCTCTGATCTCTGATGTTTTGCTCTCTCTCTCTCTCTTCTCGCTATCGCCTCCCTCTCAATTTTAAGTCTAATTGAATTTCAAATGGCGACTGTGCAAATTTTAAAAGAATCTGTCAAACTGGCCTCTTAGGTCGCGCGACATACTAGGCCAATGTGGCTGATTTTACAATTTTGCCCCTGAAGGCTCGTTTTTACAATTTTGTCCCCCATAGGCCTGTTTTACCCTTTGTGCCCCTGGCATTTCCAATCATTTTCAATCTAATTTTTCCCCGATTGCCCCCGTGGCCTATTTTACAAATTTACCCCTGCAACTCATTTTATTTGCCCTTGGCATTTTCGATTCTATTTTTTAAATTATTAGGGTACGTCCCGTTTCTTTACAAAAAATATCAGGGTATGTCCCGTTGCATTACAAAAAATTATCGGGTACGGCCCACTTTCTTTACAAAAAATCATCAAATTTTCCAAACTTTAGATACCCATATCTCTGATTCGAAAGAGATTGAGACGTATGCTTAAGTTTTCCAAATTTTAGATACCCATATCTCTGATTCGAAAGAAATTGAGAAGTATGCTTAAGTTTTCCAAATTTTAGATACCCATATCTCTGATTCGAAAGAGATTGAGAAGTATGCTCAAGTTTTCCAAATTTTAGATACCCATATCTCTGATTCGAAAGAGATTGAGACGTATACTCAAGTTTTCCAAACTTCAGATACCCATATCTCTGATTTGAAAGAGATTGAGAAGTATGCTCAAGTTTTTCCAAACTTTAGATACCCATATCTCTGATTCGAAAGAGATTGAGACATATGCTCAAGTTTTCCAAACTTTAGATACCCATATCTCTGATTCGAAAGAGATTGAGACTTATACTCAAGTTTTCCAAACTTTAGATACCCATATCTCTGATTTGAAAGAGATTGAAAAGTATGCTCAAGTTTTCCAAATTTTAGATACCCATATCTCTGATTCGAAAGAGATTGAGAAGTACGCTCAAGTTTTTCCAAGCTTTAGCTCCCTCTATCTCTGTCAAAAAGAGATAGCACCATAAGCTTTAGTCTCCGTTATTTCCGTCATAAATAAATAACGTCATCTAGCCTTAGCTCCCTCTATCTCTGTCAAAAAGAGATAATGTCGTAAGCTTTAGTCTCTATTATTTCCGTCATAAAAGAAATAACATCATTAAGCTTTAGCTCCCTCTATCTCTGTCAAAAAGAGATAACGCCGCAAGCTTCAGCTTCCGTTATTACGGAATAACATCAGGTGACAGCCTCCGTTAATTGTCAATCAGGTGACAGCCTCCATTAATTGTCAATCAGGTGACAACCTCCATTAATTGTCAATCAGGTGACATCCTCCATTAATTGTCAAAATCTCAAGGATCCTAGACATTGTTCCTAACTATCTAGTGATGTTTGAACTATGATCAAGGCTTGATTCCTCCGGGATACGTAGGTAGCCTTTTCATAAAAGGTCCAGCCATCCGACCACTTTGGTCACCCTGTTCCTTCGTCACTCCTCAGTGATGAAGTAGCCCCTCATAGAGGTCCAGACATTCGACCACATTGGTCACTCCTAGCACATCCCCAGTAGGATTCACTGCTTGACCTCCCAGGTCACTATCCCTTCTATTTCCCCAGCAAGAGACCAGTTTCTCTCCGCCATTCCCCTGTGGATCTTTTTCCTGAACTACGGCCTGGCTTGATTCCTCCAGGATACGTAGGTAGCCTACTTCAGGTTCAGCCAATTTGTCACATATGACACTCCTCTCCCCCCAGTGGATCTTTTCCGAACTACGATTTTGGCTTGATTCCCATTCGGGATACGTAGGTAGCCTCCCGAAGGTTCAGCCACTCGACCACTTTGGTCACCCAATCCGTCTCGGCATTCGCCAGATCGGATCCTTTTCTATCGACAACCCCACTCGCCTTGCAAGTGACATTGCCGAGGGGCTTCTGTAAGTACCCAAATCTGGCTCATGCCTTCCGGTTAATTTCCCCGGCAATTCCGGTAATTTCCCGGTAATCCCCCGGACTTTCCTGGAGGTCCGGAACAGTTCCGGAACTGTTCCAAACCTCCCAAGGGCTGAAAGGTTCGCTCTAATTAAAGAGAGCACGTTTTAAATGACTTAAGAGTATTCTAGAATATGCCACCTTGCATGATTCTAGAATAATGCTGAGTCATTCTGGATAATGCCGCACGGCCTCATTAGGCGTCGGTCCTTAGCCGCACGGCTACATTAGCTCATTCCAGACTGCCTATAAATAGAGCCCTCCTCTACCCATTTTAACAACAACAAGATCAACAACAAGAACAACAAGATCACCAAAGAATCAACAATATACGAAAAACACTCTCCAAAGGCTGCTGGAAGTCCAAGAAGGTTGAAGAAAAAGGTCAAGAAACCACCTCCCTCCTCCTTGAAGATCCCAAGATTGGTCCTTCCTCCTAGCTCAACCCAAAGAAGAAGAGGTCACCATTGGTAACCTCTCACTCCCTTAAACTTGCATACTCTATGTGATTTACTTGCTCATTGCATTCATATAGTATCATTATCTTGCTTGGGATTTTAAAGATCATATCTTTATACCCCCTTTTCCCTCTTTGCATGAAATAGGCATCAATTGCCATTCAAAATGTAGTCATTTAAAGGTGCATCCTTTGCACCTAAATCTCCCCCTTTTTCATAAAAAGTCATCTTCATGCCTCCTTGGCTCATAAAAACGCAATCTTTTTCTTCAAAATGCATCATTTGCATATAAAGATCATGTCTTTACACATAAAGGTGCATCCTTTGCACCCAAAATCCATTTTTATGCATCATTTGCATTAAAAATCATATTTTTATTACAAAACAAGCATCCTTTGCTTTTTCAAAATCCAATCTTTGTGCATCACTTGCATAAAGATCATTTCTTTAAACCAAAATGCATCATTTGCATGAAGATCATTTCTTCTAATCAAAAAAGCATCATTTGCAACCCAAAAATGTCATCTTTTCATTAAAAATGTCATTTTTACATGTATTCCCCCATGTCCCCCATTAGCAAACCTTCGGAACGAACCGGTGTAAAAGATCCTATCTTTACATCGTTTCTTCCATAAAGGGTATCATAATTTCTTTAGAAAAGGATACGCCTTCAACCCTATATCTCCGATTATCACTTAAGATGAGTACGAAAGCCTCAAGGCTCTACCTTCTTAAGGTGTAGGATTGATGGGCTAAGGACATTCCTTTCCTAAAGAACCCCATCTTGGACTCCAAAAACGGTGTCCCTATCTTGATCACGCAAGACCCAAGGTCAAAAAGCGATGATCACAAGTCCAAGATGAGGACGGGATCAAAATCCCAAACACATAAAATCCAAGGAATCCCGAGCGACAACCAATAAATGGTTTGTACGTCCGGAAGATAACTTGGGACATTCCCTCCTTTTCTTTCCAAACACACGCACACAAGAAAGCACGCAAGCAAGCATGATAAATGGAATCTCGGGAGACTTGCTCCGGCAAGGCACCTTGGGTGAACGTCAAACGTTCTTCCCAAGGGGTAACTTAACCTCCGAACCCAATTAAAACCTTTTTTCAAAGTTTTGAGGTAATCAAAATGGCGTGGCGACTCCGTTTTCAAGTTTAAACTGGATGTTTTCAAACTCGCGTGAATCCAACGAAAATTTGGGCACACATTCACAATGAGTTAATACTCAAGAGAAACCAAGCTTGTGCTGAGAGGGCTAGGCTAGTGGCTGAGGCCATGGTTATAAATGATGCCCAACTCAAGTTGGTAGAGTTGGAGGCTAATGGAGGTGTCCAACTAGAAGAAAGCTCCCAAAGGTTCTCCCAAAGAGTCCCCACCAAATCTCTGGCTAGTCAAGCTAGGGGGCAAAAAGGTTAGAACTAACCCTTGCTGATTGCGGTCACGAGGATGAGGAGGATGAGGAGATGGGAGAGAGACCAGAATCTACTCCTCTCCCCGAGAAATCTAAAGCACAACCCATGACCAAAAGGGGAAGGCCGTGATTTATCCCTCCAAAAAGCAAAAGATGGATAGCACGAACCCTGACTTCGTCAAATTCATGCATCAAATGTGGGAAACCCATCAGCAAAGCTCCACAAAATGTGGCCGCACCATAAATGCCTTTGCGGACAAGATTGCCAGAGCGCCAATCCAAAAGGGGGAAACCTCCTCAAATAGAGACCTATGATGGCTCCACCAATTCGAAGTGCCATATGGGGAGGTTTGAAGGACAAATGGCCCTATTCTCATCGGATGAGGCCGTGATGTGCAAAGCCTTAGTTGCTTCTTTCACGGGCAAGGCCTTGTCTTGGATGCTGGCCCTTAAGCCAAAATCCATCAATAGCTATAATCAATTCAAACATAGTCGAACTCAGGCCCCAATGCATCCAAGACTGAGCATTTCTTTGCCTCTCCGTAAAGTGGGTAAGATGGAAGTCGTCACGAGAGACCTCGAAGAAATCATGGAGGATGTTGATTCGTGACTCCACATTTTTCTTCCCTATTGCCGGCTTGGGGGCTACGTATCCCCTCTCATTGCAGCCTAGAACAACCGTCGAGCAAAACTTAGTACATAAATATTGAAGGGTACCTTGATGATTTAAAGTAAGAGGGAACTCTGCGGTGAAAAGAAAGACTTGATTACGCCGAAAAATCGGATTCCTTGCCTTTGATCTTGCTGGGTGCTTAAGAGCTTGGAGATGATAAAGTTCAAAAAGGAAAGGAATCCTTCCTTATATACGCCCTTTTTCCTTACTTGAATTGGAAAGGGTGGGGGACATAACCGTTCCGTTTGTCAGAGTTGTTTCGCAACGGTTCCCAAGGCAGTTGTCCAATCGCAGAACTGTCCCATTATGACGGAAATTACGGCACATTAAACAACGCATTCAATCTACAAAAGTCAATGATCGAGAGCGACCTACGTCTACTCAGTCGATCATCCAACAGCGAGCCACATGGGTCATCACATAAAATTTTCATAACTTCTTGGTCGACAAAGTCAACACAGAAAGTTGGGGGTCACTGAACGGAATAAAAGTGACGGGTTAGGCCCAACGAATAAAGACCAACATTTCAAACAGACGGGTTAGGCCCAACAAATAAAGTCCAACATTTCAAACATCACACAGACACAGTTATTGAATGGGGCAATCCAAGCTTCGTCCGACATACGATCATCTGCTTGTACAATTCCTGCCTTGCCAAGGCACAAAGTCAGGTCGATCTCGAATATTCATGCTACCTCGACCTACAAACGTGTGCGTCTATCCATGACTCTATTTGTAACCATTTCTTATTAATCCAAATATAACAACAACAAGGCTTTGGCTCTAAAATGATTTGGGGTTAACTAATATAAATCATAATATGTCCTTAGTTTTAAAATGATTTGGGGTTAACTAAACCGAGTAAACTCATATAAATCTAAATAACCTCCATAAACATAGGAATAATCATTTATTACATCAATCCCAATTATGAGAATAAAAAAGGCAACATGAACATACCAAAAGTGACGAACTAGGCCCAGCGGGTAAAGCCCAGTCATTTATCCACTATTGCCACCACATTCTCAGTGGCTCTGGCCCGTCAATTACTAGGCCCAAGGCCCATCAATAGGATCAGTCGACTTAAGCTCATTGTTCGACCCATGAGGTCCCGACCTAGCTTGGTCCGAATCTACGATCCAGGTTCTACCTCGGGTACGATCCAGCTCTATCCATCAGTCAGGTCGACCTATTCCCAACAGGCGACCTCGATCCACCAAGCAAGTGTCGACCTAATGAGTCTAGGCGCACGATCAGCTCCTTCCATAACTGACTCCCTATAAATTCGGAGCCACACGTGGACACGATCTACCGACATGTAACCGTCCCACTAATTACGAGATTAATGCAGTCATGTCGAAAATAATCGCCCTCATCATGCAACTATAAATACATAACCACTACAACGGTTTTGAGGTAACTGCAATTTTGTCATTTGAATATCTATGTTCATTTATATTATTTGCTCTCTGAAATATCATACTTAGTCTCACGCCCGAGGGTCTAAGCCGGAGACAAATCCGGCTAGTCATGGGTTCTGATTTTAGGTCAAGGAGTCAAGTGATTGGTCCTGCCACGTGGACGAATATTGATAAGCACATTTCCTGCGGCATCAGTTTGGTTCCATTGCCGGGAACCGTGCATACTTGACCTCGAAAGCTTTTCAACCTTCAATCATGGTAACTTCAGATGGACATGTCTCGGAGGCCTCACTTGAACACAACGAAGGAAACACTAATGCCAATGCTGGAAACGCTAATTTGCCTCTTCCCCCTCCACCTCCCCATCATGCTAGGGCGACGCGTTCTAACAACGTGGCTGATGGCCGAGGATTTCCAGATGGTAGGAGGGACAAACGGCCTATGGATGGACAGGAAACGCAGCCTCCACCAAAGCGTCAAACGGGGCGAACGGTTGCAGGCGACAAGGTCGGTCCCTCAGCTAATCCCCTTAGTAAAAAAGAGATGCTGTTGGAGCGAGCTCAAATATTGGCCGAGCTGATAGCAATGGAGGAGGCAGAGCAGGTTGACAGAAGGTCAGAAAGGGTAGCCCCCTCCCAGGTCTCCAACCGACAGCCCGTGAGAAGTACTAGGCAAAACGAGACCGAGGGACAGAATCTTGAGCGCAGGATAGTGCAGCGTGCTCAGTCTGCTATTCATGTTCCGAGTGACGATATAGAGAGCAGGAAGCCTAGTCAGATCTAAGGCGACATCTGGAAGCTAGTCGAAGCTTGCGTAGATCGCCTGCCAGGACACAGCGGTCACAGTCCCACAAAGGAGATAGGCGCAGGTCGCCAGTTGGAGACGATAGGCGCAGGTCGCCAATTAGGGAGGAAAGGCGCAGGTCGCCTATCAAGTCAGTAAGGTCGCCCTCTCACTGTGGACAAGGAGGCATGCATAACTCCCCCTAGGAGTGAGAGGCAAAGATCCAACGATGTCCCCCAAGATAGGGATGACAGGCCAGACGCTAGGGAATGGCTAGTGTGGAAGAAGAAGTTTGAACAGTGGGAGGCTGAAAAGAAGGATGATGCTGGAAAGGGCGAACGAAATGATTTTGCTCTTCGTCCCTTATCTAAGGAGTCCTCCGACCGTCGACCTCCTCCCGGCTTCAGGTTACCTGTTCTGGAAAAGTATTCGGGTGCAACCAACGTCAAAAGCCATATACAACACTTAGAGGCTACTATGTGCTTTGTCTCCAACGAGGACGACATGATGTGTAAAGCACTTACTAGCACCTTAACTGGAGAAGCTCTTACTTGGTTCAATTGCTTGGCCCCAGGTTGCATCTCCACTTGGTCCTACATGAGGAAGAAGTTTTTGGAGCGATTCTCGACAGTCGGAGCTCGTAAAGTGACAAATCATCGATCCGAACAACTTGGTACAGTAAAATGAAAGCTCCATGAGCTACTATACCAAGTTCAAGGAGATGGTCGACAAAATTGAGGAGGACCTCACGTATAGGGAGGTAATCAATTGTTTCAGAATGGAATTGCTTCTGCAGATATGGACTACGAGCTGACAGTCCGAACTGTGACTACTCGTCAAGATTTGTTCGAGAAGGCCTACAATGTGGCATTGGCCGAAGAGAGAAAAGAGAAGAAAAATGGGAAAGGCCCCAAGGCTAAGGTCGTTGATTCGGATAAGGACTCAGCCAAGAATGGAGGAAACAATAAAAATGGCAAGAATAGAACCAGGGCGACTGAAAAAGTGCTCGAATCTTTCACTCCCCTAACGGTGAGTCGAACTAAGATAATGAATACGGTCGAGCTATGCCCACCTGCCCCAATGAACCCAGGAAATAAGTTCAGACGGGATAACAAAGAAATATCATGCGAGTATCACAAAGATACGGGTCATACTACGGAGGATTGTATGAAGTTTGAAGCGTATCATTCAGAGGTGGGTCGACTCAAGGAAGGCTCGATGCATATGTGAAAAGACCTCAGCAGGGCGGTGGTGAGCGAGTTGCGGGTGGACACCCGTAGCCGAGGCAAATTCTAGGTTGAACTTGGGTGTTATCACGGAGCAAGCCAAGAATAATCGCCATCAAACACAAGATATTCCAGCTCGGCAAAGAAGGCACCTCATGTACCCACTCTATAAGCTATGTCAGAGACGATATGATTAGTTTTTATCCGCATTTAGCCGGGCAACCAATGTAGCTGCTAGAGAGCAGGTTCTCGTTATCCCAGGATTAATAGATGGGTGTACGACGAGCAGACTCTTGATAGACACGGGGGCCTGCAAAGACATTTTGTTTTACAAGACATTCCAGGAGATGGGACTCTCAAATGAGCAGCTCGAGCAGGTATGACGGCAGATTGGAAGGCTTCACCAACCACCGGGTCGATGCAAAAGGACAAATTGAATTGGACGTCGACATAGGCTAGCATCCCTACAGGGGTCGTCTCCAAGGTAAAATTTATTGTCATCGATGTGAATAGTGATTATGCTGCTATTCTTGGTATCCCTGGCCAGGTCGCACTTGGAATGGTGGCCTCGATCCCCCATCAGCGAGTTAAGTTCCCGACGTTAGGCCGGAGTAGGCCGCACTTGGCACAAAGCACGCGAATACCTTGACCATGTCCTACTTAACTAGGAAGAAGAGGGAACTCGGAAATTGAAACCGCCAAGGATATTTGAAGATGTCAAAATCAGTCACCACAACTTCTAGACTATCTACTATCACCAGGGTGGAAGAGTCGACCTATCGCTCACATGACGAGGTCATGACTGAGTCGACATGCCACCCTGAACCCCCCATGATCGATCCAGATACAGTTATGGCTCGACTGTCTTCATAGGCGCAGCTATGCCTCCAAGTCGACAATAACTCGGGGCCACCACCAGTGAGATCGCTGCTGAGCTGGACGATATGATTGGTAAAGAAGCTCCACACTTGGGGGCCGAGGAAAGACAGAGGGTTCGAGAGATCATTATCGAAACCCTACAATTCAGAGATGGTCCAGAGCTAGAGGCTGTAGACGAGCTAGAAGCAGTGATCACAAACCCTTCCTATCCTGAGCAAAAAAATCAGATTGGAAAGCAGTTGTCACCTGAAGAAAGATTGGAGATTGTCGAGCTACTCAAGGAAAGCAACAACATTTTTGCTTGGCGAATAGAAGATATGAAGGGAATCAAGGAAGAGGTCTGATGGATGTGTATTTACCCATCCAAATGATGCATTTTTAGGCTTTCTTTGCGTTCGATTCCCGAGTTTTATGTATATTTGATATGGTTTGTTAGTGTTTTGATAGTTCAGGGGCTGAAGCGCAACAATGTTGAAATCTGGGACAAAACTGACATTTGGAAGCTTTTGGACTAAATTGGAATTATTGGAAAATCCAGGGACTAAACTGGAAATACAGAAATTTGGGACGAATTTGATTTATAAAAATTCATGAGTTAAAATGAAAAATAAAATCTCAAGGAGCGAAGTGCAAAAGAAGTCATTATAGTGGTCAAAGTGCGGTTGCAAAATGGCGAGACGAACCGAATAACAAATTGATACAAATCTAAGCAAGGGTTGGCCGGCCATTGCAAGGCATTCATGGGCCACGGCTGGAGCAGCAAGGCAGTGGCTGGGCCAAGGTTGGGGCATTTTGGGGCCAATCTGGCCAAGAACAGCACAAAGGAAATTCTCGGCCAAACTCACTGTAAACGAGGGTGGTCGCGCCAGGCATCATGGGCGGCCGCGCTTAAGGGAAAATCCTCGGCCAAAACTCACGGCCAAGTAGGGCGAGCGCGCCAACAAGCAAGGGCGGCCGCGCTTCTTCCGACGTCTTCAGCACCGTATTCACGTATGACTCAAGGGCAGTATCGTATTTTCTAAGCCTTGGCACACAGTCCTTGCCCTAATTCTTTATAAATTGCACAGCAGCCACGTAGAAGCATATATATATATTGATATCATATACTATATCATATTCTAGGGCTTTTAATTAGATAGTTTTATTTTCTTTTCTTGGAACAATTGAAGAAGAAGATTTATTCATCATTCCAGGTTTGATTATTGTAAATTATGAGTAGCTAATTTATTAGATTTGTAGATTGGGTTGATCTTTACCGGATTTCTATGCAATTATATTTTTAATTCTTTCGATTTAATTCCTTCTAGTTCATCAATAGATTTTAATTTCTTGTTCTTAGATTCGAGACGTATGTTAAGATACGAACTCATCTTTGAATAAATGGGTATTTATTGAGCCATTAATTTGGGCGATTTATACATTGACCACTATTGATTGAATAATTTGGTCTGTGCCGTAATAGAAGCGGATCAATATTAGGTTCTTTTATTCTTTCGTGATTAACGTATTCTTGGCATATTGTGGAACCGTAATAGAATTTACAATATTAAGAGAGTATTTAGGATTGTAATCCGGCCACATAACCGTAGTCGATTCTGAGCTAAAGTGAACGAACCCTTTAGAAGCCGAGTTAATGTTTTATAAGTAAAATTCTGCATAGAATGATGGTGAAGTGAAATCCAAACTACGAATCTCTCGCTCATAACTGTTATCTCGCTTTAGTTAGTTTTTGTTATTTAATTTTATGCTTTTTAGTCATTAATCAAATCAATATAAACCTGTGGTTACTTATTCACTGCTTCCGCTTTACTGTGTTTACCAACGGTAGCCTCGTGGATTCGACCCCTGCAATTGCATACCGCTACACCGGTAGTGAGTACACTTGCTCGGTTTTTATTACAAGAGGGAGTTTTCCTCCATCAAGTTTTTGGCGTCATATCGGGGACTTGTTACAAGTAAACAAGTAGGTTAAATAATGAATGTGGTCGTCGCCTTTGAAGCCTAAGTATCGCGCCATTGGGACGACAACATAAAATAGACTTGAGGAAGAATTTGAGGGCGATCCCTCTTTAATCCCCTCTTTCAGACATTCGGACATCGAATCGAATCCTTTCACCACCGAGGTAGAGGAAGAGAAAGCCGAGATGGTAGAACCACCTAAGCACAAACTATGAATGATTTCCCGAGACCTAGGGTAGATTACATCTACATCTTGCATAGTGCCGTCCGATGCAAACTAAAAATCTAGAGGTCAAAGGACAATACTTTGCCATGTTACCAAGCTTTCAAGGATTGCCTCGGTGGTGAGGATGCACTCACGTTCCTTAAAGAGTATATTATTGTCGTTTCTCAATTTTTGTTAAAGCACAGTGAGCTGATCGAGGAGCAAATTAGATTAAAGTGCTTTCCTTACACTCTGGGTGAGTGGCTAAAACATGGTTGATGATGCTTGCACCGAGCAAAGATTAGTACTTGGGGAGCAATTCTGCAAGATGTGTTCCTTTAAAAGATATTACCCACATCATCTCGTTGGCTGGGTTTAGACAAGTAAATTGATGACATTTTCCCAAGATGTGGGGGAGCCATTTCATGAGACAATGGTCAATCAATGGTTGACAATGCTGCTTGGAGGCTCGATAGGAGCCAAGACCTGATGAGACTAAAGCTTTATATGAGATGTTGAGTGCTAATTCTCAACAAAAGAGCCTTCGAGGGGTAGAACAAGGGGGTATTGGATTTGACTCTGCTAATCGATAATCTTTCCAAGCAAATTGCCAGCCTTTAAGTAGTAAATTTGATAAATTGATCTGCCCGCGGCACTTCTCGCTAGTGCCAACATGTTATTACCGATTGCTGTACAAATTGTGGTTTATCATCTCATGTTACTAATAAGTGTCCAAGTGCAAAGAAATTTTTCTTATCATACCGAATGTGCACATGCTTT